>WAAB01013370.1:126814-265180 GCA_013389865.1 Piaya cayana | reverse complement strand
AGGATAGTAGTCTGTCTAATGGACTAGGGAAGAAAGTTTTCTAGCTACCTCCTTCACTGATGTAACTGTTTTTCTTTTCTCAGAGATGTATAGGAAGACACCAAAACAAGAATCCAAAAACTTGATACTGGCTGCTGAAACCTGGTCTGATAGAGTATACTCAAACAATTTAGAAGACAATTTATTTGTCCAGTGATACAGATTACAAAAATGATGCTATTAGATTTTAGGACACTTTAAAAATCTTTGCAGCAGTTTGTAAACTCTAATGAATTACTTCTTGAAGTGTGAGTTCAGTGTATTTATTTTTGAGCACAGATATGTTTGGTCAAATTCACAGAATAGTTTAATCTGAAATAAAAATAAATGTAAAAAATCAAAAATTGAAACAGGTCATGTAACAATCCATAAGTAAAACATGATAAGTTTTCAGTGACTTAAAAACTGTATATAGGTGTTAGTGGCGCATGAAGACTGTAACATAATGATAGATAAGTCCATCTCTGGCCAAGTGAATTTTCCAGGCAAGTTTTCTGCAGGCTCATTTAGTGTCCTAATTATTAAGCTGTAGTGCATGAGACATTATTAATTGATGTAAGACAATTTATCTAGATCTGTGTTTCCAAATTGTCTTTGCTTTTATTAACAGTTAATAATAATCAAAGAGGAAATTTTTTTTTCCCCATTCAGTAAAAAGCTGGGGCAAACTTGCTTTTATATTGATATGCAATAATAATGCATGTATGTATTTATTGGAACTGTCGGCAAGGCAAAGAAAGATTTTGGCCATTTATCATTGCAACTTTTTTTCCTGAATGATAAAGAGTATAATATCTTCTTTAGAAATAGAGAAAGTTATTTAGGGAGAAGTAAATTTATTAAGGATGAAGTTTATGTTATAAATTTGAATTTGTAAAAGTTTGATTAAGAACAGTTTCATGTTAATTGGTGAGAGTGTATTGCTCAAAACTTTAATGTTCTTTTTCTCTACATTATGTAAAAGTAAGAAATAATAGCAGTGCTTTTTAGTTTTCTGAGGATAAAACACTTAGGGGTTATTTATAAGCACAGTGGATATAAAGATTTAGTTTTAAACCCAGGGAATGTCTAACCAGGTCTTCTGCAATAAGGGCAATAGTGTTTCATGTTTTAAGTCCAACATTATCAGAGGTTAAGTTCCTTCTTGAAATCTACAGTAAAGAGCTCTTTACAGTAACATTTCCTTGAAAACCTGAAAGATGAGAATATTAACCCATTTTTAGCTTTGGGCCATAGATTAAAAGCTTGGTTTTACAACTCCCCATCTTTTGATCTCTGAGTTTGAAATCTATAGAGAGTAAATCTAAGTAGTGTAAGAACAAACCCTGTCACAAAATGCATTTATCCTCTTAGGATACAACAGTTAGGTTAGAAAAAGTCCAATTGATTTTCTTAGTTTGCAAAAATTTGCTTCTTCCTATTACAATCATAGGATCATTTAGATTTAAGATCTTAAAGTCCAGCTGTAAACCTAACAGTGCCATGTCCATCACTAAACCGTGTTCCTAAGCACCATATCTACACACTTTTTAAATTCCTCCAGGGATGGAGACTCAATGACTTCTCTGGGTAGCCTAATGCAACACTTGACAACACTTTTTGAAGTAATATTTCCTAATATCTATCCCTGACACAACTTGAGGCTATGTACTTTTGCCCTGTTACTTCATAAATTGATTGGAATGTAGAAGAAGCCTGTAAAGAAGAGTTTAACTTCTCCCATTTCAGTTTTGAAACAGCTAAATAAGCTTTTTGCATTTTTTGTTGCTTTGTAGAAAGTTATTAGGCTGAGAGTTGGGCTTGTTTAGCCTGGAGAAAAGAAGGCTCTTCAGAAACCTTATAGCAGTATTCCAGTGCTTAAAGGGGGCCTACAGGAAAGCTGAGGAGGGACTCTTTATCAGGGAGTCTACTGGTAGGATGAGGGGTAATGGTATTAAGCTGAAAGGTGGGAGATTTAGCTTAGATATTAGGAAGAAACCTTTTATGATGACAGTGGTGAGGTACTGAACAGGTTACCCAGGGAAGTTGGGGATGTCCCATCCTTGGAGTGTTCAATGCTTGGATGAGGCTTTGAGCAACCTGATCTAGTGGAAAACGTCCCTGCCCATGGCAGGGGGATTGGAAATAGATGATATTTATGGTGCCTTCCAACCCAAACCATTCTATGATATTGTGTCCTGAACTTCATCTATGAACAGAAATTTAATCTTAAATGTTCAGTAAATAAAGCGTTTCAGGTTTAAAAGACATGAAGGCAATTAGTTCTTCAAATTAGAAGAACGTTTTCTATATATTGGATGTCCATGGAACCTTTATAAAAGACAGCACTACAATTTTCTGAAGTATAAAGAAACTTTACATTTTTATTCTATATTGCAAACACTGGTTGAAATAAATTGGAAGTTGAAGGTAAAAGATATATAGAGCAATTACACATTGTTTTAAATATATGGAATGTATATTTACATATTTGTATATGTACTCCAACCAAGTAGCTTAAATAACTTCAGTTGAGCTGAGGCAGAGGCAGAACTGCTAATACAGAATTCACATAATTTGCACAATATGGAGGATATTTTTCAGGGTTATATGCACGCCATTTGTTTTTAGCCATACTTTTAAAACAAAGGAATTCCAGCCAGGAACAGTGTCACATCCCTGGTGTTCACTTGCATGCAGCTGCCATTTTCTCAGCATTGAAAAGTAACAGGGACAACATCTTTTGAAAAGATGATCATGGAGACTTTGAGGAGTCTGGGTGGGACTGCAGCCCAGTATCAATCTCAGTGTTGTTTTTCCTTATAAAATCTCTCGATAATCAAGAGAGTCCCTGATCTGGTCCTGTTTTTAGAGTGTCCATATAACACAGTGGTATGACCAAAAGCAACCCACTTTGGAGAACCATATAAGAACAAACATGATCTGATCTCAGTTGGAGTCAACACTTCTGAAAAACACAGTTTCCCCGTAGCTAAGGATCTAGAAACATAGATCCAGTCACATCTTCATGAAGACTGTCACTGTAATACAACATCTAAGTAATAATGAAGCTTTGAATCAACCAAAAAGATCAATGAGGCTGAAGCATAGTTTTTACATGCAATTGGATCAAATTAAGATTGCTTAGGTGACCACAAAACTAGTTCTTTTAATGTTTCAGGGTATTTAACAGCTAAAATGGGATGTATTTGAGCAGTACATTACATTTTAAACTTTTTAAAGTAGATTGCATTTTATTTCCATTTGGCTTTTAAGAAAAATATAAAAGCAAAACTGTTTTTTATTGCTGTAAATAGTTAATTCAACAGGTAAGTTAGAGAATGCAAGTATTTTATGTAGTATGAATGGGAAGAGTAAGCATTTGTGCTGCTAATATGGGGTCAGGTCAATTTAAAATACTATTTCTACAGATACCATGGAAATTCTTATTTCATGTGACCACTCAGGGTAATAAAAGCTCTTCTCACAAGTACTTACAGAAAGTGTACACAAGAAGGTGGGAGTATCATAAAAAGAATTGATGTATAAAACTGAGGAAACATGTTCAGGATATTTCTCATTCTTACTACTTCCCTTGCTGTAAATTCTCTTTAATTCAAAGTTCTCCTCCCTTAATTTTTGTATAGCCAAAGTAAGCATAGCCCTAGTTAATATTTCAAGATATATTGTGGAATTTAAGTGAATCTAGCAATAAATTATTAATGTTGAACATTTACATATATTATGTGTTCAAAATAAAGTATATTTTGTATTTAATACTTTATAAAATACTATCGTATATGAAACTTAAAGTGGCTCTGTTTTTTGCTGTATGCAAGAAAAGGCACTTAATGTCTAAGTATAGTAAAATGCAAAGTCTTTGGAGTTTTGAAACTGAGAGCTGAGCTTGTTTCTTAAATGATCTAGAAAGGCAATTATCTTTTACAAACAAAAATGCTGGCAATTGCTGCAGTAAAGGGCTATTGGGAAACCCTGTACAAGCACTGTTGCCTTCTTTGAAACTACTTTCAGTAGAGAACTGTTAGAAGGAAAAAAAGCCTAAAAACCCAACACATTTCATATCTTTGGATCCATTTCCCTTAATTGATTGGATATTTCTGTAAAGCACAGATTTTTAGTGTGATGGACCTATGGGGCTGAAGCACTATCAAACTCTGTTTCACAGCAAATGGATTCGTGATGACTTAGCCACATGCCTTGTAATAGAGTATGACAGGCTTGGATGGCACAAACTGCCACCATGCAAACTGGTCAGCATCCCAGGGAGACTGGTTGGGATACCATCAACACACAGTGCTCTTCAAGGTATGAATTCAGTTCTGGAAACCCAGTCCTCTGGGTAATTGTCTTTTCCAATGTACTTCAACACAAACTAGTTTTATTTTATTGTTACTCCTCACAAATAAGGTTGCCATGACCACAAAACTTTTTTTGCTCTGTAGATAGATACTGGTGTTTCTCTGAACAAGCTCATGGCTGGCAAATTTTAATATTCCAGTCATATTTCTGCATATCTTTTGGAATGGGACTTTTTTTATTTGATAGCGCTGTTTGATGCTGCTAATTTATGTTATATAAAATGTGGGCTTCTTTATTGTAAAGATGCTCAGAACAATAACCTCACAGCTTTCTGCGGGAACCCAGTATCATGTGTTGAAGTGATTTAATGGCAAAACTCGTGCTTCTTCAAATGATTTTCACTTTGTATTTAAATATATATAAATCACTATATATATATATCACTTTGCAAGTGATACATGTTACAAGTAAGTAACAAACCCACATAATCTCATACATGGAATACTGTTCAGTGAAGAGTAACACATTATAACTACTCTGAGCTTGGTGTTAGTTTATTTATATGTAAATATTCTTGTTTTCCAGTTCTCTCTTTTTTTCTTTTTTGTATGACATCCTCAGTAAAGTGTCTCATAGTGAAGTCTTTCAGTGTCTTCACTCAGCTTTTTGAGTTTCATCCTCTCTTATCACCCATTTCAATTCTGCATGGAAGGGGCAGCAGCAGCTTCATTTCTAAGAAGACCTTTCATCAACCCTTCTATTCTCATTGAAAAAAATATTGGTATTGCTTTGAAAGTTAGATTATCTATGTGCAATGTTCCGTAAGTTTCTACTACTGAAATTGAGGGAAGTTTCCCTTCAGATTAACAGGTACTTTATTATTCATGGCTCTATGCTGACTGCTTCAAAGAAGGAGCCTACTCCCCATTGTCAGGTTTCTTGGTATGATGTGAAGATTTTCCTTTATAGGAATCCCTAATGGTCAGACATTTGGGTGGGTTTTTTTTTTGGTTTTGGGTGGTTTTTTTTTTTTTTTACCGACAAGTTATACATAGAAAAGTATCTCTCTAGGTTTTGAAACATGGCAGTTGAATTTACCTCACTCAGGTCCAAAGGAAAAGCATCCATGAATACTTGCATGCCACCCTGAGAAGTGATCTGAATGGACTGGTTACTCTATTGTAAGGAGGAACTCGTATCAGCTGTGTAAAATCCTGCATGCTGGCTCAGCGGGAAGAAAAACCACCTGATGCTACCTGTGACTTTGTCTTCTGTAGCACAAGGAGATGAGTTAAACTTCCACCACAGTCCAGATGTTGTGTCCCTCAAAGAAAACCACTTCCTTGTGGGATGCTAGCAGATTCTGACTGTAGCCTTGTCATGGACGTATCCACATGAAATTATATCCACATGAAAAATAACTTTTCTCCCTTTTAACATGTGTTACTTGTCGGTTTCTACAAGATATTTAAATTAATAAGGCTTTTTAATTTTTTACCTTCATCAGGGATTATTAAAAATAAGTTATACTTTAGGTGTCTTTTTACGTGCAACAGCATTAAGATCAGGTGAAAATAGTTACTAGTGATACAATTTTCTGATCTACAAGATTGAGAATATAAAGAATTGCTGTGTGGCATCTAAAAGACATTTGATATAACCATATCGTAAAAGAGGATTCCTTCTTTGGATAAGGTGCTGCTAAAGTATTTGCCAGTAGGCTGATTGATAAAAGGAGAAGACTAACAGTCATTGATGCATTTGCAAACAGCAAATCATATAAGGTTCTTAATTCAGGCTTGGGGAAAAATGGGTGGAACTCAGTGTCATGAAAGCCTGAGAGATTCATTATAAATACATGCAAATCAATGCACACTGGAGGGAATAATTTGAGGTGCTTTGGGTCCAAATTCCTTGTGTCCACACAATTAGAGAATTCTAACAACCTGGTTTTGGGTGGGTTTTTTTTGGTTTTTTTGGTTTTTTTTTTCTGTGTCACTTTGCTTTGTAGAACTAGTACTCTCACAGTACTTAGCTATAATTACTAAGGGTACCAGCACCCTTTGTGGTTTCTTGCTAATGAGGTAGCTTCTTTAAGGTACGTTCTCTCAAAGGAGACAATCAAGATTGTTTGGGAGGTCAAATTAGAGGCAAGACACTTCAGGGAACATTTTAGACCCTGCAGTTCTTGCACAGTACACTGAGTGTGCGCTCCATAGCAGTGGCCAAAGGCAAAGGCAGGATGAGCCAGCCACTAGAAACTTAGGAGCGGTCAGCAATAAGGCTCATTTATCATAACATTAGTAGCTAAGGCAAGTTGTTACTCTATGAAAACAGACCAGACAGCTGCAGTTCAGCACCATTCAGCTGAATTAGCAGGCAAAATTTAATAGTGAGCTACTACACAAAAGAAGCAGAGGGTCACAGAGAAAGCATCAGCGAGCAAAGGCTGGAAGCATTGTTTACCCAGGGAGATATAATTGGTACTCAGGTGGTCAAGGACAGGGATGGCCAGTTTTAATTAGTCCTCAGAGACCTGAGAAACATGTGGCAAGTTATTTACTATTCATTTTGGATAAACAGGCAACATGAAATGCCCAGCACTACACTTGAGGCTGTAACAAAGGGTTACCATTTTTCATGATGCTATTTACTCAGTTGCTAATTGGCACAGTCGTGTGTTTTGGTCTAAGTGAGGTTAATTTACCTGTTACTAAAGTTCCTGTTTTTCAGTTTAGACAACAATAAATCAAAACCATGGGAAAAATAATTTTACTTTCACCAGTCAGTTTTGTACTACTGGAAGGCAGTTCAGGATAATGGCCTGAAACATTCTGTTGGGATTTGTTAAAATTCTGCATACCAAATGGAGTTTTGCAATCCCCCACTAAATTGCTTACTTCCTTTCTTTACTCCCCTCTCAACAAGGGAATCCTTGGAATTACTTTAAAGAAAAAAAGCTAAGATTATGGTGATGGCTTTTTATTTGATGTGCCTGTCCAGAACAAACTAGGTCTATTCTAACTTCATAACCAGACCCTGTCTAAGATAAAGTTTTACTATGTAGAGCTTTTTGCTCTGAAAGGCCAAGAGACAGTGTGCTCAGAACTGAAATCTTATATACTATCTGACATAGCCACCAATTCGATATGTCAGCTAAAAGTAGTTTTTCTCACTGTAGATTACCTCTTGTTACATCATCATGCTCTAGCAAGGAAAAAAACTCATTCCTGCATGAGTTTACTCATGGAAAAATGATGATTAGTTAAATTTGGAGGAATCTGTTAAAGATTTACTGTAGATTTTAGTTTAGAAATCTCTGTATTACTTACTTATGAGGCAGTATTTAAACTTCAGTGCTATTATATCATTAATAAGGTATCATTATAATATATGTAATAACTAAAGCATGGGCTTGTATGGGCTAAGTGATGTTAATGTTAACAGAAGCACAGCTAGACAAGGCACAAGTGTGCTTGGGTGAGCTGTCTGAAGTAAATGAAGCGGAAACTTACCACTGTGAGCTGTGCACTGTGAGATATGGTACTATCTCATTTGTTTGCAGCTAGTCTTTAAGCATGTCCACTGGGTGCAAAGAGATCCAGATATCTCTTGTCTGTGTGTTGCAAATAGAGATGTGACTCTTTTTAGTGTATCCTGAGGGAAGCGGTGTTCGGTTAGTGTGGAAAGGAAGCAGGCACAGTGCATCTTTTGTGTCGAGGCTGGTCTTGGTTGGTTTTCCCATCCTATGCATGGAGTAGGTAATTCAAGGAGAGATGACAGCACTCTGAGACACAGTTCATAGTAAGGTACTCCCTCTTCTTGCTAATTCTTTGTGAAACTGTACTGAAATCTAATGTGGTACTAAAGTTAGGCATTATGAGGCATTTTCTGGGAAAATATTTCTGCTGAAAAATGGGTTTGCCAGACCCACTCTCCCAAGCATGCTGTTTTGCAGGAAGTCTGCTTTAGACAATATTTCTATACTGGAGGAAAAAAATCCTGAGTTGTGAAAATATCTTCTTTTAATACTTAGAAAAAATTTCAAATTAACAAGCAGCCGAATAGTGTTCGTGAGCAGCAGGCTAAGAAGCCAACTCATCTTGTACTGTCTGCTGCTGATAAGCCATAGTTTCTCTCTGCTGTCTTGTCTTAAGTGAACACAAACACACAGATCAGATGCGCAACATTGCATAGAATATCCCTCCTGGGCTTTCATTTAGTAATGACAGTACACAACAAAGGTGGATGTAGTAATTCTGAGTAACTTGCACACTTTTCTATTCAAAACCTCCAACTTAGGGCATTTTCTTAATGACTTAGTCTGCCAATGGTGTCTTAAAACCTTTATTTCCGGTTTTCTTTGGGAGAAAGTCCCAAATGCTTCCTTTTTATCCATCTGTTAATCAACCATTCAATCCATTGGATCTTCACTCTCCACTAAGGAGTGTTGCTTTCATCAGCTAGTCATACTTGAAGCCACCTGTCCTTACTCTTAGTTCCCTGTCTCCTGAGCACTGAAGAACATTAGCTGCAGTTCTGTCTTTCTTGCATGCCTAGAAGGCTCCCATGTTGCTCGCAGCAGGAATGATTGCTGCAAATGTGCTCTTGATTCCAATATTGGCAAAGATAGGGAGGAAAACCAGAAGGAGATAGTAGTTTCTGAAGTATCATTAGTCATTCTAAAAAGCAGAAAAATAAATTACATGCTTTTGCAATCGTTCCACAATTGGGGTATTGCTGTATTTACCTTTATATTAATATCAGATGAAATCTGCAGAATAAGGTATGGCAGAGCCTGTGAGGGCAATAAGGACATATGTTTTTGCTAGTTTGGAGGCTCAGAGACAAGATTTTTTGAAGTTTAACAAGCTTGCTGTATATACAGAGCTATGTTTCTTTCCTCTGTTTGCTACTTACACTGTGACTGTGATTACTGTTTACGCTATCATTGTGACATTTTTTTTTTCAAAATTAACAGCAGTAACAAGTACTCCAGCACTGGTATTTCCCTGAAACGTGTGTGCCATTGTGGGTTAAATGAGAAAATTGCTTCTTTTCCTTGAATATTTTGTGAAAACTGCGGAATTTATTCACTATTGTTTGAAGTTCCTTTTCTGTCCCTACAAATATATTTATCAATTAAGCAATAGTTAAGAAAACAGACAAATTTTCTGGTGGAAAATATTTCAGCTCCTAAAAGTGAGGAAAAATGCTGTGGAGTAATTGAGACACTTTTAAAAAAAAAAGTTTATTTCAAATTTTTACTTGCATTCTTTTTGCAAGGGCCAAGAGCTTTTAGAAACCATGAAAAGGAATAAAATTCCATTATGAGGACACAGGGGTCAATTGATGAAGTTGAACTGGAGCATCATTGATTTACATACTCTTCTCATTACATGTTCATGCTCACCTCATTATATGTTTATTCCCTTTGCTTGCCTAAGTCTGACATTTTGCAAGTCAGAATTATCCATACGGATTGCCTGTTTTATCAAAGAGATTTTGATTGTGCATCCTATTTCTGTATTGCAGTTTCAATTTCAGCCACATGTCCCATGGTGTGTGCCAAGAGAATGACCAATACCACTTGTGATATGAACATAGCATTTCACTGCTACCTTCTGTGCCTGCCCTGTTACACAAAAGACAGCTACCTGCAGGGGCTGGAGAGGGTGCTTATCTATGTGTACAAGCACAAATGGAGGTAACGGATTTAGTTATTGGCTCCTTGTTAGGAGTTTTTTATTATTTACTTGTCATAGGGTGGTGCCATTCAAAGGAAACAAGGAAGTTTAGGTGAATTGACTTTAGTCTTTTGTTTTGGTTTGGTTTGTTTTTTTCCAAATTAATGGAGCTTTTTGTGTGTATGTGAATGAGGTCTGAGGTTATGGCAGTATTTATGATTTATTCAGAGAGACGGCATACTCAGTGTCTGTCAGGAAGAGAACCTATAGAGTAAAAGGGTAATGGATATGCCGAGCAGCTTTTGTTCTTCCTGTGTTTGTTATGCATTGTAGTTTTACTTGTAGTTGTTGTTTCCCACACTGATGCTGTGTAGTGCTTTATGCTTATAGAGTAAATTGCAATTGATCAGTCTTATACAGTGTTTCTCTTTCTCAGAGAACTGTCAAGACAAATGAAAAATTTGAAATTAGGTTATTTACAGAAGACTGTTATAAAGTCTTTATTACAGTCATGTCATTGGTTGCTTTCTGCTTGTGAGTGCTCACTTGGTTGTTGTATTGGGCCAATGACTTTTAAGATGACTGAATCTGAGGAATATTCAGAAATTGTCCTTATGTCTAGACTATGGGATACTGTGCTTCTCTGTGGTGTGGAAATCTGAGTCTGGTTGCCGTACAATCAAAGATCCATGGTGACAAGTCAGTTCTTTCTTATGGAGTATATGACTGCTCCTCCAGAGTTCTTTGCTCATGGATATGCTGCATTACTGTTTCACCTTGGAAGGGTGTGTAAGCCACATGCCCTCTAGCATGTGCACAGCACCAGACATGCTGAAAAATGATAGGTGTCTACTCACAAAATCTTCCTCATTTAGCTTCCTGACAGCTTGTTTGGAGCTGCTCAGTGTCTTCCACAGACCATGCTTCCCTCCCTGGCTCTTGGTTGCAGTCAGAGCTTGCTTTTCTATGCCAATTTTGTACTTTTGTCTTGAACTTTTCCCTCCTGCAGTCTTCAGTGAGTTAGTCAGTAGCAAAGCAATAGCCCTGGGCTGGTGATCTTGGTTGTACTGCTAGGACAACGCTGTGCTACAAGGGCGGGATCAATCAGTTGCTGATGGGTCTTCAGGGATGGTTGAAGGGAAAGACACAGTAAGGTTGTAAACTGGAAGTCAGGACATCAAGTAGATTAATTTCTACATAGTCATAGTTTTCATGCATTTTAAAGATGCCACAGGCTAAAACTTCATAATAAAAGTGAATTACTATCTGTTGGGAAAATGTATGCAAGTATCTTTTTTTCCAATTGTTTATTTAACGTTTCCTTTGAAAGCAACTGTAGTCTTTGGTGACTAATTCTGTGACAATTAAAATGAAATGTGTAGAAGTGCTGAATTATCTTTGTCTCAGTGCAATAAACTAGACATACTTGCTAGTGTAAGTAGATCTTTTCCTTTCTAATTTGCTAAGGTTACCAAAAGAGCCTTGAAATATAGCCTCCTTGTGCAAGTCTAATTTCCAGCCAACTCAACTCTTCATGTTTTTTTTAAATATGTTTTGTGCAAAAAATAAATTAGGCGTTTGGAAGGTACTCACTATATTTCAGAGTATCCAAGTGAGCCTTTTGCTACAGGGATCATGCTACTTAATTGCAGATAACGTTGTGAAAAAACTGTTGTTCTTTTTCAGGATTTGTTCAATGGGCATGGGTCCTTAACTCAGTAAAACCAAATGAATGGCTGCAGGTTGTTGACCTTTCACTTTTGTGCTTTAGATGGGAACCAAGCAAATGCACTGCCGTTTTGCTCTTCCACATATTCCAAATACATGACAAAGGCAGGTGATTTACAGTCTACAATGTTTTCACTGATTTGTGCTGTGCTAAACATTTCATTATCTCTTTTCACGTATTCTCTTTCCCCAGTGGTGCTTAATATATGTACACATATTGTACCTTGTCTTAGTAAAGTTCTTGGAGCAGGTACTGTGTCAATGCTGATTGTTATGTTAATGCCTTCAGTGAAGGGACCACTGGTTTTTAGGTGCTTCTTTGCTAAAATAGATAACTATATGCTTTATAATGATAAAACCCTCTATTTGTAAGAAAGCGACCTTCCAGTATCTGAAAGGAGCCTACAAGAAAGCTGGAGAGAGACTATTCATAAAGTCTTTGTGGTGATAGGACAAGGCGGAATGGGTATAAACTGGAGACGGGCAGATTTAGATTAGACATTAGGAAGAATTTTTCACCATAGGAGTAGTGAGACACTGGAACAGGTTGCCAAGGGAGGTTGTAGAAGCCCCATCCCTGAAGTTTTTTAAGGCCAGGTTGGATGGGGCCTTGGGTAACCTGATATAGTGGGATGTTCCTGCCCATGGCAGGGGGGTTGGAACTAGATTATCTTTAAGGTCCTTTCTAATCCTAATTATTCTATGATTCTATGAAAAGAATGTTGATAGTGTAATTTTAACTGGGTTGTCTTTGAAATATTTGTTAGTTTGAAAAAAATTGTGAAGTATAGACTTTGTTAAACCTGAATTCTACAATTGCACTTCAGATTATGTTGATAAAAACTGAGTATATGCATTATGCTGCTTCAGGCTTGGATAGTCACGAGGCTGAATAAACAAAAATTAATACGTATAATGTAGTCTGTGGGTTTGAGGGGTCTGTGTGTTCGTGTTACCAGATGGCTTATCTAGCAAAGGATAAGAAAATCATCCTTTACTTAAAAACACAAAGATTTTGCATAGGAAATTTTGGGGTTTGTTTTTTTGGTTTTTTGTTTTTTTTAAAATTTATATCATGGCGATTAGCCTAGGTACTGTAAGTTTAGTAGGAACTAACAGAAGACAGAGCGACACCTTTTTTTGAGTGTGAAATTGTTGATCTACAGTGAGGTTACCATTCTGGTTCCTTGAAGAGGGTGGTTTTGGAGCCAGTTTTAGCATTTGCAGTCATGGCCTTGCAGAAGAAGCAGTGCTTGTGAAATTTGGTGATGGATGAAGCCAGAAGGCATTGTCAAGTCAAAGGCAAAGTGACTGAATGGAGAGAAGTGGGTTGAAGTTCAACAATGCAAAATGCAAGACCTTGTATTTAAGGGCTGGCATTAGGATTTGCTGCTGTTAACATGGAGTGAATAACTAAGGAGGAAAAAGAGATTATTTTATCATTTGCTAAAAATGTATATAAGGAGTTAAGAAAAACCCTGCACTAGCAACAGGCTGGATATGAAGANGGCTGAAGTTGGCTTCATCTTCCTCATGAACTGTCCCTGAATTCAAACTGTGTGCAGGCGCAGTCTCATCCTGGTCGAGCTGCAGTTGTTTTCTGCATTCCAGATTTTCCTTATCAGTGAATGTCTGTGAGTGAGCTTCTCTTTTATCAACATCCAGGGTCTTCAAGGCCTTTGCTAGCAGACAGTGTGTGTTTCAGTAAGCTAAGCTGTCTAAGTTTACCTAATGTTTCTACAGTTTTTCTAACTGACTACTATGCCCGCACATCACCATGAAGTCTTTCATTGTTCCTGTATCAACTGCTTATTTAATAAATGCGCATACTGTTTGAAAACAAGACTGAATACAGAAATATTTGTTGAATACCTGATGTCTTTTATATAATGTGTACACTTTTACAAGCAGTATTTTGAATAAACTAGTAGGTAATGTGTGATGGAACATATAATGACACTTATAATTTGTTCTGTATTTCTTCTTCCTTAATTCAGTGTTTCTAAATAGGGAATTATCAGGTGATAATATTCTTATGGTTATTTTTTTTTCCCTTTGTATACTTCTGTGCTAGAAATGCGCATACAACTTTATGACTGCTTTGGAGAAGACTCTGCAGCTTGTAATTGAGAGACATCAAGCTTCAGGGAAAGTTACATAGAAAAGAAAAAACATCCAACTTTGGAATAATCAGTGGAATATGATAGGCTACACTATTGCCTAGAGCTTAATGTCTATGTTTCTATGTTGATTGAAATACTTTAATTTTGCCTTCTGTCTCAGTTGCAATTGTGCATCCAATACTGCAATTCTAGGGAAGAAAATTTTCTAATTAGATGATTTTTTTTTTTAAATAGAAGTGTTTAATGATACACATGTATCTGTGATTACTTGGAACTCTTAACTTGTTTTGGAGCTCCTGCATATGAAACACAAGATAATTTATATCATATAGTGGTGTTGTTATCACAAAATTATTCGGAAGGGAGTGACTTCTAAACAACAGAGACAAACCAGTCCTTTAAGGTGTGATTTAAGGAGATAAATTGCCTTTGTGACTGAGAGTGGAAGAGAGGACTGAATTACAGACAAAAAAGGTAGAAAAAGCAAAAGCAGGACCTTCTCAACTGCAGAGGGAGACAGGGACACCAAAAGAGGCGAGTGGAACATCACAGGAAGAAGGGGTGGGTAAGTGTGAGATCAGCATAGTCAGAGAAGATCAGCAAGAAGTTTTACACTGCAAGAAAATGTTTTTGAAAATTACATAACTTTTTTTCCTTTAGGTTCAGAGGTGTACAGGCTAAACAAGGGAGATACCTCTTCTTGTCTGAGTAAGATATGTATTTGGCTAAGGCATTTCTGGATTTGTTAAAGAGGAGGTTAGAGAGGTGGGAGGGAAATAATAATAATTAAAAAAAAATGGTGGTAACCTGGGATATGTTGAAGAAGGCAGTCCTACAAGCTACTGCTTCTTCCCATATGTAGTCCCTAAAGAAAGATGTAACTCTTCTTTAGCTATTGTATACTTCTCTTTTTTAAATTTCAGGGAGCAAAAAACATAACACTGCTGTTTAGCCATATGTCACAAACTACCTTCCATCCTTTTCCTGGCTTAGAGTAAACTTAGCATGAGAAATATTCGAGCACAATTTATTTGTCTGTTGTTTCTGGTAAGACATTCTGTGATGATTCACTACAGAATAATTTTTTTCTGCCATCACTCAGAGCTGTTGAGGGAAGCTCAAACTGATGGACTTTGGGAGTTGTTGGACTTTGGCAGTTCAGTCCACTAGATCCAGGCTGCTGGCATCCTCTGCTCCTTGGTCCCTGCAGTAGAAAGGCTAGCCAGCTAGCCAGCCACCAGCAAAGTAACACACCCAAAGGGACAGTGCTAGCACCTCATTTGTAGATGTATGCTCGCATGACTTGAACGAAACAAATGTGCTGAACCTGTGCTTTGTGTCTGGCCAACTGGACTCCACACACACACCCCTACACATACAGATGTTGCCAGACCTGTGGTTGGTGAGAAAACCCTACTCTTAGGCTCTCCAGTCCATGTTTGTTTGTTTTTTTTTTTTTTTCTGGTAGCTGGCTCACAGCCCTTTTACCCTACTTGTTGTTTAGTCCAGCATGAAGTTTACTAACATCTCAGACACAGACTCATACACAGAACAGAAAGCACATTTAAGCATAGTTACAAGGAAAACGGTTAGGTTTAGAGCTTAATAAGACAGGGTAGCTTGGTGATCAGGTGCTGGGCTTGGCCAGACAGCTGTACTGACCAACAGCTTGTTTACACTTAACTGGGCCATTTTATTTCCTCTTCATTTTTCCATGCTTGTTCTTTCCCCAACTTTTATCTTTGTCACTATTTATCCTTACCTCCTTCTGGAATAAAACCCCTGCCTCTAGTTATTTTTCTCATACTAATTCTAGTTTCACTACACTTATACCCAAATTTGATGTTAATTGAAAGCATTACCTAGGTCTTTGCAAGCTTATATGGTATGACTAATATGATCACCTAGGTGCTCTTGGCCTTCCAAGACTTTTCCCCTCAGACTCTTCCCAGTACTCCCCTCTGTTTCTCAGCAAAGTCTGGCTATTTCTTACATAGCTTCCCCTTGAGTAGCCATGCATTCCAGCCATCCTTTTTGGCATTACCTGTAAGCTTCTGTCAGCTACTCACTCTGGTGTTTGTTACTGTCCAGCAATTTCTTGTGTCATTTCCAGAGTTCCTCATGTTCTCTTCACTTAGCTAAACATCTGGTCAAGGACTGGTCGTCCACCTGCATACCACAACAAGAACTTCTATNGTTCTCTTCACTTAGCTAAACATCCGGTCAAGGACTGCATACCATAACAAGAACTTCTACTGGAAGCAAATTTACTGCAGATTCATGTGGGAGAAGGTTCTGTAGCTTCCTTATGTCGGGCAAATAGCCAGGGTGAATGAATAACCCTTCCATATTCCCTCAAGGTATTGCAGCTCTAGTTTGCTTGCTCTTCTACATGAATTTTTTGTGTGTCTGGAAATAACTCCCATAGCTGTATCTGTAGATAAAAATGCATTTTCATTGCTGATTTGAAGGGGGATCCTTGTGAGAACTGGGTGGCTGATGTAATTTTGTCTTTAATGTACACCATATAATCTTTTTTTGTAATCAGCTACAAAACATTCTTTTTCAATGTGATGTAAAAAAAGCAATTATGCTTCTGACAAGTTTACCATTCATTATGTTGTGATATGCTTTGGAAATGAGGTATTTTTATCATTATCAAAAGGTTATTTTGGCATTATACACTTTTAAAGTATGCAATTGTACATCTGTTCGCTTTAAGTAGTGAACAGTACTTTCTGTAGTAAAACTATCTACACAATGGTCATCTTTGTGTTGTCAGCTTTAAGCAGTTTGCAGTTCTCTTGAAAGTGCTGGTATTTAATAAAGTAAAATCCTCTACTTCTATCTTACTTTAAACAGGTTTTTTTCACATACTTGTAATGAAAAAAACTGACACAGAAACATACCCTTCTGCTGTCCTGTAGTGGAATTTGTAAATTGCCTAGAAAACATACACTGTTTTGCCTTAAATATACTTTGAAAAAGTATCAAGCACATGTACAAGATAAACTATACATTAAGAAATTCTGCTCTTGTTCCAGCCCACTGAAAGGCTATCCAAATTGAGTTTCAGAATTCAGGGAAGGTTGTATAAGCTGTTTTAACACTCCTTGAATTACATTCTTTATGTTATTTGGACATGTGGGCTTTCAATTAGAAGATATCGAGGGTCCTTTTGCATGACCAAGTGTTACAACTAATGGTAAAATATCTACTGCATGTATTTATTTTGTAATTTAGAGTACTTCAACCCTTCAGTAGAAACAGAAACAAGTATTCTAATGTCTTTCACTGTCCATGTAGGATGCCGATGAGAAATTGTTTTGTAAAGTAACTCAGTAGTCAACTTTGGTTTTTAAACACAAAGTTTTAGATTGTGTGGGTGATACACTAGATCAGTCTGGATATGTCACTTTATTGAAGTCAAACTAGACATTTATAAATACAGAATAATTCTTATTTAATACTAAGCTATACATGCCTTGTGGAAAGTTCAGAAGAAAAATT
Organism: Piaya cayana; assembly: GCA_013389865.1. Lineage (NCBI taxonomy): Eukaryota > Metazoa > Chordata > Aves > Cuculiformes > Coccyzidae > Piaya > Piaya cayana. The sequence goes on along the minus strand of WAAB01013370.1, from coordinate 247,794 downwards.
TGTTGTTCAGATATATTGCTGTTGCAACACAAATGACACTTCAATAGTGCTGTGGTGGGTTTATTTGAAATTGTGTTGTCTTTACTTAGTAAAGTAAGTGCCCAAGAGTGTGTATATCACAAATTTCATGAAAATTCCTAGTAATTATCAACAACTCAAGGGTAAAAAAATTAGACCTCACCAGTGGGAACCACATAGGTATGGAAAACTTTATTCACTAGAAAAACAGATATTTTCTACCTGTATTCCTTCAAATAACAAGCCAACAGCTGTTAAAGGCTTTCTTCAGGGATATATGAAATACAGCCTTTTTGTCACTGTCAGAAGCTTTGGTCACTGAATGTATTTGACTATGTTATGAATAAATGCCAAATAATTTTGTATCTTCAGGCCTATTAAAAACCTAGGTTTCTGTTTGCTCTCTGCTTTTTAATGGAACCTGATGGAACCTGAATTTTTATATGCTGTTCCTGAATGAAAAACTAAGGCAAGTCTGCTTGCTTCATGTATTTTATGTAAAAAGACTTGTGATACATTGCTGGCCCTCAGTATTTCACAATGAGTTGCGGTGAATGGAGTTAAATCCAATTGGCAGCGGGTCACAGGTGGTGTTCCCCAGGACTCAGTGTTGGAACCAGTTCTGTTTAACATCTTTATTAATGATCTGGATGAGGGGATCCAGTGCACCCTCAGTAAGTATGAAGGTGGCACCAAGTTGGGCAGGATGGTTGTTCTGCCTAGGGAAAGGAAGGCTCTACAGGGGGATCTGGACAGGCTGTATTGATGGGCCATTGCTAAGTGTATGATGTTCAAAAAGGCTAAGTGTCAGGACCTGTGCTTGGGTCACAGCAACCCCATGCACTCCTACAGGCTTAGGAGTGAATGGCTGGAAAACTGACTTGTGGAAAAGGACCTGGGGCCGGTGGTTGACAGCCAGCTGAATGTGAGCCAGCAGTGTGCCAAGGTAGCCAAGAAGGTCAGTAGCATGCTTGCTTGCATCAGAAATGGTGTGGCCAGAAAGACTAGGGAAGTGATTCTGTCCCTTTACTCAGCACTGATGAGGTCACACCTTGAATATTGTGATAAGTCTTGAGGAGTTCACTACAAGAAAGACATTGACATGCTGAAGAGTGTCCAAAGAACCCCAGCAAAGGTGATGAAGGTGTAGAGCACAAGTCTCGTTAGTTGTGACTGCGGGAACTGGGTTTATTTAGTTTGGAGAAGAGGAGCCTGAGGGGAGACCTTATTGCTCTATGTGGCTACCTAAAAAGTAGTATTGGAACAGGCTGCCCAGGGAAGTGGTTGAGTCCCCATCCCTGGAGGTATTTGAAAGATATGTAGATGTGGTGCTTAGGTACATGGTTTGATGGTGTACTTGGCGGTGTTAGGTTTATGGTTGGACTCCATGAGCTTACAGGTCTTTTCCAACCCAAATGATTCTATGATTCTAAATGTCTGTATTGTAAGGTAAAAACAAATGTCTGGCAGATATCAACAACAAAGATGAACTTGGGTTTTACAGAAGATGCTTAATGTCTGGTGTTAGACTATGAAACTTTGTGAACATTGCCTTTATACTGTATCAGGCTTTCTTCTGTAGCTCTGCCTTATTTTATTGTCGTTTGTTGTTGTCTCTTTGCTCATGCTCTCAGCTCCATTTCTAGCATAACTCTCGTGTGTTGAATAGCATCCTGTGTTTTAGGTGCTTATTTATAAGCAGGAGACTTGCTTTATCAGTAGTCAATTGATTTTTCCATTGTTCATTTTCATCCTTCTGTTAGAAGAACAGAAAGGTGAAGCAACATGTTAAAGTGCAGGGATCATAATTCAAGAGAGGTGTAATGAATGAATCACTGTGGATCACTAAGTGGAGAGTATATTCCAGCCAGATAGAAGAGGTCGTGGAAATTGCAATCACAATACTGAATTATTTACCTGAATGCTGGTAGCTACTGCTTTGCTACTTTCTTAAGACAGAATACAGTTTTTGGAAAGGCTCATGGAAAAAGTGGGGCAGAAGCAGGTTTCAGACCTGATGTCGCAGAACTAGCCAAACCATACCTGGAAGAAACGGAAGTCAAGTTAGGCTCTAGAAGTAGATGACTCAGTGAATCAGGTTCCATTACATTTAAAAAATAAGTATGTGTATCCATTACATTTTAAAAATAGGTATGTGTATCATATTAACTTTTATGAAAAGAGCTACACAGGCGGCGTATGTGCCCACCAGTAAAAATGAGAAGCCACACCTTGCTGACTTGCTTACAGTGGATGATAGGAGTGAAGTCATCCATCCATCTACTTACCGTTTCCATGTACAGCCATGCTCAGCTTTCTCTTCCTGGTCTGGAAAGTATAAAGTGAAACACTCAGAAAAAAGACACAGTGCAGGCAGTGACTGTGTGGATGTCAGAGAAGTGGCACTTATTTCACTCACTTACATGCTATTTTTTTTTGTGCCATATTTGCATGTACTCCATTTCTTTTGCTTAAAAACCTGTGGAAGGTCATCCATATTGCACAGTTTTGGTAACTGAATAGTAAATTCAGATCACAAATACTCAAAGCAGTTAATAAAATCACTGTAACAGACCTCCCACTGAATCCTGCTGGGGCTCCTAAGAAAAATAATTAATCTCAAACCTACTCATTTCAACGCTGTTCACTCACTGAACAAACGTGTGGAAAAAAGACCTTCCTGAAATAATTATCTAGTTCACAGATTATGGTTCTGACTGAGAAAACTACTTAGCCATAATAGAGATGCCAGGACACTTCTCTTATAATTTTTCTAGTGTAGATTCCCCAAAGTGAGGAGTTAAACAAAAAAACCAATGTCACTTAGAAGATGTATTATTTTTATTTTTGTAGTGATATTTAGGAGCTTGTATAAATCGGATTCCCACTTTGCTAAGTATTTTGCATACAAATAGTGAAGAGACTTTACAGGGTTTCTGTTATAAATAATAAGATGAGGACTCCAGTAAACTAATGAGCAACTGAATTCTCTTTGGAAATTCATAGAATCATTAGGTTGGAAACGACCTTAGAGATCATCAACTCCAACTGTACCCGTCTACTACTAATTCATGCACTTCATGTACTACTAAATCAAGCACTGTATCTATCCGCATTTAAACACCTCCAGGGACGGTGACTCAACTACCTCTCTGGGCAGCCTGTTCAAGTGCTTGATAACCCTTTCTGTGAAGAAATCTTACCTAATGTCCAATCTAAACTTCCTCTGGTGCAACTTGACACCGTTCCCTCTTGTTCTATCACCTGTTACTTGGGAGAAGAGACTGACAACCACCTTTCTGCAACTTCCTTTAAGTTCAGCGTAGAGAGCAATAAGATCTCCTCTCAGCCTCCTCTTCTCCAAACTAAACAACCCCGGTTCCCTCAGCTGCTCCTCATAAGACTTGTTTTCCAGTCCCTTCACCAGTTCCATTGCTTTTCTCTGCACACACTCTAGAACCTCAATGTCTTTCTTGTAGTGAGGGGCCCAGAAGTGAACACGGGGTTCGAGGTGCGGTCTCACCAGTGCCGAGTACACGGGGAGAATCACTTCCTTGGTCCTGCTGGCCACACCACTTCTGATACAAGCCAAGATGCCATTGGCCTTCTTGGCCACCTGGGCACACTGCTGACTCATGTTCAGTCCAGGTCTTTCTCTGCCAGGCAGCTTTCAAGCCATTCCCAAGCCTGTACCTCTGCACTGGGGGGTTTATGTCCCAAGAACAGGATGCAGCACTTGGCCTTGTTAGCCTCATCCCTTTGGCCTCAGCCTGTTCAGATCCCTTTGCATAGCCTCCCTACCTTCAAGCAGATTGATGCTTCCTCCCAGTTTAGTGTCATCTGCAAACTTGCTAAGGATGTGTCCTATTCCCTCATCCAGGTAATTGATAAAGATATTGAACAGGGCTGGACCAAGCACCAAGACCTGGGAAAACCGCTTGTGACTGGACTCGAACTGGATTTACCTCTATTTACCACCACTCTCTGGGCCTGGCCATCCAGCCAGTTTTTAACCCAGCAGAGGGTGCACCTGTCCAGGCCAGTGGAAGCCAGTTTCTCAAGTAGGATGCTGTGAGATACTGTGTCAAAGGCTTTACTGAAGTTCAGGTACATTATATTCACAGTCTTTCCCTCATCCAGTAAGCGGGTTAGTTTGGCAGGACCTGCCTTTCGTAAACCCATGCTGCCTGGACCTGGTCACCTGGTTGTCATGTATGTGTTGTGAGAAGGCACTTAAGATGACCTGCTCCATGACCTTCCCTGGCACTGAGGTCAGGTTGACAGCCTTGTAGTTCCCTGGATCCTCCCTCCATCCCTTGTTGTAAATGGGTGGAACATCTGCCAGCCTCCAGTCAAGTGGAACTTCTCCAGTCAGCCCGGACTGCTGGTAGATGATGGAAAGGGGTTTCACAATCACTTCTGCCATCTCCCTTAAAAGCTTTGGATGAATCCCATCTGGCCCCATAGATGCATGAATATCTGATTTGCCTAGCAGGTCTCTAACCATTTCCTCTTGGATCAAGGGAGATTTATTCTGCTCTTCCTCCCTGGCTACTGGCTTATGAGGTTGAGTATGCAGGGAACGTCTCACATTACTATTAAGGACTGAGGCAAAGAAGGCATTAAGCACCTCAGCCTTATTCTGTGGTGCTTTGTCCAGATAATTTTCCTTAATTTTGAAATTTGCAAATTTTCAGTTGTCTTTGCAATTTTTTTTGGAAGCTAAATTCAATTCCCTTTCCCAAATTTATCATAGAATATAAAAGATGTAGCTTGTGAGGGGCTGAATGTGTGTGGAAAGGATTTCTCATGGCCTAAGTCATTCCGTTGCTGAAAATGAAGACGGCATGATCAGAAAAAGGAATGTGAGGATCATCCTTTAGATGGACAAGTTTTGGTCCAGCTCATGGCCAAGCCTGTCCATCCCCAGGGAAGGAAGCAGAGCAGCTTCTCAGTGTGATTGCATTTCCAGTCTGCACAAGTGAGCGAGAGCTGCAAAAGAGTGCAAAATTAGCAGAGCCTTGGCATTATAATTCTCACCGTAGGATGTAAGACACCACTTGCACAATGATTTTCAGAATATGTTATCATTTTCCCATTGTGGAAGATTTAACATGAATATTTGGCATCAGCTGTAGAAAGAAGGCACTGCTGCCTGATCAGGTGTTTCTGTACAATCCAAGCATAAGGGGTTGGTACTGGGGTACTGTTCTTCGCTTCCCATTTCTTATTATATTTATCCCTCTTGCTGATGTACCATCTTTCAGAAATAAAGTAGAAGTAAATGGACTGGGCTCTCAGCATGTCCATGTGCCTGTTTGGTATTTACTTTTACTGGGGTATGTGCTTTGATTTTTGAGTAAGCGTTTTTCTCAAGAACAGCGTCTACATTCAAGAGGTCTGTGCCCATTTTGATGGAGCCAGATGGAGGTTTTTTATTTGACTTTCATTAAATTTATCTAAGGTTTGACGCTGCCCTCATCTAAAGAACTGCAGGTAATTCTCAGTGTGCCAGTGAGGTCTGCTAGGAGGCAGTGTAGCAGAGCAGGTTTAAAATCATGCAGTGCCTGTTCACTCAGCAGCAGAACCTTTGAAGATGAGTAGTGTGTATGTGATAGTACCCTGCTGGTGAAGGTGTTATGCCACATGCTGTTTCTGGCTGCGCTGATCAGCAAAGGAGCTCCTTCAGGTGTGGCCACAGGTGTGTTGGCCAGTGTTTGTGTGCTGAGTTTGCCTACAGGCAGTGTATCTGAAGGTGATTTTTTTCTAACAAACTTAGCTATTCTGAAAACAAATTGGACTATACTGTGGAAAACATTTCATTTGGAAATACTTATTTATATTCCAGTGAACTGTGAAAATATAAATCTCTTGATAAACTCTCCCTACTGTATCAACATTGATGGTACACAAGGCAATTCCTTGCTGTGCTCTCTTCTTTCATGGGAGAAACAAAATCCCAGGCAATATTCAGTTTGTCTTTAAAGCAAAACTCTAATGATCTTGTTACAAATTTACATCTGACACAGGAGCTACTTTGTGTTTGCAAATGCTTTCTTCCTGTTGCTAAAAAAGTTCTAGCAGTAGCTCATTTGAAATTTAACAGGAGACTTGTAGCAGCATACAATAAACTATTAATTTAGTGGATCATTTTTAAAATGTTTTTCAAAACAATTAATAATGATTTTTTGTATTTGTTCCATCCTCAATACATTAATTGCCTGTTACATCTTTGTATTGTCTATTGATCCATATATTATACTAGTTTATTCCATTCTCCTGATTACCAGTTGTACACATAAGCCTTACTTCATTGGAAATTAAATGACATTTAAAGTACCTTAGCAAGGAAACAGAGCCAGCAGACAAAGCTGTTATTATACTAATGGATTTCTTTTGATTACATCTCACTAAGCTAAACGTTATATTCCGTGTTGTTCTCAAACTCGATGACAGGCAGGATATTTAAATATCTTCTGAGCTGTAGACAGTTCTGGCCTGTTCGTTTAATGAAACTGCAGTTTCAGGCGTTGATTTCCTTTATTTCTAGAGAGGCTTAAGTGTTTAAAACAGTCATAAACAAAACAAGCAGCAAAATTGTTCTGGAATTGAGGTAGTTTTCCTTTCATAAATATGAGGGAGCAGCAGTGCACAGCTTCTGTTGGAAAAGTCTGTCTAGAAGGATAAAACGATACTGGTACAAATGAGAGTGACTCATCTAATTTCTGTGGAATTACATTGTTTAAAAAAAAAAAAATTCTGTCTGTGATTGGAAGTCAAGTTGTTTTGGAGAGTTAAGAAAAGCCCCCCCTTGAAGGCATCTTCTCATGCCTTTGCTGTGAAACAAGATCTAGTGCTTTAGTGTGTGAGTAAACAGAAACATTTGATCTCAGATATTCCTGACTTAAATCGCTGATGATTACCTCTGACTTTGACTTTGTGCAAGTTTCAAGGAGGTTAAATGAAACACCAGTCCACCAACTATTTTTGAATTCAGTACATTATTCTTTTCTTCTTACAAAATTCAGCTGGCAATCACATTTTAGAATTCTTTTGCTTCCTCAAGGGTGCAAGGCAATATTCATCCCTTGACAACACTTCTCCTGCAGATAAACAAATGCAGAATGGCCAGCTTTGTTTTCTCTACTGAATAAGCAAGAAAAGCTCCTAGCAGGCAGGAGATGAGGAAACCTAGTTGAGTAACTCCTTTCATGTTGCCTCAGCATGTGAGCAATTAAATAGTTATGTTTGGAGTTTTAGCTGTAGGAAGAAGTGATTATTTGGTACCTTATTCTTGATACCAACTGCAAGTACACAAATCTTCTGGGGAATATTAAGAATTTTACTTGTAAATATAATAAATACACTATTAGCTTAGTTCTTGCTGGTCTGACTTAGACAGCCACACAATCAGGCTCTGCTGCTGAGACCCAACATACTATGCAGTTAGTAAAATCCATTGCAGAAGTGACAAAAGCTCTCCTGAGTGCAAGCTATCCACATGCAATCTTGATGCTCTTCCTTTGTAATGGAGCTTTTTATTCTCTCGCACTCTGCATTAATGGAAGTGGTTTGAATCTCTCTCTCTCGCACAGGGGCAGGCTCGTAAGTCCTCACTGGTGCTGGAGTGGGGTGGCTGCTGGACAAAGGAACTCCCAGAGCTTTTCATTTTCTTGATCCAGTGGCACAGAATGACTCGACTCCTCTTCCATTGATAAGCTGGATGAAAGAGGGGTTATTGCAACAGCCACAGCCTATATGGTACTGTCTGCCTACATCCTTTGTCACAGAGACTGAAAAGAATATATTAGTGGAGTCAATAATTGTCTTGGGTTGTCAGTCAGTCCTATAGCAGCCTGTTTGGAGATAGCTGAAGCTGGAGAGTCACCTTCCCTCTATCCCCCCGGCTCTGTTCACAAGCAGCATTCTGCAGAAGTGTCAGGAGAAGCCACAAGTGATGTTAGAAAACAGACGGAAGACCTCACTTAGGATTCAGCAATGAGCTGAATGAGATCATGGAACTTGACCTGTGCCTTTCTGAAAATCAAATATGTGTACCCCATGGGTCATGTGTCATGGAAGAGGGTACACGTGTCTAAGAGTATTTAATCTTTCCAAAATCTCTGTTATTTTTATTTCTGCAATTGTTTCCTTTCCTGTCACGTACTGCTCTCCAAGTAATAATTAACATACATGAAGGCATTTGATAAGCCTTTTATTATCTGCCATCTTAGCATGACCTATCCTGGGCCTTTTAAGGAATAGGACTATAGGACTTAGAAATGACCAAAGTAGATCTACAATCATTTTTTACCAGTATAGAGAAAGGCAGTCTTTGAGTAACCTATCTCAAATGAGAGTTATTGGCAGTTTGGCAAGTAATAGTAATGTAAATACCTTTCCCACAGTCACCTATGCTAATACATATGCGAATAAAGCTACTTTTTCCCCCTGAAGGAGACCTAAATATCATCTATTGTGGAAACATTTTACAGAGAAGAGGGCCTGGATGCTGTGGGACTGATTGATGCTGGGCAGTTCTGGCAAGGCCGTGAAACAGAGAACTAAAAGATAAACAAAGGCCAGTTTGGTTAGGAGAAATGACAGCCTTCTGATAAGCAAAGGCCAGCTGCAAGGATGGTTTGGAGGGAATGAGTACCAGCTGAAAGAAAAACAATTGAAGAGAACTATCAACATAGTTAATTTTAGTATAACTTGGTTTCTTAGCATGCATGATAGTTTAGCCAATAATATGTTAGTAATAGCTTTATAGACAGCTACCTTTAACCAATAATACACTGTAGTTACCATCGTGGGCACACAGTTATGTAACCAAATAGGGTATATAAAGAAACAGCTAAGCTAAATAAATCAACCACTTGCTGATCATATCTCTACATTTGATTCCTGATCTCCTGCCAATAATCTATGTTGGTACAGTTTAGGTTTATATTCCAGTTTCATTCACTTTTACTTTTAGTTGAAATAGCAACAAATGAGATGTAAGAGCACATATCTTTTCTGTAATCTGTCAAGAGCAGTGTCACAATGTTAGGAGTATTTAGATGATGTTGTTTCTGAATCATTCTGATTTTTATGTAAGAAAGAAAATCTCTGGAATTTACACAGAATTTCAATGCAGTCTGGTATTGGAGGGCATCCAACATCAGAAGATGGATCTAGCAAAGATGTGAAATAGCTGTCTCAGTCTAGTAAAATGACAGAACAGTTTTAAAAAGATGAGGATCCTCGTAGTGGCTCTTTGTTTTCCACTTTGAATTGTTGCAACTCTTGGTTTCCAGTTTTTTTTTTCCAACTTTAATTTGTATGCTGCTAATACTACTGGGAACTACTGGTGAGTCAAGAAAATCAGAATGGCTAATCTATGTGTCCTGGTTTAGCCCCAGCTGGTAACTAAGTATTGCATGGCTGCTTGCTCACTCCTTTCCCTTCTGCTGGGGTGGAGAGGAGAATCAGAAAGGAAAAAAGGTAAGACACATGGGTTGGGGTAAACACAGTTTAGTAGAACAGCAGAGGAAGAGAAAAAACAGTGAATAATAATAGAATATACAAGATGAGTAATGCACAGTGCTATTGCTTACCACTTGGAAAACAATGCCCAGCCCATTCATGAACAGCAATCTAGCAGCCCCCTGACCAACTTCTCCCAGTTTATTTACTAAGCACAACATCATATGATATCAGATATCCCTTTGGCCAGTTTGGAAAAACTGTCCTGGCTATATCCCCTCCCAGCTTCTTGTTCATTCCCTGCCTTCTTGTTGGCAGGCCATTATGAAAAACTGAAGAAAATTAACCCTATCTCAGTCAAACCCAGGAGACTCTGACATTCAAGTCACTTTTTAAAAATGCTGACAAACTGTCTAGTAATCACTGTATATCTATGTTAGCTGAATTAGAAAATAGTTTTCAATACCAGGAACTTAGGAGGAGTTTGGCACAAATAATTTCAGTGCAATGTTGGTTACAGGAATAAAAAAGATAATAATCCAGAAGAGGGTTGAATTGTTTGTTATGGGCAGTTTTATACAGAGTTTTTCTTTGTAATGAATAGTTCACCAGCAGATCAAGCACAATTTATCTATTTTGTTACTTTTCCATGAAAATAAATATAACATAGTCTATAGGCTTCTTATATAAAACTACAGACTTCTACCTTTGATTACAGTACATTTCTTCCATTTACTGTAGAGTAGCTGGTGTGGTTTTCCTTCCCAGTTTTTAAGAAAAATAACAAGAAATCATTAGTTCTTTATTTCCTTAGAGCAATAACTGAAGAACAGACCTGGGTGTGGACGATATGTTGGTTTTGGGGTTTTTTTCAGAAGGTACCGTTGATCCTACAGTTTGTGGGTGTCATCTCAGCTATGCTGAGAAGATTCAGATTTTACTGACTTCATTACCAGCAGCCACTGATTTTTGGTTAAATCAGCTAAAGTTTAAGGTACTCAGCATGAGGAGATGCTTGATACCATTTGGGAGTGAGCTGTTCCCATAACCCTAGATTTAAAACATCTCTTTGACCACGAGGGAGAATGAGATATATGACACTGGCTGCTGAGTAGATGCTGTAGTCAGCATTCTTTCACATGAACACAAAGTATTTATGTTTGTATTTGCATACATAGTGCCATTTGTGAGTAGTGTGTATAGTCATTTCTTTGTCTCTGTTGTTTGATTAAATACCTGAGCACCAGGGCTATTCCTAGGACTTTACAGGTGACTCATGTGTATTCCCTGATTGGCACATCTGATAAATTCAGTAATTAAACTGTATGATTCTATCTGTGCAGTCGCTTAATTTTATCTGTCTTGTTTGCTTATCTGTGTCTCCCCCAGAAGCTCTGAGTGTGGGTGAGAGAACTGCTCTGTGTTCAGTAAGGCAACATTTATTTGTCTGCCTATGAAGTTTACTAAATTTCCACCCTTACTCACTCACCCCAATCACAAACCAGTCCGCTGCATCTGAGAAGTAGTAAATGTAATTCACAGTCCCAAATGAGACTTTTTCTGCTATAAGTGCACCCCTGTTTGTAGTTTACCTTGTTTTCCTTTCTGCCCTCATGCTGAGGTGGAATTTAGGTGTTCTGTTGAAAGAGTTAGTGATTTTGTCAACTCATTCTAGCTTTTTATCACCATAACTTCCAAACACAAATGGACCAGTCGGTTTAGGATAGACACAATTTACTTGAATTAAAAATATAAGAAAAGTCGTATGACTAATTTTTCATCTTTATTCTGCAGTGCTACTCTCCCAAAGCCAAGGACAGCCTAGAGAATATCCTGAAATAATAGAGGATGTCTTAGTGTAAGCTTCATTAGTTGATTTGTTAGAGAGGGATATGCTCCTTTCAGACTTATAGTCAGTACAAAATTCACCTAATTTGTCAAAGAAATGAATCTTTTTTTTTTTTTAATTGCTCATTCACACCTGAAAGTGCTCATAGGAATATTTTTCATTAAAATTGCCTCAGGAATAACTACTTAAAAGCCGGGCCCAGTCACTACAGAAAAAAACTAGAAGGTGCAGGGCAGTTTAATATCAATCTTTTGTTTATATTTTCTTCATTTATTTACATTTTTATTTTACACTTTTAGAAACAAATGCTTGAATTTGGAAGAAATAGTTCTGTAAGGTAGATGTAGATACATCCCTATTTCAAAACTGCTGTCTTGTTTTTGGTGATATTAATATTGCTTTTATTAACTGCTGTTCTTCAGATCTGGGCTTGCTCATCTGGTTTCACTTCTGTATTATCCTCTTTATGTGAGTCTAGCTTGTAGAGAATCCATGGTTTTGACATCATTGCATACTAGTTGCAAAATAGCCATTATTTTAGCTTGTCTTGTACTGAAGTCTAGGGCTTTCTTATTGTCTTTTTTTTCAGCTGTATAGAGTCTGTGGGATGTCAAAATAGTTGAACAATTAGCACATCACCCTTTTCCATACATTTGGCATGGCCCTAGTCTACAAGGAAGTGAAAGCAATTGATGATAATTATGAAAATGCTGTGGACAGTAGTGGAACCACTTACGTGGGCTGCAGCATCTGCACTATTATTACTGCCTTGCAAAGCACTGAAAGCCACTGGGCTCCGTCACTGCTGAGTTGTGTTACCTGTATTAAGTCCATCAGGAACAGGGCATGTGGTGCTTAGACCATACTGCTGAACAGCAGTTTAAAAACCATGGTTGCATGCACTTCTGTGTAAAAGTGTAACAGGGGAGGGGTGAATCTGATCCAAATAGCAAAGGTCCTAGGGAAGGTATGCCCAAACCCGTCACAATAATAGTAGAAGGTCATTAAGTAGCAATTGTTGTGCTGAGGTTTGCCGTTAGCCTCTCTGCCAAAACAAAGTATGTTTACTTTGGGAAATTAAGAGATGTTTATGGGTGCAACAGAAGAGAAATGCATGAACCAGCTATAACAAACCTGTGAAGATGCACGATTTGTAGAATAGTCATTCCAAATCAGTCTAAATGGAAGACTGTAGAGCAACAGCTTTCAAGCTTAGCAAACCACAACATGTGCTTTAATGCTAATATCATTTTCAACTTCCCGAAGTTCATAAAGCATATTGTTGAAACTAATTAATATACTGGATTTTTGGTAGTCTAAAGGCCTGAAGTTAGTAGTTTGATAATTAGACTGCATTTTCATATTTGGACAAAGATTGGAGATGATGAGAAATGCTGAGTTACCATGCAGGTCAAGCGTGCATCATTATTTGAGCTATTTAATGCATTTTAATGGTAGCTGATAAGGTGCAAAGTGCTTTGTAAGCTGGACAGAGAGGTTCTTTTCCATTATACATTAAATCTGCAGGCATGAATAAATTTATTTTTTTCTGCTTTGGTTAAAATAAACTAAAGCCCTTCATATGATGCTACAGTAAGTAACTGAGTACTGCTGGACGCAGTGTCTCCTCATGACTAGGTGTGTTAAGCTTTTGAGGAACAAATTGTCATTTTGCACTTTGTGCTAGTGAGGAAGAAAATGGTCCTTTTTTACAATGCTACACCATGTTCAATAGCTTTGCAGAAAGACCAGTTTCTTAATTTTCATGGGCTTAAGTTGAGCTGCTTTATCTTCTGCTGCCTACCTTCTGTTTAATCTTCACTGGCTACCAAAAAGTATGCAACTCTGCCTGGTGTGTGCAACTCCTACAGGTGCATATGGGTTGGCATAATGCTTTTAAGGATGCTGAAAATATTAACAGTTAACTTCCTTAAGCAGGTTTATTTAACTGTGGTTGCAGTAAAAAAAATCCCTTATATCATTGAGAACTTCATGAAGGAAATAAGTTGTTCCCTTCTTTCTCTGCATGGGGCAAAGGAGAACTGTATGGTCCCAGAATGACTATGCAAATGACTATGCAAATAAAAACAAGTGGAGTTTAAATACTGTTCTGTACTTTACGTGGTGTTATTCTTTGTGCTGGTACATTGTGAGTAGGGCTGCATATGCACTGTCATTGAATATGGAAAGGAATTTTAATGGGGAAACAGTTGGCAAATACATCTTGGGGTAAAGTCAGTGCATTGCAGTGAATATAAACCCTTCTTTCACCAAGCCTGACTGGTTTTTGATGCTAACCTTTTTGATGTTCTGCAGCTCTGATAAAGCTTTCGGTGGGAATGCAGTGGTCATAACTGTTAAGGTAGTGGGAAGAAATGACTGGATATCCAAGAACATTGATGGTGAAACAGCATCATGGGATCCACATGGATCCATGGATCAAGGGATCCATGTAGTTGGTTGTCTTTAGGTGGGAGAAAGAGGAAAACTATACACACTGGAAAACTGGGAGCAGAAAGGGCTCATCTTCAGAAGATGAAAGTTAGAATGGTTTCAGACGTTGGTGCTTATGTAGAAATGACAAGAAGTGTCAGGTCAATGCCATATAAAGACAGATTCCAGATTTCAGTTCTTCTGTTATACACCTATCACAACTATTTCTGTTAAGGTGAGAAAAAATTGGAAGAGCATTTACAAGTAGGTTTTTTCCCTATTAAAAAGGAAGACTTCTGTTGTTTTTGAAAACAAAAAAATCCTTTAAAGTCTTTGCATTTGCCGCCCTGTTTGTATCTGCATCGAAGAGGTAGACCACAGAGCTGTTTGGGATTTTGTAACATTTTTCCTTCTTGTCTTCCCCGCCCCCCCCCCCCCCCATGTTTTTCTGATATTTCTTAGCTTTAAAAAATTAATTAATTAATTAATCAATCTGTCTAGGTTTTGGTGAAGCAAAATTTTTTTGTGTACTTATGATGATAAAAAAACAATCATTCACATATTTGTTTTTGAGATTATTTGCTAAATAACTTTTAGGAGCAGCTGAAGGTAACTGAGTAATATGGAAATAGTTTGTGTAAATGTTTCTAGAAATTTGGCACTGCTTATGAATTTGTATCTCTACATATCTATATTCAAATATCTAGTATATGTGTCAATAAGTGTTGCCCTTTTGACTGCAAAAACTGTGATATACACAGTTCTCTGAAAATCTAATGTAGTGAAGTTTGTAACTATCTTGTTACAGCAATAAAAGATCAGGTCATGAAAAAATGTTAGCTTGTCTTTCTAAGACAAAGACAGAAAGTTGACCTACGCAGTTCATTAGACCTTCTGGAGGAGAATAGTGAGTGACAGAAAAGTAATAGTTTCCAAATGGTAGCTCTGGGAATACTGAGAGCCACCAACAAGGATGCAAACAGCTGGGAGTTTGATTTATGCCATTCAATTTCCTGCCATTAATACGCTTTAGTGTACAGGAGTAGGACATATAAGGACAAATATTCTTGTTATTATGGTGTTTATAGGTGAATATTTTATATAAAAGTCTGAACTGATGGGGTTTTTTTTGAACATACGTACAAAAAAAGTGTAGTTCTCTGAATTTTTGCAGGGAACTTTGAATATTTGTGACATGACTGTTTTACTGCTTTTTTTTTCTTAATTTATGGTTTAATGAACTGTAGTGGAAGTCTAGAAAAGCAGAAGAAATGTGACAGGGAGGGGATACCTTCTGCTTTGATGCTATGTGGATTTCGTGGCTGACTTGGGACCACAGAGGGAGTCACTCTGCAGCACCAGGATGCAGCCCTGAGGTTTCTTTTCCACCACTCCTGATTCTAAACTTTTGCACACACAAATAAAGAGCTTCTCTTGTCTAACTAGAATTAAACACATTCATTGAATCTGTCATCCTTGGTATATCCAGTCATGTGTTTAATCAGGTTCTTTCTTCTATCTCGCTGTTTTTCAGCCCAACTGAAGCAGCTGAAAGCATTTAGTGATGTAAATAACCATGTGGATTTGATGCCTGCTAGATTGGCATCTAACTATTCTTCTTAGTTTGACAGTTTATTACCTTGCTTTTCTCATTCTCTCCTGTATATGTATTCTTTCTATATTTCTCTCACGTATATATATCTTCTTACCTAAAACCAAAAGACAAGCATGTATACTGAATATGTAAATGAGCTAGTAATTTATATATATGCTGCATTTTGTTCCAGTTGAGTGAGGACATTAAACCAAATTAGAACATTACTTAATTTGGTGTAAAACTATTACCACATGAGCATTCAATTAACAAGATAAAATTTGCACTAATGCCTTAAAGGTGGAATGTGAGAGCTTTTAATAAAAAAAGAAAGTGTGTGGGGGAAAATTCCTTCCTGGTCCTCAAATCATTATCAGAATATACAGGCAAACAACCATCACAAGTACATTTTATTACAGATGCCTTAAAGTTCTTCTCCTTCATTATTGCCTTATCAAGGCATAATTGGGTGCCCATCCTCATTAGATCTGATTAAGCTTATACAGGGGAAGACTGCTTCAGGAGGGCAGACCCAGAGGAGTGCACCATCACAAAACTTCACTATCATCTTTGGGCATTAGCAATGACCTTTTTTTCTTTATCTTGTGCTAAGGACAAAGACATTTCTGGCTTCAGAATGAGACTGAAGGCTCCAAATCCAGAGATGCAGGCAGTGCAAGTGATAAGATGCAGGTTACCCCCAGGCCTCTTACTTTCAGTGTCCAGGATGGAGAGGGAATTGCAGGTGCTAGCTGTAACTCACTGCTGAGTCTGTAAGGTGCCGAAGGTCTAGCAGTCCACCTAGCAAGCATGAAGTCATGCTGCTAGCAGTCCCATCTTTATCTACATGTTGGCAGTTTAACTTCAAATGTAGCTCATAACAGAACACCAAAGAAAAATTATGCCAGGGAGGTTGAATTAAATCTCATCTGAACAATCTGGCAGTTTATGTCTAAATAATGTATACAATATAACAGGCATGCACACAGGATGTGCTGACATGATTTTAATTATCCGTTAGGTTGGTATAAATTCTGTTTTCTGAAATACCAGGGTGGCTTAATGCCGTCTAAAATGTGACCTTAGCATTTGCCATCTTACGTTATTAACTCTGTTTATCAGCACTTTTGCCTTTGAAAAAGGGTGGTGATGGTTGTGTTTCCAAAGATGGTCCAAGGTGCAGGCTCAAGCCCTGTGCACGGTGTGTGGTCATCCCTCAGCAGAGATGGATGTCTGTGATCTACCTGATTTATGAGACTATTCACCAAAAGTCCACTTGGGAAAGAGACTAAGTAGAGAATTCATTGTTTTCGTTTTATCTTGTCCCCTGTGGTGTTTAATATAATCTCTAGAAACTGTTCTTGAGTAAGTAGTTTTTCAATAGGGTTCACTGTTTTTTTCCCAAAGACTCAGAGGTGTTAATACTGTTGTGATGTAGTAGCCACAAAATATCCTGAGTACAGAAGCCATGGGATTCTCATGATTCAGTCCCTTTTTCTAAGTCCAATAGGTTTTTTTTTTCAAAAACACAGCATGTTTCTTAAAATGCATTTGAAAGTCTGTGAAGAAGGCCTTTGTTCTGTGGTGCTTTGTTCTTGTGTATGTATAAAGCTCTTTGTTACTATATATGTTCTTTATACCAATATGCATACAAGTTTGAAAAAAAAAAAAGCTTGAGTGTTGTTGCTGTTCCAATGCAAGCTTCTGGTGTTCATTGAAGATTTTGATCTTTATGAATAAATTTAACTCATAAAGAAAGTCTATCTGATTGAGTGCTAGTAACTTCTTTTCTGTGTGCACAATAATTTTAGCAAATATATGCTGTTTAATGGATGCATTTGCTAATAGCTTGTCTGTTCAGCTTTACTGTTTATTACAAGCACAACTCCAAAATATGCTGGAAGTTGTATAGAAAGATCAAGAAATTGTCTGCTTGAAGAAGCTTGAAGCTTAAATAGAATACATACAAATGATGAGACATAGAGCCCAAGAGACTGAAAGTAAATCAACAGTAAACTTTATTTCTTACTGGAATTAACGTGAGAGGAATGTACAGCACTGCTTCTGGCCATGTTTCAGTGAATTGAGAAAGCTAGGGTATGTGTATTTCAAGGAGTAACTGCAGAATCTGTTGTGAAACTGATAGACTTCTTTTGATACTAGTAGTGTTTTTTTCTAATGTCTGGCGTGTTGCCTTGCCTTTGGAAATGAGGTTGCAAATTAAAAGTGTATTACGTAGATTGACAAGCAAAGTGCTTCCTGACCATAAGACTTGCAGCCAATAACACATGGTTGTTATACCTCTTTGACCTGTACAGGAAGTCAGGAATCTGCTCACCTAGAAGAAAGGTTTGGACTGCAAGACATTAGCTATGCATGCTTATTTTTTTAATATCTGTTATTTTTTAACATCTCCCCTACTGTGGCAGCATCAGGCTGTAAAGTTGTGTGCTTGTAAACCTTTTTTGCAGGCATTATTGTATGTTGTTTGTGGAATGCACTGTTTGATGTAGTACGCTTCTCTTCACAGGCATCTTTGAAGGATTTGATTGAACGAGTTGTCATATCAGGAAACTCAGAAGTCAATTTGTTGTACTGATATTCCTGTAAGATACATGAAGACCGAGCCAAGAGCTGCTGTCTTCCAATAGATGTTTTAAGAGTCCTGTCTGATAAATCAGACTGAATTGCATTCAGTAAGTGCTGTAGCTTGAATTTCCTTCCACCCTGACTTTAGCTAAACTATGAAGGCAAGGTTATACAAAATCCAGTCACAAACCACGAGGCTTGAAGTGTGAGAAAGTGGAAAGAAAAGCAACAGAGGAAGAGGAGGATTGGTTTGATAGTTATAAGCTGTGCAGTCCATGGTCTTCCATGTCTGTGAAGAGTGTATATGGCTGAATTCTTCGGAAAACTGCTCTTTGAGCAATAGGAATAATCCAAATGTAAACTGTACAAAATTATGAATGGTAACAGCAGTGCCTACTGAAATATACTTAACTACTGCCAGGCAACTGGTAGTTTCATTCCTTGCCACACTGTCAAAACCCACAATTTCTGAACTGACTGCAAGTAGAAGGAGGAAGTAGCTGTACCATGTTAGCATATAGGAAAAAGGTCAAACCATATCTGGTAAAGATATCACTAAATGGACTTCCTATGTTATTGCTTTATCAGTACGTAATGTAAGGGACTGAAGTGCAGAACAGTTCAGAAAGTTGTGTAATTCCTTATCGCATCTGAATCAGAATCCGATGGAGAGGATGTGTGCATTGTAAAATCCTGAACAATGGGTTATTTTAAGGCTTGCTGACCCCAGAGGAGGCCTGTGAGTCTTAGCCTAGAAGTAGGTAGAGAAGCAATTTACAAACCATCTAAGAAGCATACTTTCTTTGTCTTTGCTTTCTGTGTCTGCAGTTGACCCTTCCTAGTCCTTACATACTTTGACATCTGCTGACATCTGAAATACAGTTTTTGCAAGAGGCTCTAGGCTTGAGTAACCCAGAATTAAATTTTTGCATTCCACAATGTGTGGACTTAATTTAGAAGTAAAATTCAGCACAAGAGTGCTTCAGCTCATTTGGTGTTATCTATACAGATAATTTTAATGATGGGTTTTTAAGACCAAGAAGTTCTTGGTCTTAATAGAATTTTAATAGAATAATGTATTTCTGGCCTCCACTATTAATCATTTTATAGCCTTAGATCTAAAATGATTACGCATGATGATGATAAATTCTACTCATGATGCATAAAATCTTTCCCTTCGTAGGCATTGTTTAGGCCAAGGTCAGGCTTTGCCTGGAAGAATCCACCGTCACTTGGGCTTAATCCAAAAAGCCCTTAATACAGTTTGTATGCAGATAGGAATTTCACATAATGGCTGTTTTGGAGTGAGAAGATTGCATTGCAGAAAAAGGAAACTCTGGTTTTCCAGCAAACACAAGATGCAATTTCTCTTGCAAATGAGAGGCTGATTTGACTGTCCACACAGAATTAATCAGGTGATATGGTGCTCGCATCGGATATGGGAGATCCTGTCAAAGCCCTGATTGGAATTAATCAGAGTGGGAGGTTGTGCTTTGGTCTTCTCTGTCTTGGGCAAAGCCCTGAATGCTGAACTGTTTATTGTCCTTGTGAAAGGAAGGAAAAAGGGATAGGTAAACCAAATATTTTCTTGTTGTCATTTTTCCTCCTCTCTGATTTAATGGAAACTTTCAAAAAGTTGTTTCCCCCCTGCTTAAGTAGATGCAAACTTTGGTCTGATTCTAGTGGGGTAAGACTGCATTTAATCCTGTCTTTTCAGCAGTTTCCCACACATATGTATCATGCCCTACTTACTGCTCTCTAGAACTACTATTTTTTGTTCTTCCAGTCTTCTCCCATTGCGGTCTTAATTCTCTTTATAACCATATGTCAGTGAAGAAGCTGCACATGTAATTAGTAATAATGATATTCTTCTCCCAAGTGACAAGGGACAGGACAAGAGGTAATGGCCTCAAGCTCCGCCAGGGGAGATTTAATCTACACATCAGGAGGAAGTTTTTCACAGAAAGGGTCATTGGGCATTGGAACAGGCTGCCTAGGGAGGTGGTTGATTCACCTGTGTTTAAGGCACAGGTAGACGAGGTCCTGAGAGACATGGTTTAGTGTTTGATAGGAATGGTTGGACTTGATGATCCGGTGGGTCTCTTCCAACCTGGTTATTCTATGATTCTATGATTCTATGAGATGGGCAGACTTTAGCCCATCAGACAGGCCTTCCTTTTGTTTTCATTTCTGAATGGCTTTCAGAAAAATGCTCTTTTCTTAAGTAAGAATGATAAAGTTGGATGTATCTGAAGCGTGTTGAAAGTATCTTATCTGAGTGAGAAAGAAACAAAGATGTTCTCAGAGAGTGTTGATAAAATGCAGACAGCTAGCTAATGTAAGCTGGCAAAATCTTTTTCCTTTAAATGGACATAAGCCAGTTTACGCGAAATGAACTTCCTGTGTTAACGTAGTTTTTCCTGTTTTGTATAAACGATCAGGTTCTCCTGGTCATGAAAGGAATTAGAATAATCAGAAGTGAATTTTTGATGCTGTGTTGACCTGCACAATTTTTCTCAGTGTGTGTGTTTTCCCTGCATTCCTTAATTCGCAGTGCTGATTACAGAAAGATCGCCTTTACAAGGGAAAATACAATTTTGACCTTGTACTTCCATTTAATTTTTGCTCTTTCTAATGGGATTTCCAGCGGGGCTGCCAGGTGTGAGTTAGATTTTCTTTCATTATCAAGAATAAAGCAAACCTCCCTACATCAGTATCAGATCATCAAACAACTATCACGTAGAAGTTACGCTGGGCTTTTACTGTCTTGTGTCACTGCATGCCGGTGACCCAAAAGCAAAATAGCGTGTTTTGCTATAAAGCCATTCACCATTTCCTCTTTGGTTTTGAGTTCCAGTGAATGAAATCACAGGTCACGTTTAGAGCTCATCTCTGTTGATCAGGTCATTGTCCCCTGGTAGCCATTGTTTCTAAAACTGCAGTGTGATAAATGGGATCTCAACTTTAAAGCTACCTCCCAAGGATACTGTGTGAGAAGGTCTGTTTGTATCCTATGCTGCTGCCGGAGTAGGGAGGCTGTGATAAGCGTGCAGGAGAATTGCCTTGGTCCCTCAGCCTGGCTCCCAAGGCATCCAAAATGAAGAAGGAGGCTTACTTAAGGATTTGTCCTTAAAAAGGAAAGGCTTCGGAAAACATTTGCATGGCTAAATGGTTGTTAGAGAGGCAGGAATACAGTGAAGCAAGGGAGTGGACCCAGAACAGCAGAGTCACAGATGTCTCTCCAATGGACTTGAATCATGTCTATGTTGTGGGGGCAGTGGAGCTTTTGATTAAGTCTTTCATGTGCAATTGCTTTTGAGTGAAGCTTAAGGCAGGTGCCTACAGGCAGCTAATACCTCATTTTCAGTTTATTCTGGTAGTGTAGGATCTGGAGGAGGTCAGAGAAAAATGTATCTTCTTACATCATTGGTTTTCATTGGCATCCCTCACCTGTAGAGATGCAATATATTGCACTCCTCCAGTCTCTGACCCTAGTGTAAGCTTTTACTGTTTCCTTTCTCTTTTCTACTGTATCTTCCTGATTTCTGCTGGGAATGATTAGACGATGCTTCTAAGGACTGTCAGGTACCCACTGAAGTATTGTGAATGCAAAGGCATTGTTCCTTCTATTACTTGCAGTGGTCTTTGGAAAGGTACATGCTATTTCTTTCATACTAGTTTCTCCTCTCCTCACTCTTTTAGCTGGTCTTCCTTATGACTTTTTCTTATCTATCCTTTCTTTACTCTCCTTGATTTCTTTAGTACTCTGCAAAATTTCTTCCTCCTTCTCCTCCCCATTCCTATCCACAGCCTTACCTCATGGAGCCCTGTGACCAAGAAAGAATTTAGAAATAACAGAGAGTTATTTGCCCTTTTAACATTCGGTTTTCTCCTTTTTTAACTTCTTTTCTCACTTGTGAGATGAGAATTAGTTATTTTTCACTATAATTTTTATTTTCACTTTACTCACTGGAATTATTTTATTGAAAACAGAGAATTTAGAAAAACAGATACTGGTAATAGTTGCAAGAGTCAGATAGTTGCCTAGGTCATACTCTGCCACATGATAGGCTTGGCTTGGAAAATCCTGAGTTGGGGCTGGAGATGTTCTATCATCAAGAGTGGATGATAGTATGATTGGATACATCTATTACTCCTGCATCTCCTCTAAAAGTTGTTTATGATGCTACTGAAACAGGGGAAAGAGAAACCTTAGTAGCAGAAACATTTGTTTACTCCTGACTGTTACAATTTGAGAAATTAATATATTTTACTTCCTTTTTGCCTTTTTCAGCTGGAGCATCCTCTGTCGTCTTTAGTCTGCCCACTTACTTGTTTTAGAGAGACCTTTAAGCTATCTATGTGCTGAAGATTGTTTCACTTGTTCTTGACACTGCTTTTGAAATTTTGTTTCCTTTATAAATGGCTTCTTGTTTCCTGTCCTTTTGATCTCTGCTCCAAAATACTAAGAGGGTGTTAAGTTTGTCCTCTCTGCTCCTAGTAGATGTTGAGAAGAGGTTTTTTCTTCGCAATTGATCTTCTGAATAACACTTTCTCTCCAATCCATGCAGTTTAGCTGATCAATGATGTGGCACAACAGCTATAATGTGTGAGTTTGTAAGAAACCACATGCTAGAAACCATTTGTCTAGCCTACTTGCCAGACTATTTTATGTAACCTCATCTCAAACAATCCACAAAACACCAACATCGTATTCATGGGAGAAAATACAATTGACTCCCATGTCTTCTGCATCATTAACAGACTAAGCATGCCCAGGTATTTATTGAGATCGTGCTGCATGTCTTGTATCAAAGGCAAACAGTGATGTGCTCTAAATACCAATGACAGCAGTTTTGCAGAACATACAGATTCCCCCATTGTATGCAGAGTAGAATTCTAATCTGTACTCAGATCAGTCATCATGCTCTCAACCTCAGTATCATGAAGAGTTTGCTTACAAAGTATATTTTGAGTGCAGTGCTAAGGTATGCGTTGTTAGTGTAACCTGGAAAGCTGAATCCTTTCTTTAAATTTTGAAAATACAGGCTTAGTTTAACAGGGTATTGGTTATCAGCTTTTGAAGAAGTAGTGCTGCAAGATGAACTCTTTTGAGGCAAATATCATCCTTGAAAATCACCTCTAATACATTTTTCTATACAAGGCGAGAGCCTTCCAAAAGACTGAATCAGGTTAATTAGCTCTAGCTATACAGCACTGCCCCTATCTCACTGAACTGACAACTGAAGTGAAAAGCAGGCTCAGACTCCTCCAGAGGTGTAGAATAATGTAACAGCACTGTGAAGTCTCAAGGGTCAAACCCAAAGAATCTCTCTGCTATCAAAGGAAAAAATGGGCAGAATATGCTGCTTTCTGAAAGTTCCTAATGCCATTTTGCACTTTGACCCCTAAAATGAGAGGTCATTGGCAAGTTGTAAAGGGATACAGGCTTAGATATATTCTGCTGTAGATTTAACATTATTGCTGCCCTTATGCGGCTAATAAAGAAAGTAGTAAGAATTAGGAGACTGTTGCATCCAGAATCTTTCTAAGTGGCCTCTGAAAAATGCTTCTGTCAGCTTAAATGAATAGTTCCTGCCTACCCACTGTAGTTTAATTGATGCACACTGCCATCAGAGCAGGGTTAGTGCTGACTATATTGGAAGAAATTTCATATATGTATATACGAGATATATATATACATACACATATAGTAGGTATGCAGTTGGTGCACCTGCTAATACCAAGTTGCAGGTTAAAATGCTTTATCAGTGAGGGCTCTGAATATGGGCTGGAACAGGCAAGTACTGATGCAGAAGTTATTCAAATTTCCTGGGAGAATGAGAAGGCAGACAGTGTGATGTTGTGGTGTTATGGGTTTTCAGAGAGGGTGTCATTAGAGTGACAGAAGGTCTTTGAACTTCTTGAACATATGCGAAAGAAAATTCCTTTCAGATTGAAAAGAAATAGCTGAAAATGAAGGATTCAGAACATCAGTAGTTAATCTTTTATATAGTAAGGGCATCGATTTAAAATTAATTTGCCTGGTTTAATGCACTAAATAAATATATCTAGATACAAAGAGGTATTACAGATGTGTCACTCTGTATGTATATATTAAGTTACTATTAAAAAATTGCTTTGTTTTAAGCAGCCTGTGACTTCTTTCAGGTTTGTTTTTTTGTTTTTGATTTTTTTTAAAGAGAAACATCTCAAACCGTAAGCTGACCTAGATCAGAAAAGCCTTTTCAGGATCCTGTGTTCCTATGTTGTGGTCCCCTTGATGATGATGACACCTGTTAAACCCTGGAAGTATCTGAGCAATGCACAACATTATCCACTGTCACAGATTGTGGTTTTATATATATCTGTATATAAAATTTATTTTTTTTCCATTTTCTGTATTTCCTGAGTGGTTACAGCCCAGGACAGAAAAAAAGCAGAAGAAAAAATGGACTAGAATATGTCAAGAATCATCTAACAGTCTTGTCTGGGAAAGAAACTATTTTGGGGTTGGCTATGTGAAATTTTTGACAGTGTTTTTTTAAATAACAGAGAACACAATAGCTCTAGAAGAATCTAATACTCTAAATGTTCATAAAGTACAAAAGCCAAACAATAAAGAAAACTGCACTGTAAAGTACAGTTGAGGATGGATCTTGAACAGAGGAGTAAAAACACGGAGATGAGACAGGGCCATTTCCTTTGTCCAGAACAGTTTCTGTAGGGTGGGCAGAGAGGAGCATTTTACCAAGGCCTGTGGTGACAGGAAGAGGTTATTTTAGATTGGACACAAGAAGAAATTTCTTATGATGATGATAGTGAGACACTGGAACAGTTTCCCTAGAGATGTTGTGGAAGCCCCATCCTTGGAAATGCTCAAGGTCGGGTTGGACAGGGCTTTGGGCAACCTGATCTAGTGAAAGATGTCCTTGTCCGTAGCAGGTGGGTTTGATTAGGTGCCCTTCAATGTCCCTTCCAACCCAAATCATTCTGTTATTCTGTGATTCTATGATTCTGCAGGGACACTGAAGGAACAGAGAGAGAGACCTAGAGGAAAAGACATGGTGCTGGGGCAATATGTTGAAAAGCTCCCTCACAGCACCTCAATAATTAAGGACAGAAATAATAAAAATATTAATTTATGAATCACAGCCATACAGCAGAAGGTCTTAGTAAGATTTTCCTTCTTCTTTACCCAAACAAACTTTAGAAAGGAACTAAGCATTTAATTGATTTTTTTTTAAGTTAAAAGTTAAGGAGAGTTAATGGCAGACTGAAGCTGACAGAGCTTTTAAAAATTTATTCCAGTGAGACTTGGTTTTGAATAGAACCTAGGAACCAGTTCTCATTTTTTAAATTTTTCTCAAGCATCTTGTCATAATAATAGCCAGGCTAAAAAAAACAGAATTCATGCCATGTCCACATTCATTGGACTCTCAGAGGTTGTTCTGGAACACGGAGCTAGCAGACCTCTCAATAGACAGATAATTGCTACATTACTTTTGGAACCAGTTAAATAGTCTTACTGGCAGATACCTTAAGCCCTATTTACCAGGAAACCTGTAAAATACCTTTGAAAGACAAAGCTAAAATTCATGGAATTAGTAGAAACGTTGGATTTGGCATATACAGTTTTTCCCATGACATTTTCCCAGCTGAAGTGGTCCTGTGTTGCAGTTGGTAGTTGTCTTTCTCTTTTCTCTCTATCCGAGAGTGACAAACAAGCTTTTCATCTGCCTCCTTGCTGTATTTGCTTTGCTTCATAGATGCCAGCCGTACTCTCCCTGCAATCAGTTATTGAAATTATTAACATAATTAAGTTAAATGATGCAATTGTTCCCCAAATGTATTTAGCCTGATTGTTTTGGCTTGGAAGTAGAACTTGTATTTCCATACACCACCACCCCCAGCTCCCTGGGTTTTTTTTGTTTGGGTTTGATTTTTTTTTTAGTTTAGTTAATGTATAATTATATTAGTTGGTTTTGATTCCTTTTTTTCTTTATAGAAGAGAACTCTAGATCACCATAACTCATTTCATGAATCTGTGAAAACTCAAGAACAGAGGTAGCAGCTTGCCTTAAAGCACAAAGTCCTTTTCCTCTGAACAGCACATTCAGTTATTGATTAGTTTATTGAGAGTTTATAATAACTGATCAGCAATATAGTAACTCAGCCAATGCAAACAACAATTACTATGATCTTTAGTGCTAGAAAATATATTTTGTGAATGAGGTTTTGTCTTTCTTTATGAGCAGCGAACATTTTTTTTAAACATCTGTGGTTCAATAAAATTATGGCTTCTCCTGGCTGAAGTGACTGTTTAGATGAAGAAGAGCATATGGCATGAGTTTTAGAAGAGTCACCTCAGTAAATGCCTTTCCTTTTTTGCTTCTCTTTTTGACACAGAATAACATTAGCCTAGTTGTCCCTGTTTTTCATACTTATCTGTCTTTCAAATACATTTCTGTTCCAGAAGTACCACAATGTTTCAGTAAATCATAGTCTTGTTGCATTTAAAGCCGAACACAGTTGTTCTGAGACAGTCTGTGACCTGACATTCCATTGATTTAAATAGAAACTACATCAAACTCTGATGACTGTACTAGTGTAACATGAACTGACATGCAAGGAATTTGTGCAAAACTCTATACAGAATATAATTTTTGTTAGTGTAACCATTTCAGTTAGAGGCAGATGTAGTGAACTGAAATAGTGTAATTTATATATCCTTAAGCCGTGTAGGTAGATGACTCTTTGCACCGATGGAGCGAAGTATCTTAAATTGCAAAATTAATTAGAAGAAGAGAGTGTTGCATTTAATTTCATCCTATAACATTGCTGAGAATGAGTAACCACAAGGGAGACTGTGGAAAAGGAGGGAAAAAGATGGACTGGAGAAAAAAATGCAGTGGCTGTTTGAACTTGCTTTATACCACTTAGTCACTAATTCCAAATCAGTTTGGGTTTGGTTTTTTTTTTTTTGTGTGTGTGTGATTTATTACTATAATGTTTTGACATACAAATGATGCCACTTATTATGCTGGCTACGTGCTCAGTTAGGCTGGGCTTGTGTCCGCAAGTGCTTCTGTTTGGTGTTACTCTGTAGAATTTACATTCAGTTATTTGTAGTAATTTGGGACACAACTCATCTTCTAGATGATTCTTCATGCCACAGGGGTTGAAATGGTTCCTTTTATTTAGCAAAACGAAACAATTCTAATGAGAAAGTTAATGTGTTGGAAAATGACTCAAAATGGAATAAAATAGAATTTTGCTAACTAATTAAATTTATTTTTCATCCTTTAGCATTTAAAAAAATCATTTTCAGAGTCTGATATTTCTTTGCTTTCAAGGCCTTCAAGGGATGTATTGGCATTCATTCTATCTTAGTTGCTCTATGTTCAAAAGATTGTTTCAAATGCAGACCTATTTTCTCTGTCTGAACGATTCCTATACTTCTCTTTATATTGCCTGATTTCTTTGTATTGAGGATTGTTGGTTTCCTTTGCAATCTCTAGTACTTTTATGCTGTAAATATTTTTTTTACATTATACTGTTAGCAAATGTAATCTAAGGTAAATCAGTCAGCTGTTCAATATTTGAGTTTTCTATGATTTTAAGTTCTTGTGTCTGTGGGAATCCTGAATAGTTCAACATTTTTGTTAGTTTTACTTTCATCCTGCAGCTCTTTACTTGGAGAAATAAGACACTGGGTAAGAGTTCCATCAAGAGAGTCAGAATGGCTTTTAAGATATGAGTGCTTGTACATTACCTTCTGGTCCACAAGTGAGTAGATTTGGCAGTGTTCTTACTGGGCCAGAAATGCAGCAACTAGAATTCAGAAATGTACCTAACTTTGCCTTATTACACTGTAGAGCACTCATGAGAAAGGGTCTGAAAAAAATATTGGTGCTTTCATTCAGCCAACATGCTAGAATGTGAATGTTTGTTCTGTTATTGGCTTAAAAATATATCTGGGTATCTTGTAAACATGGGCTTTCTATAAAATGTTCCTTGTCACAGCTTTCTTACAAGTATGATAAATAAACCCTTCCACTATACTTCATTGTCTAATGGCCTTCAAATTTAATCAAAAGTCAGAAGATCATTGACAGGTGGTGCATTTTTTTTAAAATGCTAAACCTAGTACCTTGCAATTTGCCTTCTTGAACCTCATGAGGTTCTCACAGGCCCACTTCTCCAGCCTGTCCCAGTCCCTCTGGATGACATCCCGTCCTTCTGGTGTGTGATTGCACCACTCAACTTGGTGTCATCAGCATAGTTTGGCCTTGCATGGATTCATGGCAGGGAGACATCTCAGCAACTGCTGTTTGGCTCTTCAACCTCCTGGCTCTATGCAGGAAGGCCTAGAAGACACTAGAGTCTTCAGGACAATCAGGGTTACCAGAGAAAGCTTATCAATAAGGTAATTCCATGAAGCACTTTGGGACAACCAGGGTTACCAGTGAAAGTTATTGATGTGTGATTCCATGAAGCACTTTGATTTTGGTTAAAGATCACTTTTAATAAAACACATCTTTTTCTGATTGGTTCTTGTGTTAGGTGCAATTTTAATTTTTAATTTACTAAACAAGGAACAAGTTGAAGGCTTTAGTCTAGCTTTTAGAGTCCAGAGTATACTATGGAAGGTTTAAATGAAAATACCATTTGATTTGGATTTATTGCAAGGCCTTGATATTTTCCTCTTGTATCATTTGTATACACTGGCATTTAAAGATTGGGAATGACTTTTCTTGAGAAAATATTTTGTAATCTCAGCTCCATTCAGGAGTATCCAACATTCAGATTGTCCTGAAAGAACAAGGAGAATGTGATGTGTAGTATCTTTGACTCTATTCATTTACTTAACCATTTTAAGAAAAACTAATGATATCAAAGGAATTACCGTGGGTATAATCAAATAATTCACCAAGTGAAGTAGAAACTCTATGTTCTGTGTTAAAATATCACAGAATCTATGAAGTACTAGCTGAGGAATGATTTACATATTAAGAGGTGTTTCATCCCAAACTGGGTTTTATAATTGACTTTGTCAAAAATCCATCAAGACTTTGGATTCCAGTAGCACAACTTTATGAGTATTCCTTGGAAATACAGGGTTTATTGAGTTTCTTGCCATCATGTTTTGAGGTTTCCACCTCAAATGATTATAGTGCTCTTTGAAACATCAGTGACTAAACTCTTCTTGAACTTTCATGCCCTTAAAATGCTTACAGAATATTTCTGCAATATTTCTCTACTTGCTTTTCTAATGTCATCTGCTATGTTTACTTGTAATATGAAATGGGAGTTGCTTAAGAATTCACATAACATTGCTGATATACACTTCTCTCCTCACTCTATTGCTCCATCAGGGACCCTGGCCATGGGGAGCTGGGGATGCTTCACTCTTTGTCTTGCTTCTGCATATGAATGGACCAGAGAGAGTGTACTCAGAGCAATGAGTAAAAGGCCTTCCCTTATCTTCTTCTTGCTTGCACATCCCTAGCCCTTCATCGGGTTCAGCCAGAGCACTTTTGGAGTGAAAAAATACTATAAATTTTCAGGTAGCTCTGCTGTTAAAATTATTGCTACTGTTGCTATTTCCAATAAGATTATCAAAAAGTCTAACCCTTATCTGACCTTTATTCCATTAACTTCTTGGGGTTTTCAAGTTTAGAGAGTTTTTCATAGAAAAGAAGAAATGACTGTGTAAGATTTTCACCTCTTTATTGTGAACATGACTGTAATAAATGTAGCTATGCATGACTTGCTGTTTTAATTAGTTGCCTGTTATGATACAAGTAATGAGCCTTGGTGGAAAGAGTCCTGTCCTAGCTATTATCATGTACATTCAGCTGAACACTTCTCTGAAATCATCTTAAGATTTGTACTTTTATAATTTTTTAAAATTAATAATTAATTGGAGCAGTGGTTAATTAAAGTGGAACAGTGGTGTTAAATTACTTGGCAAATCCTTTTTTCCTAGTACTCTAATGGGAGGTGTATGCTTTGGTTACATGCTCCAGCATTGAGAAGATAGCTTCCAAACTTTCTTTGTTAGCTATTGTTTTTATTACAAAAACCCAAACCAGTTAAAGAAGGTGTTAGCAGATGCAAATTGCCTCTGTTTCTTCCTATAGCTGGAGGTACCATGGACACAGAGGTGCCTGAAGCTTTAAACAAACTCTTTCTAACAGGATGAAGCACCATCTTTACTGCCATTTAGAGATTTTTCTAGCACCAGTTGTAACGTGTTAAAGAGCATCATCTGATGAACAGTACTGTATCAGGGATGATCACCAGCTTATTAGTATCAGCGTGACCACACTTTCACTGCTGGCATGTGTGAGCCATAATTTGTGTTCAGAAAGTAAAAACAAGGAAGCTGTTATGAGAATAGTGGGGTTTAGTTTTGTTATTCAGTAGAATCACAGGGGTTGTTTTGTTGCTGCCTAATAATCAGATCTTCTTTTGAGAACAGTGTGACTAAGGGAAGGGTATTTATAATTTTTAAACTGATTTTGCCTGTGCTGCCTTAGTACAAGTCCCAGTACAAAGTTAGACTATGTTCCTCTTTAGCAACAAAATTGTGCTAGTCCCTGAGTAAGAAATCCCAACAGACTTTGAATCCTAGTTACTAATTTTTAGTAACCTTTGTGCAGGTGCATTTTTACACCTGGAGACATCAGAGCTAGTTTCTGCCTGTGTGTTTTCAACAAAATTAAGGTAAAAACATGAAAAAAATGAGCAGAGAGGGTATAGAACAGAAATAATTGAGAAAAAATGTTTCAAAAAATATCTGGTAGATGGATTTCAGCAGCAGCAGCTGTGACTGTAGGACCTTTTCAGGAAAGTTGGTGGCTGTGAGTAGATATGATGCCAAAGTTCTCTTGTATTGAAAGACTAAGTCATGAGAGTAATCAGGTCAGTCATAATGCATGAGCATTAAGCAGCAGCAGTTAGTATCTGTGTAGTAGTCCTGTTCTTTTTTATGGCTTTGGCATTTTGTTTTGGCAGTTTGCCATTCTTTGGGAAATGCTGGATAGCTTTCTGGTCATACTGGCTTGCTTGACATTTGAGAGCCCTTGGAACTTGTTGGTTAAAAACAGAGATTAAATACAAATAATGTAAGTCTTTACTCTTTCCTTAACTCCAGATGAAAGTAGTCGGACCTTTAAAAGTCTGTTCCATCCCAAACCTTTCTATTACATTAAGAATAAATAACTATATTTAGACTAGCTCTAGTGTTTGTCACATTCTCTGAGCAGTGTTTTGAACATTTAAAGAATAATCATACACACTTAAGAACTGGAAAAAAAGGACAAAAGTGACGTGCCTAGGCATATCATGGAAGTCAGTGGATGAGCCACAGACAGAATTGCTTCCCTTCCTTTCCTTTCTGTCTAAAAACACTACCCACAATTTTAAGGAAAAAAAGAAAAGCCAACAAAGAAAAGCTGAGCAGGGCTGTCAGTCCTGATAAAAGTCTGTGGAGGGAGTAGAGAAAAGAGGAAGGTTCATCTTTTATTTATGATACAGAGTTGATAATGTGAAATAATATTTATAGACTGAGATCTGTAGATAGTTTAAGTTATAGTGATATGGGACAGGTATCAATTAGAGAAAATTTCCATAACATAATTAAGAGATAACACTTCCCTACTCTCAGTTTTTTTACTTTTACTTGAAAATTCTCCATTGATTTTAATTAAACTTGTCTTGGACTCATGACCATAATCAATGTGATTTTTTTCTCCCCCAATTTAACAGCTAGCTTTGCTCATCAAGGAACTTTTCCCAGGTGTAACGTGCTCTAGTTATGAAGCTCCATTCTGTGCTGTTCAACTGCTAGCTTCTAGAATGACTTAAAAATTCGTTCAAAACGTAGTGCTAGGGCAAGAATAAGTGTAAATTTTCCAAATTAGTAGTGTGAATTCTCAATTAATTGTGAATGCTTTATCATTCCACAAAAAGCAGATACATTAAATATTAGATACCCACTGTAAAACACCTAAAATACCTTTTTTCCCCCGTATGCAGTCTTATTAAGAGAAGGGAAAATGGACACTTGCTAAATTTTTACTTGTGAATTTGATAATCATTGTAGATTTTGTCATAGCAATTTCAGCAATTTACTTACTGGGCTTGCAGTCATGATAAGTACTTTTAATCTATTACAGTATATACAGTAATCCTGCCAAAAGAAGCATTCTGGATTGTTAATTAGACCAAATTGCATGTGCTTGAATAACGAGAAAAAAGTATTTCCTTTTGCAAGGGATTTTTTTAGTTACCTGTGAATGTTTTTCATAAAACTCGGAAGCTGGTGCCTATTTCTGTAGTGTCTTACCATTCCTATAGCAGGAGGTGACGCTGACTGCCACTGAGTTTTCTTCACTTAGTTGCTTTGGGGTTTCCAGGCAGTGACCCGAAGTATGGGCTCATGTCCTTCACATCTCATTAAATTTAGCTAAGAGACAAAGGATCCACTAGATGTGCAGATAGTCAACAACTTTGTAGTGCAAGGCAGCATGCTAATAAAGCCTCCATGCAGGTAGTACTCCATCCTTTTGAATAAGTGTTTATTAATTACCTTATGGAAATACTCAAGGGCACTTACCTACATAATCAGTGCATCACAACTATTAAGTAATTTCTTCTCACAAAACTTTAGTAGGAGTTATTTTTCAAGCAACTCAGTTTTTTTCCCCCCTTGTATTTAGATACATCCTTCCATTGGAAGCTTGTTGGGTTTTTTTTTTTTTTAAATAGATCCTGGGAGTCTCCTACCCAAGTAGCAAACATAGGAATTGTAAGAATAAATGGTTACCTTGAAAAATTTGGATCAAGTTACTTCCAAGAATGTCCTTTTAATTTAGGTACTTTTAAACTTCTGAATACATTTTTCATAACACGTAGTGTTTCAAAGTTCCTTATGTTCACAGACTGAGTATTTGAATAATTTTTAATATTTATAGTTTAATAGTACTGTGAAATAAGGAAGTATAGTTACTTCCATTTCACAGACTGTGAAATATCAGACTCTCAGCTAATGGATTTCTATTGCTCTGGGATCTGAGCTCCCAGCTCTGTGAGGTACTCTACTGAGCCATATCCTAAATTTCATCTAGTCTAACTTTAAGCACCTAGCTGATGTGCTTCAGCAAGAAAAGTCTCATCTTAACCATTTGTCAATGGATAATTAGAGACCTCTGTATAGTACAGTTTATCACATTTAGGGTGTGAGGCGCCTAAATGCAAATCAAATGTATCGTTATGTACTTACTTATTTCCATTGATTGTAGAGGAAGACTAGTACCTTCCCTTAGATGTAGCTAAGTGTAGTACCTGAATTGCCTCCAAAACCAATAACGAAGATTATGAAGAGTGTAGACTGACAGTCAGATACAGGTGAGAGTTATTAGTATGAGACCTTTGCCCTTGTCTTCTAATACAGATTTTGTATAGTGTAAATATAAGGAGTCTCTGTGCCAGCATTGCGAAACAGATCTGTCTAAATAAACGAGGGGAAAAAAAAATCCCTGTGACACTGGTGTACTTTTACGGATCCCAGAGGCTCTTTGATTAAGTAAAACTGTCACCTACCAGTGTTATCTTTTCCCTTCCATTGTCTCATTAATCTTCAGTACTGCTAACAATAGGACATATTTAATAGATAATGTTCAGTCACTTATAGGCCTTTATCTGTAGAAGTCTGGCTCATCTCCAGCTGCTGTAAAAGTCATTAAAACATGTTATCATCTCAAGGCTGCCCATTAGTTGAGATAGGCCAAGTCCTCCACTAGTGTATGAACACCCACATCAACTAGGCTCAAAGGAGTCTTCATCCAGTTTCTACCAAATTCAGAATCTGTCTATGAAATGTGGAAATAAGTCAGTGATGCATCAACTCGCATCCTCATTTCTGTCCTGTCTCCCCTCTGTGACTGAGAGGAGCTCTTTTCTTTTCAGCAGTACCAGTTACGGAACTTCTATGGATTGAATAATAAGAACCTTTTTTTGCAAATCAGGCAAAACTTAACTTTTAATAATTTGTATTGATATTTCAGTTAAATTTCACTCTGTTCTCACAGCTCTGGAGGTTTTATTTACTGTTTAGGATACTAAAGTCTGCTTCCTGGAGCTGCTATTGGGGCACGTTCAGTGTTTAGTCACTTCCCCAGGAGCTCCTCCTGTGAGATCGGAGATTTGAGGATTCCAAGGCAAAGCTGAGTATTCGTGTGTTGGATGGATTTTGGCTTCTGGCTCTTAGCAGAATTCGGGCTGTATCAAAGCTTATCAACAGGGAGGCTAGAGGCACAAAGAAACTCTACTTAAAGTGATGTGTTTAACGTGTTCAGATTGCCTACCATGAATTCAAGAATATGGAAAACTAGGGACCTTTCAAAGAAGCTTGGGCACTTTAACAAAGAGGAAGGGCTTGATGAACTAGATGAGATACAATTTCTGGATTTGTAGTTTTCATGATGAGAGCTTGGAGATCTGGATCCTTATTCTGCTAATGGAAAAACTGAAACTTCCCCTTTGAGCTTGACAAGAATGAAATGTTCTTTGAAATGTCAGAATTTCCTGTGAAAAGGGAATTTCTACTTTTGAACAGCTTTACTGTAATTGCCTATTCATCGGCTTCTGCAGTAGTTGTAAAATGGCCAAGGAACAGCCTTTTTTATCACAGTTTTTATGTTTAAGTTCGTTTCACTTAATTTTACTCTATCTTGACTCTTATGAGCATGGTGGTAGTTTAGTTTTTTTAATTTCTCTCTGACTTTCAGCTAAGGGAGGGTGTGCAGAGGAATTGTAGTCAGAAGAAAAATGTATATGAGCTGTCTGAATGCAGAAAGTTTGAATGCAGGAAGTATTAATTAAGAAGATGCATTATAAATACACCTTTTCTAGAGGGCTACAGAATTGATTGGCTGAAATAAATGATTTTTTTTTCTTTGCAGTGGGAGTTATGAAGCAGTGCAGATTTTAGTGCTCAAAGTAGTATAGAATTAATTATAGTCCTAAAGTCATCAGACTTTCAGGAAATGGAACCTGATCCTTGAAAGGAATGAATGGCTTCTGAGAAGAGTGAGTGCAATATGAGTGTGCTAGTAAGGACCTGAAAAATACCGGCTTCATCTTCTCTTAAAAAAGACAGAGTATCTCACAGGATTAGGCTCCTTATTCTTATTAAGGGTATGCATCTTGAAGAGTGAATATGAATTGAGATGTGGCAGAGTTGGGAGCAGGAAATGTATTCATGGCTCTGTAGAAAGGCATAAAACTTAGTTTAAAATAATTTAAGTAAAGTTTTCTTAATAAAAAGTTGAAATGTTTATAATATTTACAGAAAATGTTCGGTATATTAAGTTAAAAAATTTATATTGCTTACCAAACCTCTTGATTATGTGAAGAAAATCACCCATGTATTATATTCATCGAACCATTAAATGGCAGTCCAACAAGTAATAAAATTAACAGATCAGCATGAAACTTTGGTGGATGCAGATGAAAAAGCCTAGGGTGGCTAGCTGTCAAAATATTGCATCTCTTTGGCAAGGTGAATGTTTTTTTAATGACATTTTTTAATAACAGTCTTCCTGTTTGGGCTTTATTATAATTCATGTGTGCTTGTCATCTTTAAAGCATTAGTTTAGAAATAAGTGGGAGATGTATGACTATTCTTTGTAACGATATACTACGGAATAAATTGCTAGGTAGCTTAAAAAAAATTCAATTCCTATTCATTGGTGGTAGTTTCTTGAACTAATAGGTAAGGCATAATACGTAAGTTAAATTTGCATAAAAAACCTACAAAGATGTTTGTTGTAGGTTTGCCATCTTGAAAGCTGTAGAAGAGATTGGAGAGCCAAAGGCAACATGCAGAAGATGAAAAGGAAACAGCAGAATGTGTGCTGCGTACTGTAGAAATAAACAAAATGAAACTGTGACCACCGTCCTCAGTGCTATCAGAATACGCATATGTGTTGGCAAATGAGAAATATGTAACATCAGCAGGAAGATGTGGTGGCTTGCTGCTTACTTTATTTATTTTTTCCTTAGAAGAATGGTGGAGCTCCTGGATATGAAGGGCTTTTACCTATTTACTGCTGGATAAATGACAGATATGTCTGTTAGATTGCACCACACTGCTATGGAATTCTAGTGGTCACCACTTTTGGTGAAATGCTGATAGAACATCTGCAGCACAGCAGGGAACAGGCGCACAGTGAAAGGATTATACTTTGCTGCAGGTTCTAATACTTATTAGTACGTATTTTTGAGTCCTAGCTTATTTACCTTTCTCATTTATGTCAGTAGACAGCTTTCCTACTTCTATTTTACCTTGTTGTGGCTAAGCTTTACATAATTGATACCAGTAACTACCTCTTCTGCATCCCAGGATCTTTGGTGTGAATAATACACATATTTTTAATTAAAATGAGAAAGCACTCTATAGATACTGAATATTTTTATGTCACATTCCAAGCTGGCAATTTGAAACAGGCACTAAATTGACATAGTTTGATCCTTTAGTAAGAAAAAAGGCACACAGTTTCATGTCTGAGTTTAACTGAATCCAAATAACAAGACTGGATTTTCATCACAATTCAGCAAGTATAACTCTGAAATAACTTTCTGGACAGTGTTATTGCAGATTTATACTAGCATAATGGAGAACTGAATATAGATTTTGATCTTTTTCTTTCACTGCTCACTGAAGTTTAATTTATCTGAGCCTTTTGCTATACCAATTCTTAAGTCTAGACTGCTCACAACAAGTGTGAGACCCATTTGAGTGACAGCAGGAATACTATCTGGAAACTAAGCAAGGATGCTGGGGAAGTTTACAGATGCAGTTAGTACTAACTTAAGTCATGTTGCAGCCTTCCCTGAACACACTTGTGGTACACCTTGACTCCTTTTGAGTTACACAATATTCCTGCCTAGTGCCTTCAGTTTAAATCATGTGTGTTGTGTTCCATAATAAACCACAGACTGATGGTCTTAATAGGGTGGATGGTGATGCACTGATTATTGATTTGACCTAATTAATTCCATGATGATAAACAACAGCCAGTGGAAGAAATAGCTCACAAGTCTGTCTTTATAAAGAAATTAATTGGATTCAGATTCTGTAAAGTGGTATAGTTGATGGAAGCATCACAGAATCACACACAGAGATCAATATGATCAGCGAGTGTTCAATTTATTGAGCTTAGCTGTTTTGTTATAAACCCTTTTTGGTTACATAGCTGGGGGCCCACAAGGGTATCTACAGTGTATTATTGGTTAAAGGTCTCTGTCCATAAACAATACTAACATATTGTTGGCTAAACTACTGCACATGCTAAGAAACCAAGTTACACTAAAATTAACTATGTTGATAGTTCTCTTTAATTGTTTTTCTTTCAGCTGGTACTCATTCCCACTGCACTAGCTGCTGTATTGCTTTCAGCTGGCATTTGTTTATCTTTCGGCTCTCTGTTTCAAGGCCTTGTTAGAGTTGTTCAATCAATCTCTCAGCATCCAGGACTTGTTCTCTGTAAAATGTTCCCACATGGTATTTTGCTCTTGCTGTGCATTTTCCACTGTAATTCTTAGGAATTCATTCAAATTCAATGCTGGTAGCAGGTGAATAGGCATCTCTTGAGGCATAAGTCATAGTCTCCCCTTTCCCTAGAGGGATTTTGTAACTGCAGAAATCGTCTTCTAGCAAATGAGAGGAAAGGCTGTGTGATGTTTTGAGGTGCAGAGCCGTACATGGCCTTACCTTTTGGATGGCATGGTGTACCATCTTCATGCGGGGCCATTGTAAAATGCTGCAGCCATGCAGGAGAAAAAAGGCCAAATTTGTTTCTGAAAATTCACTGTTTTCACTGGTTGGAGTATTTCACTTATGAGGAAACAGGAAGTTCTCACTGTGGCTGTGGAGCTGTCTTAGCTTGGGTCGTCTTGACCGCACGATTTTGTAGGCAATGCAATAAACCTAGTTTTGTTAAAACACCTGGTGTGGACATTGGTAATGAAGCACTTGCCTCCTCATCAGTATTTAATCTTTGTTATCCACTGCCTTCATGCATGCATATAGAAATGTGTATGTTTATATGCATATAATCCTTATGTGAAGGATGCTTATTTTCATGTTCCTTGACATATATTAAAAAGCTCAGTAAAAGCTTACCCACAGCTCACCTGCAACCTATCTGAATGATTTTTCTGTTTATTTTCAGACATTTTCATTTATTTTCCATTTCTACTTTCTTCTCCACCTTGCTAAATCCTGTATTTATAAACCATCTAAGAAGGTACAATACTATAACTTTATCACTTTATCTCAACTGAAAACCAGTATACTATAGGTGGGGACAAAAAAAAAAATCTATCAGAGCGGTACTTTCAGGTACACATTACCTGTGGAACAGAAGTTGATTAAATAAGGGTTCAGTAGGAGGAGATAAGGTAATTAGAAGGAATTCCCAAGCTTTGTTATTTTCTTTCAGCAATTCAGAATTGCTAAGGAAATAAGATATTTTTTCTAACTGGGAACATAATGCTTCTCTGAAAAATAATAAACTCTTAGATTACCTTGTTGTGCAATCTGTGCTTTATTAAGGGTAAAAATAATACTGTGTAATTGTGCGGTTCATTTTGAATAGAAACCACAAAATCATTTGCAAAAGTGACTGTGCTTTGCAAAATAGAAAATTAAGGAAAGAGAGGTTAAAGACCTGAATTTTGGAAGTGTGCAGCATTTGAGTTCTACTTGAAGTCAAGGTAGAAGGTGAGTTGTAAGTGCTCAGCACCTGAAACTCAGACCTGTCCTAGCAGTTAGCAAACCCAAGAATAGAATTCAGATCTCCTCACCCTCTTGTCCATGCTCAATACCTCAAACTATATGTGTACTCCAATATATTTTAAAATGCTAAAATAATAATTACAAATCCATATGGTAATTGGTATTAATTCTCTTTGAAGTGAATTATGCAGAATTATGGGTAGGTGCCAACTGTCTTGGGAGGTCATCAGTGACACTCCTGGGAGTGTCACCATGGCAACACTGCTGGATGCAGAATTTCCAAGCAATGGGTTAAGAAAGGAGAGGGAGAAAGAGGACTCCTACACATGATGCAGGCTGTCAATGTCTGTTCATACACAGGGAATATAGACGGAATACTTCTTAATAAAATTATTGCATTGTCTCAGCATAAGAATCAGGTACTAGAAAATACTGACTGGCAGCTGAAAGCTAGAAGTGAGGTCGAAGCAGCGTGTGTGTAACTCGCTGCGATATTCTGATTTTCTTCATAGTTGCTATTCTGTCTGTGCAGCTAAAGAAACTCTTGTTGGAAAAGTGTTAAGTCTGTGATTTCATTTGTGTTTTGATACTGAACCAAGTCTTAAAGTGGCCATGTGGTTCCTGCTGTAATGGTTAACCGTGTTTAGAGAAAGGCAGGAACTTTTTGACTAAGTCTTGGTCTTTAAAGGCAGGGTTTTACTAAAGCCCAAATATTTATTTGCTTTTATAAACTTTTAGCAAGATGCAAGCATGAGAACCTTCTGAGTTTTCTAATTCCCAGGAAGCTGTGCTAGTCACATTGCCTCTGAGTCAGTGATTTCTAGACTTCTAGTCTGCTTTCTATGAGCTGGGAGGTGGGGATCTGGGGGAGCCTGAGCTCTGCGGAGGGCTCTTGCCGATTGAACTCTAAACGCCTCCCATGACAGGTGTCTAGGGCTCCTACCTAATGTTGCAACTATGGAGCTGTGGAACTTGTGAAACATCAGTAAACCTTCCTGGGGTTATAGTTCCCAGACCCACTGGGTTCCTGCTCATTGATCAAGGGTGCTGTGAAATATGGCTGTATTCCCTGGTTTTTAGGTACTGTGGTTTGATTAGAATAAATGGATTTTTTTCTTCCCCTGAGGAGTTTCAAAAAGTCTGGTTTGTGTTTTGTGTCAGAACTGATTGTGTGATGGTTCTTCATGTAGATCTGCCATTTTCCTCTATTAAGGTTTCTTTGTTCTGCCTTGTGCACTATCATCTCCTCTAAGGGAGAGGGGGGAGGAAATGAGAGGAGTAATAGCTTCATCTTTGTAGGTGGGAAACTCCCATATCACAGTAAAATGCAGCTCTAAAAGAAATAAAATAAACAAAAGGGCAAGTAGGGTAGAAGCTCCCATTTGCTAGCTTTGGATTTGGAGTGTCCCTGCGCTGAAGAACAAGGGCAAGCCCCAACCATAAAGTATAAGGAAGAACTGTCACTACAGAACATGAGCTGACCTTTCCCTTTCCTTATTTTGTTTGTTCGTGTCAATCTGCAATGCGTAACTTTTGTTGCTATAAATCTAAATGGTGACCATAGTGATTTCTTTGTTGTTTTGCTTCTGCCGCTTTAGACTTTACTCTTTTGTAGTGAACTCTCTTTATATCTCTAGAGACCAGTCAATAATTGTTTATTTCAGATCCCCCATTGAAAAGACAATGTACAGTTTTAAAGTGCAGTGTATTAAGAGATATTTGGACCAGTAATTATGTACACATTAAAGTCATAAAAGAGATAAACACTGCAGGAGGTATATAAATGGATACTTAAGGGCTTTAAAATGGTCCTACTTGCTTTCATATTTGTATTTCTCAGCACTTCATAAATTACAGCTGGCAAAATGGTTGTCATGGCATCTTTTCCAAGAGTTAAATCCATCTAACCTTCTGACCAAGCCTCTTAAACTAGTAGCCCTTAGAAAGCATATTTGATGGGGTAAAGACTTTCTTGTCTCTTTTCGCTTCTGTGCATAAAACTGTCACTTTCCTATTTGCCTTTCTGTCTATTGTACATTCTCTCAAATGTAACTGATATAGAACTAATGGTACAGGGATTTTTTTCAGTAAGACCCAGGAGCATCAAATATAATCAAATGTTCTAATCCTGGATATAATGTGTGTCCTCCTGTGAACTGAAATTTCTGTGTATTGGAGATGATGTCACTGTTAAGTCTAATCTACTTTGTGGGGAGCAAACAGTTGGTCTTTGAAATGGCTGTTACAGGTACTCGGGTTTTGAAAAGAACCCCACATGAGTTTACATGATAATAAATAGGACAAGAGAGATTGCAAGGCTACAACCACTCTGTCTCTTGGGTATGAAACAGGACCAAACACACTTACTCTGTTCTCGACAAGTATTTACCTAGTGTGCTCTGGAAACATCCAAAGGTGGTAATTCTACAGCGCTTGCATGTGGCCTGCCTCATTTGCTGACTATCCTTGCCACAATAAAGTTGTATTTTCCTCTGAAGTCTTTTCTGTTATCTCCCCTGCTGCTTTTTAAGCCATTACTTCTCTTTCCATTCTCAGAGTGGATAAGGAGATTAAAACATTGCCTTTCGTTTTATAACTGCCCTTTACATGTTTGAAGACTGTTATGCCTCTCCTTAGTCTTAAGCTGAATCCTGGTTTTCCCCCATCTTTTGATCAAGTTGTCTAGATTTGATCATTCTTGCTGTTTCCTTCTTAATACCTTTTGGTAGGTCCATGTTTTTCCTGAAGTAATCTGTTCAAAACTGCAGAAGTGCAGAATGGGTTTTACCCATGCACAGGTGAGCAGGAGATCGATTAACTTTGTGTATCTCTCAGATGTGTGAAAATGTTGACAGCAAAGGAAGGGAAAGGAGTTTTTAAAGGCCAAATGTCTTTCACCTTTCTTAAGCGAATGGTCTGTCAGAGAGCATTGGGCTAATCACATAAGTAAGAAACGGAGGATTCTGACTTTGATAAATGCTATCGTTTTATGTCATCTCATCATTTTAAAATACATTGAGGCAGTTTTAATGCATTTTTCTATCTGATTTTAATTTAATATAGTTTCATATCTGGCTAAGTAGAGATAAGTAAGCTGGTTATTTCAGAGTTTACAAAGTTGCTAGGTCGGTATTTTGCAGCCAGGGTTTCATAATAGTCAACATAACACCGGAGGTCTAACAAAGTGGAATATGCAACTGTAATCCATGGAGAATCGTATTAGCATTTCTGCATTGATAATTCTAACAATGGTAACACACTTCAGCTTGATGAGAATTTCATTAATGCAGCATGGGCCTGTGTCCTAGTTTCACTTTGCTTTAATATTAATGACAACATGCCTTAGACTAGATCACATTTAAATGTCAGTAGAATTGGTGGGTGGACCAAGATGAGAATAAATTATTCACATACAAACAAGTGCATTAATGATTTTCTGTAAGACTTCTAACTTTTGGGAATGGCACTTTTATACCTGACAAGAAGCACTAAATATGTCTGGCAGGAGAAAACTGCATTATAGCTGATTTTTTTATTTTGCCAAACTACAGGAGTAACACATTTCTGTTTAGCTTTCTTATGTAAAGGAATAATTTAAATCTAACCTCAGACTGTAAATA
The DNA here is from genome assembly GCA_013389865.1 of Piaya cayana. Lineage (NCBI taxonomy): Eukaryota > Metazoa > Chordata > Aves > Cuculiformes > Coccyzidae > Piaya > Piaya cayana. The sequence goes on along the minus strand of WAAB01013370.1, from coordinate 205,408 downwards.
TCAAAGTTATTTTAAACAAAACAGGCTTTTTTATCAATTCAGGGAAAGGTCACATATAAATATTTCATTAGCCAAATTCATTAATTTCAATTACACATAGATTGAATCTAATCCAATCACTGTTCATTTCAACTATAATTGAAATATAAAATGGGCAGAATTCACTCTGGGATTTTTGAAACTGACAATTAATAAAGTAATATTCCAAAGGAATTTTGCTGTGCGGTATTGCTGTTTATATGAAATAAACTGAAATTAATGAGGACAGGTCAATTTAATTCCTATTCAGCCTTTCCAGCCTTGTAAAGACACACTTGCCCTGAATATGAAATTTGGCCCATTTTTTCCCCAAAATCCCTTTGATATAATGATATACAATGTACAAAGAGAAAAGCAATAAAGTGATATAAAGATATTCTCTGCTAGAAAATCTAATAGAGAAGATGAAATACTGAAGACCTGTGAATGAAAGACATGACAGGCTTCTTTCTTGTACTCCTCCCAGCTCCCTCTAACTGTGCTTTTTGTCTGAATGAGTTATTATTTTCTTCCTGAGTTCCCTTCATCTGAGTGACACATTGCATGTATAAGATATCAGGAATGTGAAGCAAAATATAGAATTAGGCTACTGAAATGAATGCATTTCTAGTCCTTTTTTTCCCCCCCATGTTTAGATTTCATGTTTATATTTTCTCAGCCTTACTGTTGCACATAGCTGTCACTGAACTGTCCATACCATTGCCTGGATAACCGTTCTAATTAACTCTCTGTGCTTAAGAAAGTAAAAATTTCAAGTATTACATTTTTGAGAGGGCCTGCTCTGGACTGCAGATACAACCCCAAAGTGATCATCTGAGAGCTGGGGTAGACTGTCCTAGAAGCCTTTTGAACAATTTCAGAAAAGAGGTTAGTTGTTTTCAAAAATATTTAATATAGTACATATTTTCATCATGTATAAATCAAAACCGTATTGCACAGTTGTGGGAATGTGAAAAGCACAGTGGAAAATGCACTAAAATTGATGGAAGTCTTTCCATTGGTATCAGATCAGACCTTTTATAAGAATACTGATCTGTCATGGAGGGAATATCAGCCTGACTCTGAAATGACTGTTATGATGGGACTGTCACTGGGGGATCCAGTCCTCAAGTGAATGGAGCTGAGGTACTGCTGTATCAAAACCCCAGATTTTATAAAATCTCCTTGCTCCACAGTTATGTCATGGGGCTGATTCCTGAGAGGCATAAGACATATATAATTACATATGCACAGTGTGTGAATAGCATTGTGTTTCCACTTTGAAGGTGACATTAGTACTGAATTTCATTTAACATGCAGAAGCACTCCTGAGAGAAGAGGTACCTCATTTTTTTGTGCCTGCATTGTAACTGATGAAGTGGGCACCAGCAGTGGGACATAAGATTCCTGGTCTCTCTGGGAAGTCACGGTACTCCAGACAGTGCTAGTGGTGGCTGGGCATTAAGTGTGTGAAGGATGATCATGGTGGGCTCTGCACTTAGCCATTTGGATTTACCTATTTCAGACAGGAATCAGCTAGACTTTAAACATCATACAGTTGTTAGGAAGATCCTCTGTTACTCTAATCTCAATGTTTTTTTCTGATGTTTCTCCATAATTTTTTTTAAATGAAGCCTTCGTTGTCTTTTCAGTGATCAACTACGACAGATGTATTGAAGTTTACCGGCAATGTGGTCTGTAAAGACTTGTTGGGTAGGACTTCTTTTATTCCTGAGTGCTGAGTTGCAAATATTTTCCTATACTCAAGAACTTGTCTTGCTACATTTAACAATATCTGTAGAGAATGAAAACAGTTTCAGAGATCTCTTTTTAGCTTAACATATTGATTAGTTATGCACACGTAACTATGATAAGGTAGTCACAGATGTATGTTCATTGTGACAATAATTTCTGTTATGTTGATTTTTCAGGCCTTCTAAAGGAAAAAAAGGGCCAGGAGTGATGCAGGGAAAGAAAAAAAAAATTGTAATAGTCAGTGCAGCCACATAAATACCTTAACAACCCTACACTGTTACTGCACAATCTTGATTCAGGCAGTGAAGTGTAAAAAGTAAACATGTCGTATGCTACAAAAAGTAAATTAGATTAAAAAAAATCAGATTTAATATTTCAGAATGAGATTAGTGCAGGGAAGAAGACTTCTTAATATGATCATAAGCTAGCTGCTATGGGTTATTTACTTGATTTGGGATGCTGAGAAGAGGAGAATGTGATATTAATCTTTAATATAATTTAAATGTCGAGGCGGGAGTTCAAATAGTTATGGTGCTATTGATTGTACTGCAGAGTGCAGAGAACAGGACTTTATCCAATATGTGTGTCTAAAAACATGCTTGGCATAGGTTACAACCTCTGCAATTATTTTTATAAATTTATTGCATAAAAGGAAATGAGTTGAAAGACTCTCAGTCCTTAACCTAATGCTGCAGTAGGTGATAGCCTCATAACAGTTATTTCACCATGTCTAAAGATTTTCAATATGTATTCTCATTGGTCTATATAAATCTCTTTTTATTTTGAAGCTTACTGATACATTGAAAAGTGTGATAAGGTCTTAATTATACGTCTTAGGTCTGGAAGACTGAAGTGTGTGTATTTGTATACAAACATAAACAGACATCATGTTTGCCCTTACTCTAGAGACATAACACTTGAGATAACGGGAACTGTTAAGTGTTTCAGATAGAAGCATAGATTAAAGACTAATTAGTCTAGGCTAAAAGGTTATTCTATTTATGGCCACAGTAAGAAAATTATATTTCCTTCAGTGTGGAGATGATTTTGTTTCTTGTAGAGTTGAAAACTCCTGCTCCAGAAAAGGAAAAACTCAACGCTACCAAAACACAAGTGAATATTTGTTGATAATGTGACTATGATTCAGAAACTGATTGTATCTTACTTCAGGTCTGGAGTTATGACCAGGCCTGGATGGTGTCAAGTTACAGAAGTAAGATGTGTACATTTCACATGCCATAGTACCTACAGATTTTCTTCTCTTCTGAGTGCAGCTTTTTTCTGCATAGTTTATATATAATGGACAGTTACTTTTGAAATCACTTACAGGTAAAAAAATGCAGATTAACTGACAGAAATATGCTTTGATCTGCATATTTTGTTTATATTCAGTAGATTTCCAAATCGAAGTCATTATTAAAATCCAACAAATTTAATTTTTATCTAGGATGCATCTTCAACTGAACATGGAAATTTCTAACAAGTTTATTGGTGCTTTGCTAAAATATTGACATAATAAATAGAAATGCCTTGTTCTTGCCCAGTAAAGGGCCCAATGAAAAATATCAAGATGAGAATGGTGAATCCAGTTGACTTTGAAAAGTTGTTGACATTGTCCGTGTGAGAGATTCACACATTTTTAAGGCGCTAGTCTTCATTTTAGAACGCTTGAGCTTATGTGGTGGAAATACCAGTTAACGGAATGAGTTAGTGATTTCAAAACTGGTTTTACTACAGTTGCCTAATCAATGTTTGAGAGACAGTATCTAGAGCAAAGCTAACAAATTTATCTAATCAGGGTTGCTCATTTAATTATGTATTGACTTGAGCTGGGATGTTTAGTTTGTTCTCTATACTGAACATAACTTTTACATATAATGACTATTGCTATTTCACTGTGGCACAGTTTCTAGCCTTCTGATTAGGGTTCTCTTGTGGAAATTGTTTGAAGTCCTGTGGACAGCAGGGGGAGTTGACTATGCTGTTTGTAAATAAGAAGCTTTTCTTGTTCTTGGTACAGTTTTGAGTCAAATCATGTCCACCAGTATATTTCTGAAAGCAGGACTCAGTGAAGGGTCTCTAGAAGGTGTGGTAAAGCACAATGTGCATTAAGGAACTGGCTTATTTTGAGCAGGGCTGCAGTGGGCTTATAGGTAATGAAGAACCTTTATGTATAGGTCATGCCAAGCTGACAAATTACTGGGGCACATTTATCCCAGAACAGAGATATATCCACCTGAGGAATTTTACTAGCAAAATTTAGATGATAAGTAGGTGTTCAGGACATCTTACACTTCGATCACCCAAGTTTTGTCAAAGAACAGAAAAATCCCATTTATGTTATTCATTCATCAGGTTTCTGTTCCTGGTTTTGATCAAACAGTGCTGGATGAAGAGTCCAAGCTGGAAAGATGTATGAGATACAGATCCTAACAGTCCAGGTTGGTTTCAGTCACATTTTAGACGAGTAACTGGGACTGGTTCTAGGTGTTATCGAGACAGATGCTAGTCCTTCTGTTAATGGTCTTCTGAAGGGATACAGGAGGAAGACGCAGGAATGCCCTTCTTCTCTTTAAGCAGCATAACTGCACAGCAAGCAGTGTATCATTAGCTCTGAAATGAATCAGGGATGTGTGCTCGGAAGGAGGGAGTTTTGGAGTTTGTGTGTATTGAGGCTGCAAGCTGAAATTACCTGGAGAGAAACCCACTAAACTGAAGAGCAGTGCTTCCCAAGTTATTTTTCGCTTCTGAATGCAGTATCTAAAATATGCCACAGAATTTAAATAAGGGCACTGTTGTCTGTGTTAAGCACAAGTTTTCATGGTAGAAGTGTTGGAGGACTCCTTCTGAAAATAACTATGTAAATAATGCTTACATTTTTATATGAAAATAAATAGATATTTCTGATATTTCTAAATGTATCTGTAAATACATTGGACAGTGTTTTCTGGAGAACATAATGTATTATACTTAGTATTTTTTTTCCACTCTTATCAGAAAGAAACTGAGTGCAAATTCAACAAGATTTAGTGTCTGGTCAGTATTACTATGGGGAAGGGATTCAGACGTATTCTCAGCTGGCTGCATTAAGTCATTATAATTTTTTCTCTTCTAATCACCAAGTGCAAGATAAGAATAAAAGCAGGTGGGACTGCCTGCAATGAGACCAGTGGTCCCTCCATTATATTTTTATTAGCCCTGGAATTTGTGTTGGAGTAAGAATAAGAAAAGTAAATTCACAGGCATTTGTATATGGTACAAAATAAGCAGCACTATAAAAATCAACAAAACCAAACCAAATCCATTCCTTCTACTAGACTGTCATTCATTCTTTACTGGTGACTTCGGTTGATATTAGGTGATGGTACAAACATGTGCTGACCAATTAGAGAAAATCAGCAGTAGCAACAACAGCAGTCTCCATGGTGACAGATGACCTAACAACAGAACTTTTAAAAGAAAGGAATGTCTCTGTGATGGTTTGAACAGTTTTTAGTCTCTATTTATTGACTTTTTAGGAACTAAAGTCTGTGGGACAGCACTACTCTTACTTTTCCTTCCCTCTCACCCCCTCCCCAATATATGCTAGGGGCTGTCTGGCTGGAAAATGTCTTTGCAAAGGACATGGGGGTCCTGGTGGACAGTAAGCTGACTGTGAGTCTGCGATACACCCTTGCAGCAAAAAAAGGGCAACAGTATTCTGGGCTGCATGAGGAAGATAATTTTGAGAAGGCTGAGTGAGATGATCCTTTGCCTTCACACAGAAATGATGAGGCCACATCTTGAGGGCTGAGTCCAGCTGTAGGTTCCCCAATAAAAGATACATGTGGATTTACTGGAACAAATCCTAACTTTACTAGGATGCTGAGGGACTGGAGCACCTGCTGTATGAGGAAATGCCAACAGACCTGGGCCTGTTCAGTCTGGAGAAGAGAAGGCTTGGGAGAGATTTCATCAGGGTGAATAAATGCGTGATAGTAAGGACTGAAGATGAAGGAGCAAAGCTTTTCTCTGTAGAGCCCACTTACAGCGCAATAGGCACTGACTGGTGCCAATAGGACTGCTGAATGGCACGGCTTCATCCTGTTCCCACGTATTTGCACTAATGACATTTAAGTAGAGTATCGTTTTTGGCTAGTGGATTTGTAGCCTCTGCTGTATGACAAGGATGCAAACCTCTAAACCAGGTGATAAAGGACACACCTGACTCTAAATAGGGGTAAATTAGTCACAGTTATGGTGGAAAAACGCTGACAGATGACACCATCTAAGTGGGATCCCTGAAAAGTCAGATTGGCAGCTAGTGCTACCATTCCTTTCAAGTAATGGATGAATGAGGTATTATATTCTACTGAAGCAGGGTTGCTTCAGATATCCTTTATATTCCTAGAACTGCCTGCTGCTTCACTTCCTTCTTCTTTCCCTACAACTGTTTACCTAAAAGGAGCGAACTATTCCTTGCCTGGGTCATGGGACGTCTTCTTTCATGGCCAAACTCATGCTATATGTCTCAGAAACCTTGAGCTGACTCTTGATAAAAAGAGCATAGCACTCTTGTATCTCAATCTTACCATCTGTGACAATGTCATTATTTGCTATATTAATAGCGAAGACAAATCATTCTGACTTCAAAGTAATATTTATCGTTATTGCACTAACCTTGTTGGAAATAACAGTTGGATTATGAAGACCAGATTTAGATAGACTGACCTCAAATATAATAGTTCAAGCAAAAATCATTATGAATGCAATTTTCACAACTTTGGTTACTATCACTGCTCCTAGGTATGAAAGAAGAACAAGGCAGGAATTTATACAGATGCAGAGCATTGTATACTGCAGTGTAAGTAACTAGCACAACCAATTTCTAATACAAGTTCCTACTGACTTATATTCATCATGATTTTACAGAAGCTTGATTAATTTCCTGATTTTTTCTGCTCTGGATTTCTTATCCCTCAGATTCACTATGGTGACAGGAGTCTTGTCAGTGCACTGCTTATCCTAGAACCATCATTACCTCAGACTTTGGGTATTACTCTAGCTCAGATTGTTTATCTACAGCTAGTAATGAATGATATTTCTACATGTTAACTAGTATGCTGGTATGGGATTGTTTTCAGTATGTAAGAGTTATGTGGTGAGGTCTGAACTCTGTCAGTCAGTCAGGTAAGTACTTTGTTTATAAGTTGAGTTAAGCACTAGTGAAATCATTAGCATGTTCTGTTTGTGGCCTAGGCAGGAGGTGGTTCTGCCTAGCCGTGCCCAAGGAATGTTTTTGTTTCCATATTGAGATGGCAGTCAACTAATAGTCTTAGGACAGGAATATGAGAACCTGATACTGTAATTAATTCTTACATTCATGAATCATGGGTAGCCTTCAGGAAAGTGTGAACACAAAAAGAAGTTCCTAGGGGAAAGAATCCATTTGGAGATGGTCTTCAGATGGTCATGGCTGAGAATTGGATCCAACTGCCCAAGCATCCCTATAGCTTTTTAACTGGTTGAGTAGAAAGGAAAGCTCTGGGAGGTAAATTGAAAAATAGATGACTTTAAGGAGTAACTTTACATCCCTGTAAAAAGAAAAAAATCTTTAGATTTCTGTTTCAGATCTGACTCTAGTAATTTGTTAATAAATTGTTTATAAGATAATTTTATTCTTTGTTTTTCATGTTTTTCTGGTTTTGAAGAGATTATTTAAGGTGATGGCTTATGCAGTAACATTGCATAGAGACTATGATATTCTACAGTAGTATCTTGCAATAAACAGGAGACTATCCCCCTGTCTAGTGACTTGTATAAACTCAGAAGTACTGAGAAGTAGTGATGTTCTCTCTGAAAGTGTGCAGGCCATTTCAGCATTTGGTAAATGCTGAGATTTACCTGCAATGCAGGTCATGTTTAGGTCATGTTACAGTCATGCTGTGGATGCTGTGCAGTTTATCATCAGCAAAACTCATGAGTCCTATTGAGACAAGTGCTAGACTATCCTATCTACTTAGCTACAGAGGCGTCAGGTATGGGAAGATCAAGGAAACTAGTCAAACAAAAGCCACATAAGTGCAGCTTAATCATAAGAATAATATCAGTAATATTTGTCAAAGGACAGACTAGGACTTTGAGAAGTACTTAATTGGAGTGCTCACATAAAATGAAGTGCATGTGCATATATTCATGGTATCAGGTTTCTTAGGAATAGAGCTGCCACAGAGAGCAGCAACAGAAACTGCCACAGAGAGCAGCAACAGAAACAGGTGCAAGAAGAATGGTCAATGTCTCCCGTGCCACATGTCTCTGAGTTTGAAGGTATTGACAACACAACTTAGACCAACTATTTTTGTGGAATATCTGTGTCCTTCAGATGCAGTGTCAATCTCTCTCTCCAAGAATAGATAAGTAAAGTCAATGTAGTTTTCTTACTTTTGAGCATCCAGTGCTAATTTCTGATGTGCCTACGGTCTTGTTCACATTTTAAAGATATCCAAAGTTAAAATTTCTTGAATGCATCTATAGGGTAGTGGTATATTTATTTGGTCACTGTTCTATTCTAAGGACACTGACATAAAAGGAACAAGGAAAGGATGTAGAGAAGTAAAACAGAATGACAAAACTGCCATGTCTTTGATATAAACTGACTCGTGTTCTCAGAACAGCACCATAGTTAAATAGACATTTTAGAAACAAGGCTTTTTCCTGTCATCACTTTATTCTTTTTGTTGTGTCGGCCACATTCAGGGCAAATTTCTGTACAAACTCTGGTTAACTCAAAACTTCTTACCAAGACACATGCGCTCTACCAGAGTTCATGAGTTTTTGTTTGCTACTGCATAAGGGGCAAGAATCCAAAAGCTGAATATGTAAGTACACATTCTTCTTTTAGATACCTTCTTTTGGAAGATATCTGATGTCTTTCTCATGTTCATCCTCTTTATAGTTTTAAATATGAAATAATTATTTGCTTATGTTATATTTATTAATTTTTCTCTGTTTTTTTTAATCAGCTGTAATATTTTATGTATTTGGGCAACTTGACACTGAAATATAATTTATCTTCTTCAAACTGTTGGTGATTACTGTGAAGACTGACGGTAATAGTGGCTTAGAACTCTAATTATCTTGGTTCTAGAGATTAAAAACTTATTTGAAGCAATTTTCATTAAAAAAGAGTGAATTAACTTTTTCTACAAAATATAACATTTCCAATTATAGTTGACAAGTAATTTGCTTAGATAATATAGGAAACTCCAATATTTTTGTGTAGCTGTAGTAACAAATAGAAGCAGATGAATTCAATGCTCAAGAATGGCAAACACCATGTGATGACAGATTTATTTCAGCTCTTTGACTGTGCCTTGGCCTGACAGGCCATTCGTCAAAATTGACACTTGGAATAGAGCACTGTTTGGAGGGAAAATGTAATCATTCTTGAAAGACCACAGATATCGTTCTCATGATAAATCATAGGTACAGTAGGTTCAGAAACCCATTGAAAAGCGAACATTTATTGTCTGAACAGGATATGTCAGTAACTTATGAATTCACAAAGTGTGTACTTTGCCTCTCTGAGAACAAAATGCAGCTGAGAACTTTAATCTAGTTTAATTTTCATGTTTGACTTTTCTTCCCAGAGGACATTATCTTTGTACGAGTGCCTACTCAAGCCAGCAGAACTTGAAGACAAATTTTCAAAGCATACGTCTAACTAAGATTACTTTCCTATATCTCTACAAATGTTTTTAATAAACTGTTTCTGTGTCAAAAGAAGATGATACCGTGCTTTTTAATTTGGTGACCCAGAGAACTCTGTGGTGTTGATGTGACTGAAGGGCTTGTGCATTAAAATTAATCTGTGACAGACGCTGCATATTAACGTGATACTTGATGCCTTGTCATACGATTTTTACACTTCATATTTTTCATACTGTCTCTGATTCTTTCTAGAGGGCAGAGTTCGTGCCTGTTAACAGCACCCTTAAAGGAAATGAAATGTACAGCATGCATGTTGGAAACCTAGACAAATAGGTTTTTTCACCATACAAGCACATAATTCCTGTTGCTGGAATTACAGAATGGACAGTTCTAAAGTTGCTTGAGTGTCAGGTCCAGGTGACTGACCTGTCCCAGAAGTTTAAAGTGCATTATGAGAGACAGATAATTGGGATGCTAGTTGCTTGCAAGTTTTCCTTTTACAAGCATTTATTACGCTGTTCCAAAATGAGACTTTAAAGCATCGTCCACTTAAGCTGGTCTCCAACTCAATTTACAATTGCTATCCTTGGTTTCCAACCTCTACATGACTCAACATCCACATTTAGGAACAGGTGCCCTTCTATATGCTTATGTATTGTGGCCCCAGTTTTGGTAGTTAAAGTGAAAATACAATTGAGTCACCATATTTTTATTCATTTGTCACATATGAAGCCATCCTGAGAAATGCTGGTTTGGGATATGTGTACTGTTTAGAAGGAAACAATGGTGTCTTGACCATATGTTATTTGTGTGTGGAAAGAACTGGTCACTTGAAATGGTAGAATCAGCATTATAATTACTTTGATTGTGTAGGTGGCGTGATTTGAAGCATAAACTATATTATAATATTGTCAACCTGTAGAAAAAGTTCTTGGTGAACAAGGTTGCGGTGTGCATTAGTACTGAGAAACCAGAGTGTGCAGTACAAACTGGCAAACTGATTTAGTAATAGAAAACAAAAATGGTCCAAGAACACGTGGAGCATGTAACACATGCTAAGAATTTAAAGAGACCTGGTGGAGCTGACTGCTTTTCTTGCTCTGTATCCTGGATAAAGATAGAGGGATGGACTGAAGCCAGGTACTTGTTAAAAGGAAAGGGTTTAAGCTGCTTTCTTCCATCCCAAACTATCCTGACATTTCAGTAGTAGTCACTTTTAATTTTTTTTAAATTGGCCTGTGGTCTCACCTGGACACAAGGTGGGTACCAACCTAGGTACTGGAGTGAAGGATGGAGGGATTGTGGCTGCAATTGTGCCCATGGCCCAAGATCCATTTGCACAGCTGAAATGGGCGAGATTTAGTTTTCATCATGCTCATCTTGGAGGTAAACTCACTATGCAGCTAGATGGATGTGGTCATCATTCAGATTTTGTTTCAGTATTCTGTGAACTTGTGAGAGACATAGATCAGGTGCCTTTCGATTATCAACTTTATGCGGTAATGATCCATATTCTCTTATGTAGCACTACCACTTGTTTCCTTTTTATGCAAGTGAAATAAATTTTCATAATTTAACCTTCCATGTCGTTGTTTCCATGATCCATTAACACTGTGAACTGTAGATCCATAATACATAAAGATGACATTGTCTTTTAAATGAGAAAACCAGCTTATTTTTAGAATGGAGAGGCTAATAACTTAGAGAATTAAGTGAACAAATCAGGCACTGGAAAGCTGAGATGGCAACATCAAACAGTATAATGAACAGAGCAATCATTCGAGGAACAACAGAAGAACAGATAAGAGTGAAGTTTATCTTTGCCCTTAGGGAAGCACTACGAAACAAAATTCTGGGTTGCCTGTTTTCATGAGTCAGTTAAAAAAAAAAGGAAACACTTTACTGGTTATGGGAAATAAAACTTGTTTTGCTTTTGAGATTAAATTTCCTGAGGCTAAAAATATATACAGTGTGTATTAAAGTTTGTTCTTAGTGGATTTTTCTTTTTCTGCACTGTCATTATTTACTTTTGTTAAAATTGTATTATAACATTGAAATTTTGATGAGTAGATTTGACTTCTGTTTGCTCTATCTCCAGAGCTGCATGTCAGATAAAACTTTGTGGATGAAAGACGCTATTACTTGTTGAATTAGTTTGATGTTTTGATGGGTTTTATGCTCAAAAAACAATGAGAATCTGCGGAATCATGCATAGACATGTAAAAAGGTGTATAAAGATGAATTTTTCCAGGATTTCCCTAGAATCCAAATGTCAGGCTTGAATCACACTTTCTTAGATCCAAAGTAGGGCAACAGTTGAAACAAACCTCTACAAAATAAACTGTATTCATTCACATATTGGTACATTGCATCTTTATCTTCTTGATTATTAACTGGTAAGCTCATCTACCTGAGGTCTAGCAAGCTACAGTATCTCAGTAGTAGACCATATCTATACATCATAATTAAACCAGCATTCAAAGAGCTGAGCAGACTCCTGAAAGTGTTCCTCTGGCTATGTTTCAGCAATCATAATTCAGCAGAGTGGTTTTCTCTAAATTATATTTGATTTAATTTACTTTTAATAGTTATTATAAAATTTGTACATGAAAAAATGCTAAGTTATTGCCCCAGGCATCTCCCAGTCAAAAGGCTTGACCAGTTCTTACTCAGATTGATTGAAAGGCCACTACTGGTTTTGATTAAATTTATATTGAATTTTAAGACTCTATTTCTGGGACTGTTGGGAAGTAGGGTTGGTAAAATGGAGAGTTGGTGGGCTTCTCAGGTTTCTCAAGAGGCAGGAGGATGGGAGTGCCAAGAGCAAACAAATGGTGTGGGTGAGAGACAGTTTTTCAGTGCCAAGTTCAGTATGGCCTATTATTTTTATCAGTAAGTTCCCTGATCCTAATCCTGCATCTAATACTGATTTCTTCCTTGAGTTCTGAAACGTGCCCAAACTGGTATTGGATAACTTCTGTCTTCGTCTTCATTCATGATAAAAGTAGTCTTCGTTACAGGCCTACACATAATTTGTTACAAGAAAAGTACATTTAACTCCTTAGAATTGTGCCCGTGGCTCTCCTGGTTTTACATTTCCCTTTCATTCTGCCTGTAGCTACTACCTAGGGCTGTAAACTCTGGTTCTGAGATCCCTTTTTGCTTTATGCCTATTAAGTGCTACCAATGCAGTAGACTGAAATGGAGCCTAACTTTCATCAGTGCCTGCAAATGTTGCACTAAGAGCCTGCTTTTTCAAATCCTACCTTTACCCAGTGGGAGCTGAAGGTGGTAAGTATAACCAGGACAGTATCCATGAGTATTTTTATAAATAGAAGCAGTGGAATCCATTTGATGAATTTCCAAACCCTGCAGTCAATGTTCATAAATTTTTGAATGGATGAAAAGTCATTTGAATTTATTAAAATATTAACGAACATTGACTAAGTTAACATCAAAGTATGGAGAACCTTTCATAAATTAAGAGGCACTAATTTATATGAGAATACTAATTAGCCTGGCCAGTAATGTGTCCCTGATGGAAAAAGTAAGAAATGCAATTAGTCATTATGTCAGGAGGCACAATACTATTACTTTAATGAGTAATACAAAAGCAGAAATAGCAAATGTGAATGTTGTAAAGAATAAGATGTAAATGTGATGATATAAACACCTGTAATATATTCATTTGAAGGGTACACTGAGTTAGATGGTTTTAGGAAAAAAAATGTGAAATTAAATATATCCTTCAGAAACAAACATCGAAAAAGCAGCTAAATTTAGTGGATAATTTCTATTTTTTTTCCCAAATCTGAAAAAGATTGTAAAGAATGCATGGAGCATTGCCATGTTTAAATCTATTAAATGCAGCAAATTTTAGGGAGGTGTTACTGTTAAAAAACCCCACACTTGTAGCAGTTACTGTCTTCATACTAAAAATTAAGACTGTTGACAAACTACCATACGGAGAAAGTGTTGCTCAATAGCATCTGATATGTTTCTGGTAGTCCTGATACTCCAGTTGCTCTTCAGTTGCAGTGGAAGATTCTAATGATATTGTTCCCTCTAGATTTTATTCCTGTTAGTGTATACTGTAAACAAAAGTTTTCATTTTCACTGGCACTTGCGTTCCTTTGTTCTTATGAACTCAATTTTATGTGTTCTATAGTAGATTTTTTTTTTTTTTGCTTTCCCTCTGTTTTATCTTCCTGGTTGAATGTTGAGTTAGATCTGTAGTGTGTAGGAAAACAGGGAACAGGGTGGGAAACTCCTTTTCTGAAATATGTGCAGGATTTTAGGCCTTTATGAGACTGAGCTTTTCTTCATTTGGGAAAAATCAGCTGTCCTTGTATTGATTCACTGGATCATTTTTGTATACTTCCTTTATTGGTCACCAACAGGTCTCAGAAGAACAAATTAATAAATTAAAATTTTACATTTCTGTCACTTTTTTTAATCTGACTGTTACTTAATATCCTTTAGGTCATTAGTAAAAAACCAACAAAACTGAACAAAGCTCTTGCCTCACACACAAACCAAGCAACCAGGCAAAACAAAACTGAGCTTTATACTTTAATTCACCTGGAAAAAAACCCAAAACTAAAGCATAGTGACCTCTTCTTAATTTCAAGTCCACTTCTTACTTATATAGAACTTCATACTGATATGGATGGCAGATGACACTGCTGAATACTTGTGAAAATTAGGCCATGTGTTAGTACCAAAATTTGAGCTGCTTGAAGAGACACTTATGTGTTACGTATTTTCTAAGAATATTTTTGAGTGTTTCTTCTACCTAGTATGCATCATTGGAACTCTTTAGGGAAAGGAACATGTCTCTCTCACAGCTGGCAGTAGAGCTGTGAAAATGCATAGTAGGCATACGAGACTTGAATGATGCCTACCCACTGAACTAGGAGCAAGTTTGAAGCATCTCCTTCACTTTCTGCCATGCAGAGTTCTCTATTTTTGTATCAATAATTAAAGACTGACTAATGGAAGAAACTAGGACAGAGATCTTCAACATCCTATAGACCATAGGACCTCACTTTCTCACTGTCTTTCAGCTGGAATGTTTTCATTTTACTCTTAAAGAAGGTGAGATGGTCACCATGGTCCAGTGAGCATGACACTTAACAGGCATGTGAGTACATGAGGCTCACATTCCTACCACAGCGAATAATTCATTAGCTATACAAGATGGAACACGTCATTCCTACCCACAGTGACCAATAACCTGATGGTAGTTGCATGCCCTTGGGCTCTTAAAACTAGTTGAACGGTTTGTAGCCTGTGTTAGGGAAATTTTCAAGTGCACAAGGAGTAATTTTAATGTTGATCATAGTGGCTGCATCGGGTAGTTTGTCTCTAACCTAAAGAACTACTGTGGCTGGAAGAAAACCCTTAACAAAATTGAAGTAATATTTTTGCAGAGTTTAATTTTCATCAGATTGGCTTCTTTCTGAAAAAATGTCTTTCTGAAAATCTTTTGGAAAGCAAGCACTGGATACTTACTGGTATGAGTCCTACAGGAATTGAAATGGACTTGTGAAGTAGGCTGGAGTTTTTTTGACAGTCTCCCCAGACAAAAAAGAGTGAGTTACATCTCGCATGGAGTCTATGGATAACTTAGTACTGCTAGATGGATTTTTGATTGAAGAGCACTTTGCAAGTTTACTGGGTAATAACATGTGACTCCAGCCAGTGATGCTGACTTTAATTATTTCGTATTCATCTTGCATTGCCCCTCAGGTTTTTTTGAGACCTCCATCTACTCTTCACATCACAGGTGGATTGTCATCTCCTAGAGGCAGTTATTACCTTTTCATTATACATATGCAGTATTTTATACCTGAGGGCTAATTAAGCTCCGATGGTGGCTTTTACGTGCATCTGCAAAATAAATAATCCAACCTCAACAGTAAAATGTATCTTCTACTGGGACTATGTGCTGGTGATACAAGAAACCTTTTTACAGAACTGCCATGGCGACTGTTCTGTTTTGCCTCTGCCTGTGCACCTTTCCTCTCTCACATTCATTAGAAGTATGGCTCTCATCTCAGTTGTGCAGAGTGATTCAGTGACTTGCTGATATTTGTACAATGGGCCAGGGAAAAAACACTAGTAGCAAAAAGTAGGTTTCACTGTTCCCAAGGTATTGCCTTTACAATAGATATCTCTCCTCATCACTTCTCTCCTTTTTCTTCCATTAGGTATTCTTTCCCTTATGCATCTTAGCTCAGCTGACTTTTTTTTCTCTCCTGTTTCATGGGGATATGGCATCTATTAAAACAGAAAAGGAGGCAGAAAAATATCTGAACTCCTGTTTTGACATCATGTTTCTGGTCATGATGTCATGATGGTTTTAGAAGTGAATAGGCTGTTCTTTTTCTGTACAAAAGGTAGAATAATTTCCTCTTTTCAAATACGACTCATGTTGTAGAATCCAACTGGCTTACTAGTTGGAGTGGTTTTTGATTCTCTGTTTACAATTCTGTTATTTCTCCACTTCCTTCTGCATGTTTTACTTTAGGTGTTTCTGAAAGCCCTAACTTTACTTTATCGTTTCTCCAGGTTTCACTGTCACGCTAAAATACCAAGAATATTCATCACTCTGTACCTTAGTTACTGTTGGGGCTTTCAGGTGGCTTTGGTAAAGAAATCCACACAGCCTGTAGTTGTTTAACCTATCCATAACTGAACAAAATGATCAAAAAAGACAAGACTATTACAGGTTTATTGTAGCACCTCAGTAGACATGCTTAGTAGACACCCAGCTCTGCTCTAAAATTGACATGAATCAAGGCAGAGACCAAATTCTCTTTTGATTTGTTATGGGCCCCTTATCCCCAAAACTCCATCTCAGAACAGGAACAGGATTTTACACTGTTCAGATGCTAACAGGGAGAGCTTGTAAGGCTGTGTGGAGTACTATCATGTGGGAATTTTCACCTAAATTCTTCAGAATTTTAATTTAAAACTTTTTAAAGTTCTCTTAGTTTGCTCCTTCTTTTCCAGACTAGATAGATGTGACTTTGCTGTCCTGATAACAGCTGGCTTTGAGATGCTTTGTTCATAGCAAAGTTGTTACTATAAGTCAAGTACATTATTGAATATTTGACTTGAAATCTTCTGTATTGTCAGTCTTTGCCATGCATTGCTTGCAGTGTTTCTATCAAAGAGTTTTCAGTATTCAGTCAGAACAACAGACAAGGATAAAAGGGGGTATAGTACAGAGCTGTATCAAATGGAAATACGTTTCTGCAAGGATTTAATATTTTATTTTATTTACTATGTGCAAAGTCAGATCCTGTGGTGACAGTACAGTCATGATGTCTAACCCTGTACTAATCAGGGACAATGTTCTTCTTGTCAACAAAGTACAACTTCCCTTTAAATAGCAGGAATTTATAAATAATGAGAAGTAGACTTAGGGAANTAGAAGTGAATAGGCTGTTCTTTTTCTGTACAAAAGGTAGAATAATTTCCTCTTTTCAAATACGACTCATGTTGTAGAATCCAACTGGCTTACTAGTTGGAGTGGTTTTTGATTCTCTGTTTACAATTCTGTTATTTCTCCACTTCCTTCTGCATGTTTTACTTTAGGTGTTTCTGAAAGCCCTAACTTTACTTTATCGTTTCTCCAGGTTTCACTGTCACGCTAAAATACCAAGAATATTCATCACTCTGTACCTTAGTTACTGTTGGGGCTTTCAGGTGGCTTTGGTAAAGAAATCCACACAGCCTGTAGTTGTTTAACCTATCCATAACTGAACAAAATGATCAAAAAAGACAAGACTATTACAGGTTTATTGTAGCACCTCAGTAGACATGCTTAGTAGACACCCAGCTCTGCTCTAAAATTGACATGAATCAAGGCAGAGACCAAATTCTCTTTTGATTTGTTATGGCCCCCTTATCCCCAAAACTCCATCTCAGAACAGGCACAGGATTTTACACTGTTCAGATGCTAACAGGGAGAGCTTGTAAGGCTGTGTGGAGTACTATCATGTGGGAATTTTCACCTAAATTTTAACTTCAGAATTTTAATTTAAAACATTTTAAAGTTCTCTTAGTTTGCTACTTCTTTTCCAGACTAGATAGATGCGACTTTGCTGTCCTGATAACAGCTGGCTTTGAGATGCTTTGTTCATAGCAAAGTTGTTACTATAAGTCAAGTACATTATTGAATATTTGACTTGAAATCTTCTGTATTGTCAGTCTTTGCCATGCATTGCTTGCAGTGTTTCTATCAAAGAGTTTTCAGTATTCAGTCAGAACAACAGACAAGGATAAAAGGGGGTATAGTACAGAGCTGTATCAAATGGAAATACGTTTCTGCAAGGATTTAATATTTTATTTTATTTACTATGTGCAAAGTCAGATACTGTGGTGACAGTACAGTCATGATGTCTAACCCTGTACTAATCAGGGACAATGTTCTTCTTGTCAACAAAGTACAACTTCCCTTTAAATAGCAGGAATTTATAAATAATGAGAAGTAGACTTAGGGAAGAACTTAGAGAAGCAGGAGACTGTGTTTTAGAGATTTAGAGGTTATGCAAGAGATGAAATTGTGTTTATAATCAAAACAGTAAAGCAATGCTCATTTGTTATGTGAAGACAGGTTTGTTTTTGTTGTCAGTATGAATGATAGATGCAAATTGGATGCAGTCTGAAATCTTGATTTTTCTTTTTACATGAAAAGGAAAATGATTTTTTTAATATAATTTGCACAATGAGTGCAAAGTGACATGGGAAGCACAGACCAAAGAACTGTCATATAGAAGAACATTTTATTCAGTCAGGTTATGATCTAATTTTGCATCTAATCAATTATGATAGAATTCCTAAGGACAAGCAAAAAGGTAGAATAAAAAAGAAATTTCTTACATACAAAAATGTCTTTTAACCAAAAGGCAGTCGGAGTAATGCCTAATCCTATATCCATATAATCAAAAACTATCACTTCTGCATTTGTTCAAGGCACAATGTATGTGTTCAAAATCCAAATAAGATTTATTTTAACATTTTAAACATTTGGACATAAATGGATAAATGTGAACAAGGACGTTGGTGCTAGAGACTGTACCGTGTTGGGAGTGATAGGAAGTCACCTTGCCTGGGCATATTCTACCTGCAGGTGACCTATAGCAGAAATCGTATCCATGGGAGTAATGAGGAGATGCACACGCAGAGCATAACAGCTACCTAAATTGTGGAAAATACTTTTCCTGACTTAATGATCCATTTGGTATATTGAATGAGTGGAGAAGGTTGAAGGGAAAATTTCATATTTCTGTCCCCTTGTGCATCCAAGCCTCCTGTAGCAAGACGTATTCTCTCCAACTGGCCTGAATATCTCCTATGTTTTTCCCTTCACCTTCATGAGAATAATTTTTGCAAGCATCTGGCCAAAGGCAGAGGAGAGGAGGGTTATCTCTGTAGTCAGCTTGACCGTGTTCAAGGCACAGGGCTAGCCGCCTGCCTGCCTTGGATGTGCCCGAAGTGCCCTGTCCCTCCTTTGCCACAGTGGAGACTCAGTTTCTGCTCTGTATTCCTGAGCAACTTTCTTCACCTTTTATTGTGTAAACTGTTTGAGACTTGTCTTCTGAGTTCACGTATGAATTCTCTGTATTAGCCTATGGATATCATGTGATATACTGTGACCTCAGCAAAAGCCTCTGGATGCTTACTTAAGGAGCTCATTATCATGATGGCTGACTCTTTCTTAAATGCCACTGTGTTTGCTCTGTACAAGCAGACAAGTGAAATCTTTAACCTGAGCCATTCAAACTCTAAGTGAAGACACAGAGAGGCAGGATATACTAGAAGACTGAGGAAGTGCTTGTCTTGGAATTTAATATGTGCTAATTGTTTGCTTCCTCAGGGCATCATGGAAAAATTAGTCTTCAGGAGAGACTAGGGTCTGAAGGCACCAGTAAATCAGAATGGCATGTAAGGTAGAATGAACAAGAGGAACTGACAAAGAAGGAGAAAAACATGTTGAGGCTTAGTTCATTGGCAGGGTTTATTAGTGAAGTGGAGGTAGAGGATGAAATATGATGGGCTCTGAATTTCATCCTGTGATTTAATGTGTGCATGTGCACTGCTGTGTTTTCTTCTTCCCCACATTGTGCATAATTCAGATATTCCATTTCATGCTGATAAGGATTCAGATTTATAACAGTTTTAATTTCTAATCTACTCCTGATGCCTATTATATCTATGTTTTATATCCATATATTATACATATTATGGAAAGAACTTTCTCTCAAAGTCTGCATACATGCCATTCATGGTATGTATGCAGATCATCTGTTGATATGACCTGGAAATCCAGTTTGCAGCTCCTGACTAAAAATGTCTGGAGCATTTTGACATTTAATGCATGAAATTTCAGCACTCAGACTGACTGCAGGGTATGACCCTGAGAGCTTTAAATGACCTAGTAAGTATTTACTGCAGTGGCATCAGGAAAAGGTAATGGGTGGAAATTGGCTGAATGGCCTGTTGCACCATTTGTAGCATAACTAGTATAAGTAGGGAGGTTAAAGGTAGACCTTTGAATACTTGCACTCTTTTTAAGCACACATTGTAGCCCTCTCTGAAAGACTACCTTCAAATATTGATAGAAAAATAATACTTTTTCATGATGTCATGGGATAATGTTTAGAATTTGTTCAGTACCTTGTTTAAAAGGATAAGAAAATAAATAGGCTTTTTAATATAACCATTGTAAATGAAATGAAGAATGTATCAAGTTAAAAACCTGAAATATATCATTATTCTGACAGACTCAGGAATCCTAATGGAATTCAATACAAGTATATGGAGTTTAAAGAATTTAAAATATTGAGTGTAGAACTACAAAGACATAAAGGAATAATTTGTATAAGCTGTCAGTCATGGTAGAAATATATATTGTATAAATTTTTCCATTTGTCATAACTGAAGGAAAAGCCAAGAGACATCAAGGAACACTTTTGAAAATGGGGTTTATTTTAAGAGCAGGATAAATGAGTTGTGATTCACATGGTTGGTAATGAAAAAGTCCTTCATTTAAATGCTAGACCAGGTTGCTGTAGTCAGTATTACCTGAAGACTGCTGAGGATCTTTTTATTCTAGTAAAAAACCAGTGTGAGGTACTTCAGATGAGAAGATAAGCAAGTGGATAGATATAGGGACTTTGTTGCTTTCTGATGTCCTGAGTAAGCTAAAACTCTTAGACTGTCACAGTGCTACCTCCCTGGTACATATTCTGTTTGTCCAGCCTTTTGTATGTCTAGATTTCTGCATCATAATCTGTATCACTGTCACTGTGAGACCAGGTCATTCACAAATGTGAGTTATTAGTAGCATGAGAGAGAGTATATATGCAGCACTTATTGCAGTTCATTTAGAGTCAAATGATTTTGTTACATAGACTTGCTTCTTTTCCTTTCTCAGGCATGGTATAAAGAAGGCTGTCACAAGCAAAAAAATCACGTGTCTTTTCTACCATCTAAGGTTGAAACTAAGGGTTTGAAGCCTCTTAAAAGTCCAGCTGAATGAAGAAAGGCTAAATCTGTGTTCATTTAATCCACAAATAAAAATTGTAGTTTGCTAAGAATGTTTCTGTCCTCATGACCAGCCTCTTTAGTCAACTTTTGCTATATTCTGATGTCTTTCTGTGTTAGACTGGAAACATTAATAAATGGGGAAAGCATAAAATATTTAAAGCCTATAAGACACTGCAAACATTAAAATGATGTATTCCACATGTGTGGCATTAACACTGAGTCTTTTAGAGTAGCATTTACAGCTTGGTAGCTATAGCTGGAATTGGTGTTTTGTTGTATTTGAATGAAGTCCATCATGGAAGTAAAAACAAACTTTGTAATATACTTTACAATTCCAGTCTTTCATTTTCACATACTTTTTGGTAACACATGTTGGATTCAAAAAGAGAGAGTAAGAGATTTGTTGTACTGCCTAATGAGTGACTGAACATGATTGAACTAGAAGAAAACCTTGGAAAAGCTCTAAATCCCTCCACTCATTTGGTTCTTGTTGTTTCTATATCTTGCTGAGCTGTTTGTATGAGCTGAAATACTTTTATTTAACAGATGAGGAGAGTAAGCCAAACTAAGGTTATAAAACTTCCACTTGGGCCTGAAGGAGACTCATTAATGTCCACAGTATGTGGTCCTCTCATGCTAGGACTGCCACCTGTCATTGGCTTTGCCTGAAAGCTTTGACTAAAGGAAACATATAGAGGAGGGACATAATGTAAATTGCTGAATAAAGAGAGTATCACTGTCCCCCTAGGGAAGGACTGGAGAGTATTTGAATCAAAATGTCTTTTAGGCTTAATCCGCCCACTGTCCAGTTAAAGCACATTTAGAATTTTGTAGCTTTTTATTTGCCTTATCTGCAGTCTCTTCCCATGCCATGTCTTTGGGCTAAGTTGCCTGGTGTTCAGAAAACAGAATAAAGTCGTGGCTTAATGACGGAGGAAATGGGACATCACGCAGAGACCAATATGATCCAAGTGAGCCAGTTTACTGAAGTTCATAACAGATTCTTATACCTTATGCGATTAATACAGGCTAGTGTTTAGTAAGCTGATTTGACAATTCTCCTTTAGCAACAAGTAATCAATTAGTTACATGAATCCTATGCTTTCCCATGAGAAACAGCTATGTGAGTTTTCTAGCTCACAGCTCAATAGAATACAAAGTAACAACTCAAGGTCTACCAAAGAAAAATTACCAGTGAGAAACAAGAGAAGCATTACAACAGAACAATCACTTAATGTTGTAAAAGAAACTATGAGCCTATATAAGCCTTTGTATTTGAGGTGCGTAGGTGCGAAACTATGTATACAAAGTTGCAAAGCTGTGTGTGCAAAGCTGAAAATCTTTATGCTGAGATGCCTTCATTTCATATAGCATAAGCTGTTCAGTGCTTGGAGATGCTCACTAAATGACCTCTGGCTTGTAACCACCCATCAGCTTAAAGTGGGTAAGAACCTAACAATGAAAAATGAAGAAGAATTAAATAGGATTGTAGTAAGCCCCACCAACCTAGGGAAGTCCCA
Source organism: Piaya cayana (assembly GCA_013389865.1). Taxonomy (NCBI): domain Eukaryota; kingdom Metazoa; phylum Chordata; class Aves; order Cuculiformes; family Coccyzidae; genus Piaya; species Piaya cayana. The sequence goes on along the minus strand of WAAB01013370.1, from coordinate 182,864 downwards.
TATTAATAAATCAGAAGAGCAAGGGATTTAATAAATGAATCAAAATATGTATCCTGTATCATTACTAATAACACTCTTCTTGAAAGAAGGCTTTTTGTAATAGAAAGTATTGTTAATAAATAAAGCATTTTGTGACCATTGGGACTTTTTTTCTTAATAACACTGGTGCCAGTTTGCAATGTATTTCCTAGGTAATTTTCTACATTTTTAATGAAGTAATATCTTGAAGCTATGGTGAGGATGTGCGCACACAGGTTTTTATTGTTGGGGTTTTTTTCAGTTACCCTCTTTGATACAAAAGGCCAAAGGACAAGTATTTGACTTGATTGAATCTCCTATGGGTCCACAGTAGAAGTTTCAGCTTGTTAATTACCAGAAATTGATCCAGTGAGGTTCTTAGCATTACTGTAGCTACTGGATTGCATATGTGGCGGTGCAGCACATGAAGAGGATGTAGTGGCTGCCTTGCATAGGAGTTTACATGGGTGACATTTCTTCCACTCATTTCAAAGAGGGTTCAGCTGCTAGATCAGTCTCAACTGCTATAAATCTGTATAATCAAGTCATATTGTGGAGGTAGAATGACAGGTGCCAGCTGAGACTTTTTACATCCTTAACATCCATACATATGTCAGCAGAGAGCTGGTAGAACTGCAGGCTCTGGCTGGTATGTCTGGTCCATTATTGCCATTATTGCCAAGAGTTTTATTATACTATAGCAGTAACCATAGATGCTTCAGCCTTAGCATTTCTCCACTCTACTGCAAAGTGTTTGCCCCCTTTAAGTCCCATGAAGCAGCTTACTTTGTCACTGTTAGAGGCGTAACCTGATGTGTTTCTATGTTCCTTTAGCATAGGTCCTAAGTAGGGATACCAGAAACTTTCACAGAGCTTTGGTGTAACAATGGGTTGCTCTCCTGACAAACCTGAGGATGAACTGTATGTTCTGGCTACATGAAGTGATACCCCTATCACCAGACTTTTCTACCAACAGTAGTAGAACTTGATGTGAAATTAAATAAAGACTGAAAATCTTTCATTTCTTGTTAAAATTGTTATTTAGTTCTATATGGTTGTGCACAAGGATGGCTATTCCTAGTGTTTCGACCCTTTCTACTGTTAAAGAGCATACTGACTTATGATTTTGTTGGAACTTGAGGAGATACTGTCTGATCAAACATGAGAGCTGAAAGAAAGGCAGCCACAGTTAGTCTTTTTGTATCTTAAAAAGCTTGTTCACTGAAAGTTTCTTTTTTAAACCCCCCTCCCCCCAGTCCAGTTTGTATTGAAAACAAGTTCTTAACAAACAGAAGTGTTTTGTGAAGAAGCAATGCTACATTTTAGCAGGTTTTTTTTCTGAGTAGATACCCTCTTTTACCATATTATCTCTTGAATCTTTTAGTTTTTATATGTTGCAGGTAAAAGCCAGACCCTCAGTTGAGTTAATTGACTTCAGTGATATTCCATAAGGTACAAATCAAAGCATATTGTGTCTACTGGAGACTTCTTGAAATCATTCATTCACTTTACTAAATACTGCAGTTCAAACAGAAAAGGAAGAGAAAGCTGCTCTTTTCACCTGCATTCTTTTTTAGGTTTGGTTTTTTTTTTGAGAGTATGAAATGGATGTTAATATCTGGCATGGAAATAGATTTAAACTGAAGAAAAGTATGCTTAGACACTTTTCTGTGGAAGCTTTTTTTGCTTTTATTTTTCTGTCTGTTTTAATTGCATTTCTTCTTGTGAAGACATTTTCCTTTGAGCTTCTTTCCTATGGCATAGAAGAATAATGAGCATGACGGTTTATTAACTTTCAATATTTGGCCTCATTTTTGAATATGAAAAGGAGAATTTTTTTATTGTGTAATTTAAGTGCTATTATCTTTATATTTATATGAATATGAGGTACAATATGCCTAGTTACATGCATTCATATTTCAACATCAAATATTCACAAGCTCTGTATGTGATAATTATTTAAGAACAGATTCTTCCATCTAAGTCACATTGAGTTGTTACTGAAAAATAGATCCATTCAGGGAATATCTCACCCTATTGAAATAAATAAGATATTATTTAGTATGATAAAAGGAACTTGACCCAACATAAAATAATTGTGAAGTGAGTCATTAGGGCAAAATCAGTCTTATTAGGAGGATTCATTTGCCAGCACATTGTGACGTTTCATTCCTACTGAAAAATAACTAAATAAAAAATCTACTATTCATTGAAATAGTTTAGATCCCGCAACATTTGGGACAATCCAGTTTTGTAACTAACTTTAAGACATTTTCTGAATAATCTTATTAATATTTATATTTCATAGATTTAATATATTTATATTTCACCTTTTTTTGCAAAAGATGAAACATATATAGCATATATTACTTGTAAATCCAAAGGTGGAGTGCAAGACTGCTTTCATCTGGCAAAATAAATACTTGCGTAGGTATACAGAGAAGTGGATGTCCTGCTATATACATGGATGTCTCTGATAAAGTGTTTTCGTGTGATATTTTATAGAATCTTAGAATCATAGAATAGTTTGGGTTTGAAGGTACCTTAAAGATCATCTAGTTCCAAATCTGCTAACATGGACAGGGACATCCCACTAGATCAGGCTGCCCAAGGCCCATCCAACCTAGCCTAGAACACCTCCAGGCATGGGGCATCCACAACTTCCCTGGGCGACCTGTTCCAGTGCCTCACTGCTCTCGTAGTGAAGAAATTCTTCATTATGTCTTGTTTAAATCTGCCCCTCTCCAGTTTATACCCATTGTTCCTAGTCCTATCACCACAAACCTTTCTAAACAATCCCTCCCCAGCTTTCTTGTAGGCCCCCTTGAAGTACTGGAAGGTTGCTATAAGATCTCCTTGGAACCTTCTCTTCTCCAGGCTGAACAAGCCCAGCTCTCTCAGAGTGTCCTCATATGGGAGGTGCTCCAGCCCTCTGAACATCTTTGTAGCCCTCCTCTGGAGTTATTCCAACAGTTCCACATCCTTCTTATGTTGAGGATTCCAGAACTGGACACAATAGTCGAGATGAGGTCTCACAAGAGAGGAATAAGGGGGCAGAATCACCTTCCTTGAGCTGCTGGCCACGCTTCTTTTGAAGTGGTTGGCCTTCTAGGCTGCAAGCACACATTGCTAGCTCATGTTTAGCTTCTCATCAGCCAGCATCCGCAAGTCCTTCTCTGCAGGGCCACTCTCAATGATATCATCCCCCATCCCGCATTGAAATTGGGGATTGAAATTGACCCAGGTGTAGGACCTTGCACTTGGCCTTGTTGCACCTCATGAAGTTCTCAGAGGCCCACTTCTCCACCCTGTCCAGGTCCCTCTAGGTGACATCCTGTCCTTCCAGTGTGATATTTCATCACCTGTGATCATCTTGTAGAAGCAGATCTTTCACACATAGTACCTTGATCTGAGAAAACAGCTGACAGTTTCTGATTTGGGTTTCCTTTTCTATATTATTGTCTTGTCCAAATGATCTTTAAAAGTTTGATGCAGATTTAAACTTAATCTGCAGTTTACTTTTCCTCTTTCCAGTCCTTAGCGGGCAATGGGTTTCTTAGAGAGTTATATCAATCACCAACATGAGGGTCTGCATCTCTATTGATAGAACGAAGGCAGGTGTTGATGCAAGAGCATCATCACATTTTATATCTTGTTATTATGACATACTTCATTTTGTTTAAAGAGCATCATACAATTAGTGTACAATTTTTAAAAAATTTAAAATAGTTTATTGAAAAAGGCTTGAAAATGTTTCAGAAATACATGTTAGAAAATATCTTTGTGTGCAAATTTGTGAACAGTTCATTTCACAATTTTCCGCTCTCTTAATTGCTTGCTGTAAAGGAATGCTTTTATTATGACAGGTAATAACTTTTCTTCTTCACAGACCTAAATTGCAAAATAAGAAAAGGACCTCTAAATACCTTATTTTCAGGTTTTGGAGTGGGGTTTTTTTTCTTGTTTCCTTGCTAATAATTATTTTTATTTAATTAAATGCTCACCATGTTTGAAAGTTCTTCACTCTGTAAGTATTCATTTCTACCTCTTCCCCAGTAAGAAACTGTGCTTACTGTGAAGGATGATGAGAAAAGAGGGTGCCAAAAAAAGCACAAAAGAAGTTTCAATAGAATTTAAGTGAGATGAGGATGTCTCTGAAGGTTGTAAGTTGGAAATCTTGGAAATGTCAGAAAAGCTCTTTGTTGTAGTTGTATGATGAGTAGTCACAGTGAGAAATGAGGCAAGAGTCCACCCGTGATAATGGGTCTGTTTGTGTTGCTTTTTACTGAAAAAACATGAACTACATGACTGCTTGTCAGTGCTCTGCTATTGAAGGATACTTAGTCTGTTTTTGTGGGATTATTTGTGAAAGAAGTTGTTACTCCTTGTGAGCAAGGGTGGCAGATAAGGGTATAATAGCAGAGAGAGAAATTCAGATATGAACTTCACTCCCAAGTGTTTTCCCCAATAATTTAATATAAATCATGTATATATTCAAGACCCAGGATGTTCTCTGGAGCTAGAATTAGTTATCAATATGTAGAGAGAAGGCTTGAAGATGTGGGTGGAATTTTACAGAGAGTTGATGAAAAGAAGGGTAAGCAGCAGAGAAGAACCATAAGAAAAACTGGTGTAACTCAGTGAGATGTTTCTTAAAGCCAGGGACTAGAACTTTTAAGCATGGTGTAGATGAGAGAAGCAGCTAAGGAATATTCAGAAAGTGGAATGGCTTTGATTTTGACTATAAAGTAATTCAGAAAAAAACAATTTACCTATAAACCAGAGGTAACCCATAGAACCATACAGTAATTCAGGTTGGAAGTGATCTCTACAGACTGGCTAGTCCTCTCACCTGCTGAAAGCAGGATCAGCTAGAGCAAATTACTGAAGACACCGTTGAGTCAGATTTTTAATATCTCCAAAGATGGAGACTGCAACGTCTCTAGGCAGCCTTTTCCAGTGTTTGACCACCCTTCAAGTAACAAAGTGTTTTGAATTCAGATAGAATTGCTCATTTTTTAATTTTTTGCCCGTTGCATATTGTTTTCCCACTGGGCACCACTGAGAAGTGTTTGGCTCCATCTTCTTTACTATATTCTTTACTTGTAGGCAACACCCTGCTAATGCAGTCCAGGAGGCTGTTGACTTCTTTACAATAACAGCACGTTACTGTCTCATATTCAACTTGACGTCCAGAAGGAACTCCAGGCCTTTTTCCTTAAAGTGCTTTCCAGCTACAAGCAGTTATCCCCCAGCTGACAGTAGTGATTATTCCTTCCCAACTAAGATGAGTTGACCTTGAGTACTTGTTCATCTGTGGAGACTCCCCTGCTGCCTTTGCTTAACTGTACATGCATATTGGGACACACCAATCTTCATTTGGAAATCTTTGAAAATCATCCAGCTGTCCTATACCCCTCTTCCTTTCAGGATCATTTCCAATGGGATTCTTCCAAGCACATCCCTGAACAGGCAAAAGCCTTTTCTCTTAAAGCTGAAGGTTGTGATCCTACTATTTGTTTTATTCTCATCCCTCACAACTCTTAACTTTATCATCCCATGGTCACTGCAGCAAAGACTGCCCCCAGCCTTTACATCTCTGACTTGTTCTTCCTTGTTTGCAAGTGTAAGGTCCAGCAGAGTATCTTCCCTTTTCTGTTTCTTCATCATCTATGTCAGGAAGTTGTCATCAATGCACTCGATAAGCATCCTAGATTGCCTGTGCCCTGCTGTGTCTTCCTTCTAGCAAATGCAGAGGTAGCTCAAGCATCATTACTTTTTATTATTACATATTGTGGCATCTCCTCCAGTATGGCTGCTATGTTAGATATTGGATAAGCATGTAGCATGGAGGTGATTTGTGTTTCAAAGGACAAGGGCAAAGTTTGTGGAAGCAGAGAGAAAACTTAAGAGTGATAGCTCTTGTGAACACTTAATGAAACAGTTCTGAAGCCATCAACAAAGTATTGCCTACTGAAATCAGAGAAACAGGTCTTTGTATAGTCCTTGTGTGTTAGCAGGGTTGGTTTCAACACACCAGACCCCATCTCCATGTCTGCTCAAAATGCAAACATTTCACAGAGCTCTGGAATTTGGCTAGCATCCAAAGATGAAGAAAAGTTATGCAACCCTTGCTATGTTCTTTGTTGTTTCTTTTCAAAACAGGTAATTAATGTTTTGATTTTCTTTTTCTAAAAAACCATACTGGATAAATAGTACATTGGATAAAATTAATCTCTGATGTAATTCCATTAGAATGGCTTTATTCTACTCATATAGTAAAAGGGGTGCATTTGGTTCATAAAATTTGCATACTCTCTAACAAGGACTTGATATTTTTCAAACTGTGTAGTTGGAAACCAAACAATTACTACAATAGGTTAACAATTGTCTGTTCCATGAAGTGCAGAATATATTTTTAGAGATATTAGATGTTGTTTTCCATGGCCCTGCGCAGTGCTTTGTGAGATTAAGCAAGGTCGCAGAACACAAAAATCTGGAAAAGTAAATCTGGAAAATAGTAAATCCTTATCTCTACAGATGTATTTGCATTATGATTTTTGGCACCGTAAATTTAAATCTTGGTGAGTTGTGGTTTTTTTTTTGTTTTTGGTGGTTTTTTGCTAGTTCTATTTTCAAAGTGTTTGAAAGAATCTCTCCTTGCAAAGTTGGTTGCCATTGAAGAAAAATATGTGTCTGGCTTCATGAAGGAAGACATTTACAAGATAATGCTTTTCAATATCCTGACTGTACATTTTCAGTTCCTCATAGATTAGTAATCTTATCCTATTCCAGACTGCATGAAAAGACTAAATAGGAGAGACTTCTCCTGGGTCTAAAAGATTTTTCCTTTTTCAATCTGTTCCCTCAAAAAATGGATAAATTCACCTATAACAAACCTCAGTATGCATTAGTAGACTGCCACTAGGGATGAATATATCCATATATTCTCATTCTGAGGGCATTCCCTCAAGATGTGCAAGTCTTTCTTTTACACTTTTGTAGACATATCCTTGAAAAATTAAGAAGGAAGTATGTACAAACTCAAATAGGAAGAATCAGGAAATAAATGGCAAGAAAAAATGGATATCACAGAATCGCAGAGTTGTTTAGGCTGAAAAAGATCTGTAAGATCATTAAGTCCAACTGCAAACTTAACACTGCCAAGTTCACCACTAAACCATGCCCCTAAGCACCACATGTACACCTCTTTTAAATACCTCTAGGGATGGTTTCTCAACCATTTCCCTAGGCAGTGTATTCTAATGCTTGACACCCCTTTCTGTGAAGTGGTAATTCCTAATACCTACTCTAAAACTCCCAGACACTGCTTGAGGCCATTTCCTCTCGTCCTATCTCTACTTACGTGAGAGAAGATACTGACACCTACCTTGCTACAGCCTCCTTTCAGGTAGTTGTAGATAGTGACAAGGTCTCCCTTCAGCTTCCTCTTCTCCAGACTAAACAACCCCAGTTCCCTCAGCCACTCCTTGTAAGATTTGTTCTCCAGACCCTTCACCAGCTTAGCTACCTTTCTTTGCACATGGTCCAGCATCTCACTGTCATTTTTTTAGTGAGGAGTCCAAAACTGAACATAGTATTTGAGGTGTGTCCTCACCATTGCCAAGTATGGGGACACGATCACTTCCCTAGTCCTGTTGGCCACACTATTTCTGATACAAGCCAGGATGCCATTGGTCTTCTTGACCACATGGGCACACTGCTGGCTTTTATTCAGCTTGCTATCGACCAACACTCCCAGGTCCTTTTCCACTGGGCAGCTTTCCAGCCACTTTTCCCCAAGCCTGTAACGTTGCATGGGATTGTGGCCAAAGTGCAGGACTTGACACTTAGCCTTACTGTACCTTGCTGTACCCTGTTGTCACCATCATTAAGCTGTAGGCAACTGAAACACTCCCTAACATACAGAGCTGCTCCACTGCCTCTCTCGCCCTCCTTACCTATCCCTTCTGAAGAGTTTGTAGCCATCCATTGCAGCACTTGAGTTGTGTGAGTCATCCTGTCATATTTCAGTGATGGCAACTATACCGTAGTTTTCCTGCTTCACAATGGCTGCCTGCCTCTCAGTTTGTTGCCCATGTTGTGTACATGTTAGAATGGCTCATAGTACTTATCATATTTGTACAGAAGAAATGAATAGATATCAAACAAAAGGGAGGGTAATTGACTCCATGTACCATTTTTAAATTGTCATTTCAGGACTCTTGAAAGAGGAAGAGAGCAAGGCTTTTGTGATTCACCTCTGTTTAGGAAAGAAAGACAAGTCTGTGAATTTACTGCCCTCCAGTTCTCTAAGGCACAATTTTTTAATTTTCTGAGCTATACCAACAGTTGCTCAAATTGTGACGAATTCATTTCCATAAGCACTATATCACTGGGACCTGCAATACTGAAAAGGTCTTTTCTGACAGTATTCCGCTGTGCCAGATGAATCTTGGATTAAGCACTCAACTTTTTGCATACAAAGGCCCTTATGTTTTACTTAATCAGGGAATCGATTCAAAACTTGTTCTTCACACGTGGCTGATTACCTCAATAGATTGTTAGGTATTAAATGTGTGAAATACTCTATAAAACAGCTCCAGACAATTAATCCTAATTTCACAACTCTAAAGCCGAGTTTTGAAAGTACATGCAAATACTTTGGTAGCAACCTTGCTGATATGTATACACTACCTGTCAATACCAGTTATTACTACTGCTATTTAATTCCTCTTTTATTCAAATTAAATACCTCCCAGTCATTCAAAACCTAAATTATGTTGCTGCTTCTTGCAATTGTCACACTAGTTAATTAGCTCTTGGCATGCGTGAGTGTCTGAAGAAATTGGGAAAATGATTTGTAATTGTTCACTGAAGTACAAAGAGGCACTTACAGTAAATAAAGCCACATAAATGCAGAAGACTAGATGCATATTTCTACTTAATTTAGCTGGAAGGTTTTGTTTTATCAGCAAAAATTATGAAAGCTCATTTGTTTTCATATGTGAGCTGTGTCTATACCACCTCTGTCTGTACCTGAGCTTAGGAAGGTTATAAAACATAGCAAAAATGGTGAAAAAGTAGGATTTTATAGAAGCAAACTGCCAAATAGAATTTTAAAGAAATCCCCCTGTCTAACCTCTGACATTAAATTGATTCTTATTGCTAGTTTACATTGTAAGTGTGATAAACTGGAGATATTTGAATATTGTAGCAGCTGGTACCTTGAGATCTGTAAAACCCTCAGCTCCCAGGTCTGGGTCATAGGTCTTCTTAAAGTAACTTCAGGAGTCTTTAGTGGCACAGAACAGCATTAAAAGCCAGCCCAAGTAACCAGACAAGAGTTTCCCCTGTAACCTTCCTTCTGGTAGCTGTGGGACTTGAGAAATACAAAGGTTGCAGACAACACTTTTTTTTCTGAGTCTTGTTCTTCAGTTTTTAAATGTGAAGAGGAGACCCAAAGAGCTTTCAGTAAACCCCCTGAGTGATTTTATCCTATCTGTTATGCAGGGGACAACCTGTCATCACTTTAAAAAGTGAGGTGTTTGCAATGGACCTGTCTTACTATAAAACACACAAAGTTAATTTAGTCAAAGCAGGAGGGTTACACTGATCGTGACACAGTTCTGTTCAGTGAGATCATTTTCCTTCACAGGAAACCACAAAGCACCTTGGTTGGGAAAGGTGGTTTACTCCAGCTGCTTGTTAGACAGTTCATTTTTCCTTCCACATCCAGGACACACAGTATGCACAGGGGGAAGTGTAATGTGTGTATGCTGAGAGGGAAACAGAACCTGGGAAGTAGGATCTTCAGAAGACTTGTTGCCTGGTAGCTTGTTGTTTAGTTAATGTTCAGTCTCCCAAGAAGTCATGTATCTAAAAATGAGAATGCCAAGTGCCTTGTTAATGCAGAATTTAATGTACTGCAACAGTGGTGTCAGATAATTAGCTTGACAGACCAATAGATTTTCCAATAAAACTGATAGTATACAACTTTTTTTAATTATTATTTAGATCAAGCATTATAGCCTTTTGATGAAATTAAAATCAATCTGGAAATAAAGACTCAGAGTCTGTGGGCATGCTTGTAATTTTAGACACCTTGTCTAAGAATTCTCTCCGCCTCACTTCCCCTCACTGCTTCCCTGCTCACTGTAACTCAGACTTCTTTGAGAAAAAAAACTGCTAGTGGTAACTTATTGCTCACAATTTGATTGAGGAAGACAGTGCAATATGGAAAAAGAATTTTCATGAACAGTAGCCATTTCAAGTAACTTTGCATTATTAACAGTTTAAATTCTTCAGGTAAGAAACTATTGTCTTTTCTGACACCAATTTTAGTCACTCCTACTCAATTCATGGCTCTTTTTTGAATAGTGTATAAAATACAGTAAACACTTTTTATTCACAGTCTGTCTATGAAAGCATAAGGCAATCTAATGAAAATGTTTGTAGTTATTTTTGAGGATCTGTGGTGCTGTAGCTGGACTCAAGTGCTGCAGTTGAGATGATAACCAGGGAGTTGTGGCCTCTGGAGATGGGATCCCATGTCAGCTGCCTCTCCTTCTGGGGTATATCACAGGACCAAGCTCATCCTGGCCACATCAGAGGAAGAAGTGACTTATAGTAATAAAAGCGTAAACTGAGTATCCAATGTGTAATTGAGCAGAGAAAAAAAAAAAAGACTACATGCATTGTTTATTCCCCCTTACCTCCTTAGCAGTTTGACTTATCTGTGTAGCATAGGAAAAAAGATTTGCAATGGAAGAAGAGTGAGTTGCTTTCCGAGAGCCATGTGTGTAGAGCCACCTTTGTTCAACTGGAGGCACAAGGTAGGTGTGGGTGCAGGTCAGCTGTAGGTACAAGCCTTCACAAGTTTTTGTGACAGTGAGCTGGGGCGATCAAACTGGTTTAGGTTGTTAGTTTTGTGTAAGATAATTGTCAATTACCTAGCATTTTAATTGGGTATTTAAATAAGCAAAATATTTTCTGTCGAACCTTTCATCCAGGTAGGTTTAAGATTACAAATGGAGTGTGATAAGGAACTGTGGAAAGAAATGTAGGCAAATCTCTAAGTGGCCAGTGAAAGTGCAGTGGTTTCTATAGAGCCTGCCTGGAGCTGCTGGTGGAACTGGGGGCATCATGGTAAAATGTCTCCCTTAGTACATCTGGCTAAAAGAAAAATAACCGGCAGATGCTTTTATTTGAATTACGTCTCCCAGCACAGCTTTACCTCTGTTTTTCTTCCCAGTATTACTTCTGGCATGAAGTTGGTTTTGAAAGCATACCTGTACCTTCGTGGTGACCTGCAGAGTAGTGTGGGGAAATGAACGACTGCCTCAGGGTGGAATGCAAGCCTCCTTCCCTGGGGAGGCTTTCCAGCAGCTGATGAGGACTTTCTTTGCTAGATAAAGCAGAACCTCTTGCTTTGTCTCCTCCTCTTTTCCCCCATCTGATGTTGCATGTTATGTACTTTCTTTCCCTTTTTCAGTTGAATGGGGTCACAGACACTTTAAAAATTGCAGCACTCTTATAGAGGTATATGAGAGACAAGGGAGCACACTCTTATGGAAGGATGAAATGACATGTGGTTTGGCTACCAGTGCGGAGAGAACTTTGATTGAAGTGAATTATAGGAAAGGTGTAAGAGTAATCACTGGAACTATTACAGGTCTTCAAGGGCAGAATGAAAAGGCAGACTAGGAAATTTCTATGCAGATGGTGGGAGTGGCTAGGACACTAAGCACAGAGGATATGTTCAGCAGTCCTTTGAGTTAAAATCTTAGTGTTCCATCAGAATTTTAGTGGGAACAATTTCAGAAGGCATTTTTGTGGACTGCATGAAAGCTTAAAGAATATATTGATATGAATGAGTTAGAAGATGTGTTATTGCTCCATTAATAGATAAAAAAGTTTGCTAGCAAGAGTGATCAGCAAAGCAAATCCTAACACAAATGTCTTTTCTGCTGAGTACCTGTGGAACAGTATCACAGTGTAACCATGATAGCTGCTTTTGCTTGGTACCAGCTGCTTCATTAGTCTGCCCAAATGCAAATCCTTGCATATTTGCAGCAACTTTGGCAGATTTGGGGAACCTGGAGTACAAAGCCTCCTCCTTTATGTGAGCAAGTACTCTAGAGTAGCTGAATGCTTATCTAACTCCATCTGTACAATTTACTTCTACTCAGAGTCAGCCCCATTTACTAAGGCACTGTCTGGTGTGCAATTTCTGAGGTGGTTAATATTGCAAAGGACAGTAGTTAGTGACTGCAGCAAGTCCACGAAGAGAAGAAAAGAAATAAATATTAAAAGGACTGGGGCACTAGTGTGCTCAGAAATAGTGTTTGTGGAAGAAATAAAGACGGATAGCAAATCAGGCCTGCTGAAGCTTCTTCATATGTTTTCAATAACGCAGAATGAACTGTTATATTTGGCAGAGTGCCACGGAAATTAGAGGGTATAATCTTATAACTAGGAAATTAGGAACTGTAAAATGCTTTAAGTACACAAGGGAATAAACTTATGCAATAAATTACTGTTCAAACAAGGAAAACCAGCAAGAGAGCGCCTAGGCAAAGGGTGAGAATGAGTACGATAAGGAAAGCTAACTGAGCCCGAACTGCACTGTTTGGGTATTTGGAAAACTTTTAAGAGCAAGAAAACATATGTCAATGGCTTGGATAGCTTAAAAAATAGCTCCAATCTAAATAATTTCCTTTCTGTTTATATGATCTCTTCTGCGGTGGTCCCCGTGGGGCCAATGTAAAGCAAATTAAGAGTTTACAGAGGTGTATAGATAGAGTGTATATTTATCATCTCACTGTATTTAATTGGAGTGAGACACATCATCATGTCAATACAGGTGGTAGGGTTACATGGCTATATTTTATAGTACAGTGCGCTGTGTCCAAGGAAGTTTTATTTATTGTACAAGCGTGGATAGTAAGTAGACACTTCCAGATGATGAGTTTGAAGTGCATATTTTAGTCTGATGGATGATAAAAGTTGAGAGGATTTTGTGTGATGCTACTATTTTTGGGTTTTGTATTTCAAGCACTTCCCTGATAAACTGTAAGGGCTTGAGGCAGAACACAAAAGAATAGCTGAGTTCTGGCATGTCAGATTAAAGTGTTTCAAGGGGTTAAATTCTGTGGAAATCTCTGCTTATTGTAGAGAAAAAGATGAAAACAATGTGTAAAATGGAAAACTGAAATATTTTGTGAATGTCTGTTAATGCAAGAACTGGAAGAAGTAGAATTGAGTACAGCCTTTATGTCTCTGCCTTCCATCTATCATCCAGACTCTTCCATTAGCTGTTGTTATCTGTGTGACAGAGGTCAAACAGATAAAAATCTGCTATTTTGGGGGGAGAAACTCATCAGAATAATGTTATTGACCACAATTTGACTAATGGATCATGAATTTTATAAAACAAAACAGAATATAATTTTAAAATGAAAATTGGTGGGATGACATAAGGCAATTACAATATTGTGATTGTCTTTATCCATTTTTAGTGGGGGCGGGGAGGATTAATAAAAGTTATATTAATTTTTATATTAAACCTGAAGTTAGATTTGAAATGAGATGGTAAAGATATTGAATACAGATTTCTCTGAAACAAGGCTATTTACACCTCATCATGATAATAATAGAATTGCAGATTATCAGGTTGGAGGGACCTCAGGATTATCAGGTTCAACCTTTCTTGGCAAAAGCAGTCTAGACAAGATGACCCAGCCCCCTGTCCAGCTGAATCTTAAAAGTGTTCAATGTTGGGGAATCCACATCTTCCATGAGGAGATTATTCCAATGACTGATTGTTCTCATTGTGAAATATTTTCCTTGTGTCCAATTGGAATCTTCCCAGGATTAATTTGTACCCGTTATCCCTCATCTTTTCTGTGTGACTCCCTGTAAAAAAGGAGTCTACATCTTCTTTGTAGCCACCCTTTAAATAGTAGAACAAGGTGATAAGGTCTCCCCTAAGCTTTCTTTTCTCAAGGCTGAACAAATTTCTCTTAGCCTCTCCTTATATGGCAGGCTTCCCAGTCTTTTAAAGACAGGAGAAAAGTCCTCATTAGGCTTTCTCTTTTTTTCCTGGTTTGTTTGGGTTTTTTGGTTTTGGGTTTTTTTGAGAGAGAGGTTTACACTATTTCCACTTTTTTAATTTTACAATTTCTGGTCTAGCAGCTTCTCTCAGTTCCCCAGTTCAAGAAGTACTTTCCCTTATGAGAGTTGAAGCAATGTTTTAGGAGAAAAAATACTTGTGAGTGCATTGCACCGGTTTCATTGTGTGTCTTGATGGACAGTGTTCCTTGTGAGTTGCAGTCTGTGTGAACGCATTTTGCACCTAGATAAAGACAAAGAAGAAGAAAATTTGGGTTAATTTGTACTCTTTAAATGCTTTCTGTTAGGCATCTGATTAAATTCTTGCCTAAATGACAGCTAGAGTGTCCAAAAATGTTGGATATACTTCTATCTAATACCTGTTTATAGCTTAAAGAGGTACTTTTACTATATACATTTTTTTTTTAAGTAGAGGCTAAGTCCTGTAAAAGCATATGATAGGTATTATCACAAATATGAATACCTATTTTGATGATAAACAAGATGTTCTTCTTAAGTATTGTCCAGCACTGAGAATTCAAAAAGAATCCCAATTATGAAATTAATAACAATGTTGCTGTTAAGCTGTATTAATGTTGTAAACCTCTCCTCTGATTCTGGCGCCAGCCTCTGTATTACACCCAGCAGCTTTAACTAGGCATTTTGTAGTGTTTAATTACCTATTTCAAATTATATTTGGAGTAGGAGGGAGGAATGAAGGCAATAAATCAGTCAGGGATGATTGATGTCCTGCAGAAGAGCTTTACCGTGACAGTTTTAGCGGAGTGGAGTAAGCAGTTAGAGAACTACTTAATGGCTAGAAAATCAGACTAATTTTTTCCACTAATGGCTTGTGGTTTGCAATCATGGTTTCTCACCAGATTGATTAGAGTTGCAATGTTTGTGAAGGGTGTTGTCAATACAAATGGCAAACTCAGAAAGAACTGTTTACACTGGTGTCATGAGTTGGGACCACAGTATTGTCTTTTCTGTTTCATGTTAGCAATTAATGCACTCAAGAACTGGCTTTATTTAAACTGAAAATGAAATTGAAAGTGCAGGACTGAACTGAGTTTAGAGTAGAAGATAGTTGTACAACTTTACTGAGCTGTTTAATTCAATAATAATAATAATAATAATAATAATAATAATAATAATAATAATAGCATGGCATCATATCTGTTCCTGGATTTATCTAAGTGTATGCATCATCAGAGTATCCAAAACTGCCCCCACACAACTAGCCTGTAGTATTTTAATAATATCAAATTACTTTAAAGCTGGGAAAATATACCTTCACAAAATTTATGCAAACATTTTTTCATGCATATTTATTTAATAACATTTCATATAACAATTTATATGACTTACAATATTTTTATATTTTAATTTTTTTTACTAGAATAAAAAGAAAATCTACCAAAGCACTCAGACTAAGATGTTTCACTAATGTACATGACTTTTTGCTTTAGGAGATTATTCTATGCAACTTCTGTCCAGACTTCAAAATATGTGCTGTGTAAGCTCTCTGATCAATTACAGTATAAAACAATCTGTGAATAATAACTAACATGTATTAGCACATACCTATTTCAATCCATTTGAACATTAATAAATTGCTATCGACACTGAGTGTACACATTTAAAACAATGGAAGCCTCTTGGCATTTGTACCTTAGACAAAATACAAGTTAAGCTTCTCTAATAATGTAATCACTATGAATTATTTGCTCCATCCTGGTCATTCTACAATGTTTCTGATGGAATTTTCTGTTGCATAAAACATATTCCCTCTTTCTCCATATGTTATGGAAGTTAGCTTAGATCTCTTGAGAGAAATAAAAATTGATATTTATTTATATTCTGACTTCTAAACAGGCAGAAAGATGCTGGCTAAACCATATATGCTCTCTTTGATGAATTTAAATGTAAGTAGAAGTACAGAAAATGCTGGTTTAGCTTAGATCAATTCACTGGCTCATATTGCTGTACTTCAACAGCAATGATGGAGGAATGGGGTCTCAGAATCCTGCTTGAAAGATTTATGCATAAAAAAATATGATTTTAAGAACTTGGGACCTCCCCAAAGAGAAGAAGAATATCCTACTGATACAAAAATTGAAAGTGGGGCAGAACAGGAACTTGATTAAGAAAAATGTGGAAAACGAAGAATGAAATTCTGAACTTCTGCTTTAAAAGACAGGACTCATAACATGGTTTCTCAGTTATAATATTCTAACCAAAGCTCAGACCTCGTCGTATGGTCAGAAAAATAATCGCTACTGGATGTCAGGAGAGTTTCATCAGAACACACTCAAGGAAATGTGAATACATAGTAGAGACATTGTGTAGCACCAAGACAGGAAATCAAAATAGATGTTTTTAGTCCTAAGGCATGAACACTGTCTTGAAACTTTTGATTGATTACATTCTGGGGTGTTCATCACAGCTCGGCTTCAGAAGCAGCCAGACAAACTTGTCCATTCTGAGTGAATCCATGAATTACGTCTGAGCTGAGGAAGAGAGAGAAATATCAGACATTATAGGGCAGTCAGCAGAACAAAATCTAATATCTTGCACTGCAATTTTAAACCTGTGCCTAGTCCAAGAAATAATTCTTAGCTACTCTACAGTGATAAAATTAAGCAGTAGTTCAAGCAGAAAATATCAGCTCATTGTGATTGCAGGAAGTGGTCACAGAGGGATGGATCAGCCTAATCAGCACCTACAGCCCTTGAAATACTTTTTCCCCTGGATGTTTATTTAACCCCTTACTCCTAGGCAGAAATGACTCAGTGAATACAGGGCTGCATCAGTGCTATGTGCTACTCTGTTCACAGTATCTGTCTCCTCTAGTAACCTGGCAGCTGCTTCCCTAGTTCTCCACAGCACTCTACCTATGGCATCCCTCTTTATTCCTCCCTCTCTCTGGCAGGTCACACAGTGTGCTCATGCTGTGCACATCTGGCGTGGAGCAGCATCCCCTCTCCTCATCAGGCTGGCACAGCTGCTGCTCCTAAATGGGAGCTGGCCAGGCAACTGCTCCTAATGATTCCCCTGACAGCTCTTTTCCATTTACTGATCCAGCTTCCCTATTCACCACCTGCTTGATTTGTCTTCCCCAAACACCCTGGCTGTTCAGACCCATGCTCTGAATCCTCTGCTCCCAGCAGTCTGCACACTAAAGCCATACTAATGCTGTTCTCCCCAGAGTGATTTCTTACACCTCCAGCTCAACAGCTACTGCTGTTATCAACCTTGGATTTAAAATAACAAAGCAATGAATGGAAGATTAGTTCTCTTGCCTTCTGTTTTGCTGTATTCTGATTCAGGTCATATGCCTGCAGGTTTATACTAGAAATAGGCCAAAGCAATGCTGAGATTCTGAGTTGCAAAATGAATCTTGGAAATTGGGGTCTTGAGCTGGCTATTGGGAAACCACTATCTCTTATCCTGTGGAGAAGGTCATAATAGTAGTTATGGCCCGGTACTGTGGTGGGGACTGTCCCGTAGGTGCAGTCTTCTCATAATTCATTTGTGTAATAATGACCTTGAGCACCAAAATTATGAAACACTGAATCAAATGCCTTACTGCCTTCTGAGACTTAGATCTGATGTAGGCTTTGTTTTGGACTTAATCTCCATGTATTGTTTTACCACAGAGAAGAACATGAGTAGTCAGGAATTTTGTAATAATTGCTTTCCATTTTGGTAGGAACTGCTTTCCTTTCTGTTTTCCATTTTGAGAGGAACCATTTTGTATTTCATAACTGGGCTTTTTTTCTTAGAACCAGAGAAACTCAACACCCCTGAAATACCTGGAGCCGGGAAAATTCATCCAGGATATGAGGATGTCTATATTCAGTGCCAAGATCTGAGTCAGACTAGGGAAGCAAGCATCGGTATCATATTCTATGTGAAGTTCATTACTCCAGGATTAAAACGTGGGGCAACCCTTTGTATCCTCTTTTGCACTTTTAAGTATTAAAAAACCCCAAACAACCCAAACCCCTACTGTACTGGATCATGAATGTGTTTGATGTCATCCCTGTTGGGACTATTCCATTGGATGCAGGACAGCAAGATCTAATTCTTGAATTTGAATCAGGTGAAACATAGAGTAATAGAATTGTAGAATAGTTTGGGTTGGAAGGGACTTCTAAGACCACCTAGTTCCAACCCCCCTGCCATAGGCAGGGACATGTACCACTAGATCATAGAATCATAGAATCACAGAATCATAGAATCATAGAACAACCAGGCTGGAAGACATCCACCGGATCACTGAGTCCAGCCATTCCTATCAAACACTAAACCANTAAACAACCCCAGCCTGTCCAACCTGGTCTTGAACAACTCCAGGCACAGGGAACTTCCCAGGTTCCCTGTCCCTGCTTGCACCACCTGTGCTGTTCCCTCTTGTTCTTGAGTTTGACCAGCAGGTCTTGACTCAGCCACTCTTGTCTCTTCCCTTTCCTGCCTGATCTCCTACATATGGGGACTTGTGCCTCATGGAAAGCATTCTTAAATATTTGCCAGCTCTATTCTGCTCCCTTGTCCCCAAGGACCATGTCTCATGGGGTCCTACTGAGTAACTCCTTGAAGAGCTGGAAGTTTGCTTTCCTGAAATTTAGGGTCCTGTCCCATATCCCTCAGGACCTTGAACACCATCAGTGCATGATCACTGCAGCCCAGGCTGCCTCTGATCTTGATGTCACTGATGAGTTGATTTGTATTTGTGACCACCAGGTCCAGTATTGCATCTCCTTAGATGGGGGTCTCTTATCAGCTGGACCAAGAAATTACCTTCAATGCATTCCAGAAGTCTCCTGAATTGCATACAGCTTGTCATGCTACTTTTCCAGCATATGTCGGGGTGGTTGAGGTCCCCGAGTAGGATGAAAGCTTGCAAGCATGAAGCTTCCTGTAGCTGGAGGAAGAAGGCTTCATTGGTTGCCTCTCCTTGATCAGGTAGGTGGTCTGTGGTATACACCAGCCACAAGGTTCCCATTGGTTCCTTGGTCTTCTATTCTAGCTCACACACTTTCAGCCTGTTTGTGGCTACTCTTCAATGAGAGTTGTTCACATTCTATCTCTTTCCTGACATAGAGGGCAACACCTCTACCCCTCCTCCCTGGTTTGTCCCTTCTGAATAGCCTGTAGCCATTGATAGCCACAGTCAAGTCATGGGATTTGTCCCACCAAACTTCTGTGATTGCAACTAGATCATAGCTTTCTAGTAGCATGGTAGCTTCCAGCTCCTCCTGCTTGTCACCCAAGCTTCATGCGTTTGGATAGAGGCACTTCAACTAGGCTACCAGTTGCACTGCCTTCTTAGTGAACCCTTTATTAACTATAAGGTGTTTAGAAGAAGTTTCCTCTCTGACACCTACTACCTCACAGGCTCCCACTCATCTCCACAGGACTTCAGCTGTGTCATGACATCCCCAGCATGCCCCTGGACAGCAGACAGAGGGCCCATACCAGCACCTCATCCCTCCAACCACTATCTGTCCTCCCACCACTTTTCATAGGCTATACTGATAGTATCCCCTTCCCCCTTCACATCTAGTTTAAAGCCTTGTCTACGAACCCTGCAAGCTACTGGCAAAGACCCTCCTCCCCCTTTAAGAAAGGTGGCTTCCATCAGATAGCTGTAATCCTGGTGCTGTGTAGGCCATCCCATTGTCGAAAAACCCAAAGTTGTTGCAGTGACACCAGCCATGGAACCATGTGTTAATAGACTGGAATCCAAATGTATCCTAAACTGCCATATCCCAGGCTAACCTCGTGGTTGCTAGGTGGCCACTAGCACAGCATTTGCAACCCTGGGTTCTTCAAGAATGCTGGGATGAGCACGGATTCTTCCAGTAGAGATAAGTAATCTTTTTGAAATCTACAAAAAGCCAAACCCAAACCTGAGCCATTCTTAGAAGGTTTTTCCCTAACACTACTGCATATGTTCCTTCTGCCTGTGCTTTTTGGGTATGTGTTCAAAGCTTTGAATGGTCAATAACTTTTTATATGCATTGGTGGACTGAAATGAACATTTATATATCCAGAATGTAACAGATTGTAACTTTATAGCCTTTTACAGCCCTCTAAGCCAGCGAAGTAGGAATTCCTGCACTGTTGAAGGGGTCAGTCCCTTGTTCAGAAGCCATTACAGAGGATAAAGTAGGGGCATGGGCATTCTGACAAAAGAGAGTAGAAAGAATAGGGAGTACTCTGTGGAAAAATAGAGAGAGTAGGAGAACCAGGACTATTTTCTTCAAAGCAGCCTTTGTTGATGCTGGCAAACATTGCTCAAATGAGTAGACTTAATTCTAACATCTCCTGCTTTTCAGTTCCACTGACTTCCCATCATTTTTGAAATTAGTTTCTTAGCATGGAATGTTACAATTTTCTTACCTTCATTCCCCTGTGTCTAATGATTATTTACCATCTTAATAAGTACAATGAATGTATTCCGTTAATGGACAGGGACATTAAAGAATAATGTAATTTCTGAAAACTCTTAATACATTTCACAATTAAGAAGGCATTCATTCAATGTCTTTTTCAAATAGGAAAAAACCAAGTCATTTCCCTAGTGACATTTACAGCCTCATGAGAAGTGGATGTTCTAGTAAGAAACTTTCATTTTTTCAGTTTGGTTCATTTGGATGAATTGGTTTTACCCCTGATTCCAGAACCTAGCTGAAATACACTTCTGCAAATAACCAAGGGCTATTTGTGTCAGGGATTTATTCCAAATTCTGAATTCCAAACCAAAAGGAATAGGGAAAAAAAACCACAAGTGATTGGGTTTTTACATATGTGAAATTTAAATCTAGTACTATCAAGTTCTAAAAACAATAATTATGCTGTGTCACAAATTTGTGATATAGTCTTGGTTCCACAGTGCCTCCTCCTTTTTGTTCTAATTGATGGATTCTTTGTTTACAATGCTCAGCTCTGCTTAAGATATGAATCTAAACCCATTCATTCTACTCAGCATTGCCCCTTTGACAGTGAAGGACATGTTTATCCAGTGAAGTGCAGATGGTCACAGCATAGTGAGGTGGTGAAACATGAACTATATTTAGTTTTAAATTCATGTAGACACTTCAGCATGTGACATTGCATTGCTTAGTAAGACCTGCCTTTCAGGACTTCGTGCTCAGGTAACTCAATTCAAAGCATGAATTGAGGTGCCTGGACATAAACTGTGAAGACATATTTGAATTTCTTAGCTGAAAAATCACCATGTTTTAGTTCCACAGAAGCCAGGCTATGTGGACTTGCAAGCATGAAAATAAGATATTTTATATGTTTCATATCAGAGTCTGAAGTTTTAGGTTCCTCTTTTAAGATCTAACTCATTCTTACTCGAATGCAGAACTGTTAATTAACTATGCATTTTGCTTCTTTCATTTTCATTTAAAGCAAACTTTGTGTCTGTTCTTCTGAAGGGAATATCCTGATTGTCTCCTCTTGACTTAGGGAAAAAAAACCTCATGGAGGACTCTCAGAGTGAATGAACTAGGTTTCCTTCAAAGGAAAATAGACTAGGAGCATTCATTCCAAGAGATCAAACTAGTTCAAAGAAGCCCCTCCGTATGCTATAGACTGGATGTTTTGCTCGATAGACCTGCTTCTCCTACGCAGCATACATTGGGTCATTGTATGTGTGGGCTATAATCTCAGCAGACTAAATCCTATTTTATAAAAATATATAAAGTATAATTTCCATGAATTCTATAAATTCTTTAGAATTATGGGCTGATTCTGAGTGCTTTTCTCCAACGAGTGGTGTAGTGACAGAGTTCTCCATGAAGGACTATCTTTCATCTCTTTTATTATGGCTGGTACTACAGAAGAGGTTAACAGTTTAATTAATCTCATTATTTCTTGTCACAGTTGAGACATCTTGAGAGGACTGATAGCATCAGGAAGATAGATAAATTATGATATATGTGATGAGAAAGACCAACATTCACTACTGTGGGGTATCACTCAGCAACAGACCATTTCAGTTTGTGAACACCTAGAGTAAAATGCAACCATCTGGAATACTCTTGGCCAACATCCTCTAAACCCATTAGCAAGATAAGACCAGTGCTGCTGATTTTCCCCGTCCTCTTTCCATATATTTTAGGTTGATGCAGTGACTTAGAATATATAATATGTGACTGCATTTCATTTGTTTTATGAAAAGGGAATAAGACATTATGCTGGGGAAAGTTGTGGAACAGGTGATCTTGAGTGCTATCACACAGCACATGCAAGAGAACCGGGTGATCAGGCCCAGTCAACAAGGGTTCATAAAAGGCAGGTCCTGCCAAACTAACCTCATCGCCTTCTATGATAAGGTAACCTGCCTACCGGATGAGGGAAAGGCTGTGGATGTGGTCTTCTTGGGCTTCAGTAAAGCCTTTGACACAGTTCCTCATAGCACTTTTCTTAGGAAACTGTCAGCCTCTGGCCTGGACAGGTGCACACTCTCCTGGGTGGAAAACTGGTTGGATGGCCGGGCTCAGAGAGAGGTGGTAAATGGAGTTAATTTCGGTTGCAGGCCATTTACAAGTGTGTTCCCCAGGGCTCAGTGCTGGGTCCAGCCCCGTTCAATGTCTTTATCAGTGACCTGGATGAAGGCATTGAGGGCTCCCTTAGCAATTTTGTGGACAACACCAAGCTGAGTGGAAGCGTGGATCTGCTGAAGCATAGGGAGGCTCTGCAAAGGGATCTAAACAGGCTGGAGAGCTGGGCAGAGTCCAACGGCATGAGGTTTAACATGGCCAAATGCCAGGTCCTGCACTTGGAGCACAACAACCCTATGCAGAGCTATAGACTAGGAGAAGTCTGGCTAAAAAGCTGCCTGGAGGAGAAGGACCTGGGGGTGTTGGTTGACAGCAACTGAACATGAGCCAGCAGTGTGCCCAGGTGGCCAAGAAGGCCAATGGCAGAAGTGACATGGCCAGCAGGTCCAGGGAGGTTATTCTCCCTCTGTACTCGGCACTGGTGAGACTGCTCCTTGAACCCTGTGTGCAGTTCTGGGCCCCTCAGCACAAGAAGGATGTTGAGGCTCTAGAACGAGTCCAGAGAAGAGCGACAAAGCTGGTGAGGGGGCTGGAGAACAGGCCTTATGAGGAATGGCTGAGAGAGCTGGGGTTGTTTGGCCTGGAGAAGAGGAGGCTGAGGGGTGATTTTACTGCTCTCTACAACTACCTCAAAGGAGGTTGTAGAGAGGAGGGTGCTGGCCTCTTCTGCCTAGTGACAGGGGACAGGATGAGAGGGAATGGACTCAAGCTGCACCAGGGGAGGTTCAGGGTGGACATCAGAAAGATTTTTTTCACAGAAAGGTCATCAGGCACTGGCAGAGGCTGCCCAGGGAGGTTGTTGAGTCTCCATCCCTGGAGGTATTTAAAAGACAGGTTGAGAAGGTGCTCAGGGACATTGTTTAGTGGGAGATAGGAATGATTTGACTTGATGATCTAAGAGTTCTTTTCCAAACTGGTGATTCTATGGTTCTATGATTACTCCATATAGTCCCATTATTCTTTTTCATGGGTAATAGAGATTAAATTAGTTATCTACTAAGAATTCTAGATAGTTAAATTTGTTACTTATTATACATGAAAAACTGGAGTTTCCTTGCCTAAAGCTAACAAGAATAAGTACTTCATCAAAGTGTTGGTGATTTCCAGAATATTTTTAATTTCTGAAGAATTGTCTTATGAAAGCAGTAAAACCTATATTCTCTAACTAGAATGTAATTGGTTCTAGGTAACTAATTAATATAGCTCAGAAAAAAATAGGCATTTTTAAAGGAATATATTTACAAAGAAAATGATTGATTCATTTAACAAAGTGAGTTTCATATTTATGTATCAGAATTTGTTTTGGCTTCTACTTAGATCCTTACTACTATTTTTTTGTTAATGCCCATGGTAGTGTCCTTGGGAGCAGGGTCCTTCTGAGTGACTAGACACATTGAGACATTATTGCCATTGCTCTGGCAGTATTACTGTTGAGTATTAAGGAAAGACTTGTGATCCCCAAGTAATGTTGATATGTGCTGTAAAGATAGGGTTATATTTAGCTTGGATTCTTGGACACAGAGTCAAGAGTCAAATGTGGTAAAATGCTGCTGTATCTTTGGTTATGAGGCATGCACTGAAAGAGGAAAGAGAAGGAAAGAAGGGAGGAAAAGAAAGAGGAAAGAAGGAGAGAGAGAAAGATAGATATCACCACAGTGCTGTGGCATCCTGTCAGTCCAAAGCTCAGTTTGGTAGGAGAATGTTCTCTGAAACCTCACCCTTGCTTCTTCCTTTTATATGCTTTGGGTCATGCCTTGCCAATAGGCTCATCTCATTAACTCTGCCCCTTATTTTCCAATAAAAAATGTGCACCTGTTCAGACATGTCCAGCTCCTGGCAGCTGTTTTGTCTCATACCTGTACCCATTATTATGGTGGACTCTGCAAACCGGTCCTGTTCAGCACTGCAATCCACATGAAGTTGTCTGGGCAATGCAATCTTCAGGTTAGGTGTGATGTTGAGACAGACCAGTTCTTTCTGTGGTACACTAAAAATGTGTCCAAGATTGAGACACAGTGTGGTGAAACATAAACTCAAGATTTCAGAAGATCATAGTACCAAGAGCTCAGAAAAAATAAAAAAACCCACAGATGAGTTTTTGAGTTCAGGTCTAACATATCAGTTTTTAAACCAACAGTTTTTACCTTTTCGATAGTATCTCTGTCTTCCCTCTCTACCTCCTTTTCTCTCATTTCTATAATTCCCAGTTAAATGTTTATCTTTGTTTTTTCCTCTGCAACTAAATACTTACTCCTTATGATTTCATCTGCTGAGAGGGAGAGAAAAAAAGAAAAGTGTATATTGACTCTTTTAAGATTACTATACTCTATCCCAGACATGCTTGTTCCTAAGGTTTTGGATCTTTTTGCATGGTACAATTTCAGAAAAAAAAAAAGTGGAATATGAAATCTGAATTCCTGTGAACATCTGGAAAGATCTTTTAGCAGATGTGACAACCTCTTCCAGCTGAAAAGTTTATTCGGTAGTACACCATGTGGCAGTGCATACAGTCAAAACAGATGTGCTATCAATGTAGTTTAGTGCTCCAGTGATTTACTATCTGGGGCTCTCCCAAAGAAAGTTTCATTCTATCAAAATGTTATATAAGAGCAGAAGTGTTCAAAATCCTCCTCTATAATGCCTGTTACATCCAATGACAAAACTACTTAAAGGAGGAAGCAGGTATCTTGTCAAGATATCATTGATATGCTTAATTGTTATTGATTGTAAGTAGGTAAATGAACATACTCCAGAAAGTCCCAAGAAGTGCTCAACCCCTGTTGGAGAAATGTCAAAGCACAGTATTGTGATGGTTTGAGTCAAAACTTTCCCAAAAACCCTCACAGCGTCTGCAGCCCCTCCTTCCTTCCACCCCCACCCCCCTGTACAAGCCCATTGGAGAAAAGGTAGGAGGAAAGAAAGGTTGAAAATACTGAAAACAAGCAGACTGAAACTAAGTGATTATATATAATGTATTAACACTAATATGCAACTAAAATACTACATATAAAATAATCAGAGAATAAGAGAGACCCTAGAACATCCCCTGCCCTGTAGGGAAGCAATCAGAGATCCCAAAAAAAGAAAGAAACCCCCCTGCCATGAAGGAAAATTAAGAATCCAGAAACCAGACCAATATAAGCTAACAAGAGAAAACAGATCATTACACTCCTCAGACAGCAAAATCACCACTGGCATTCTACGCCGCTCCCACACGGACACAGACGGGCAGACCGACATCAGCACCAGAAACAAGAGAGAGGCAAGATGGAGCCAGAGCCAGAAAAGGAAGGTGTCCCACCCCCAATTACACCTTTGTTTACGTAGAAGAAGTTGCACGGAATATTTGGGAGTTGTAGTTTTTCCTCAGCCACAACCTGGCTATTCTGAAGGGGCCAAAATCAAACCATGACAAGTATTCTTATGATTTGAGCACTTGTCATGTGATAGTGAGAGCTGTTATTTCCCAGTAAAAAGTGAGCTGAATAGATTTGCCTCTTAGGTTATTCAGGGGTTGTGTGAAATAGATCAGACCTTCTAGCCAATTGGTTTTATCCTCTTTACGTTTCATATTCAAACCTTCCTCTGTATATGGATCTTATGATAAGATGTTGATTCTCTAGATGCTGTAAATAAATATTCTGTTCCTTAAACTTTGACATTAATGTATATCCCTCTCTTTACCTGGCTAGGCTTTTGCTCTCAGGGGGCTGTATGCTGATACTTTCATAATCTGATTGCCTGCTGATCACAACAAAGAGGAGAAATGTTTTGATTTCTTTTTATCTCTTCTTCCTGGCTGTCACAGCAAAGTAGTAGATGTGCAGTGATATTCCTTGATTCACTTTTTTTCTGAATGGATCCAACCTTTGTTTCAAAGGTTAATACAGCAAATCCCATTATTGTGTTCTGAGACTGAAAAAGCAAAAGCTTCCTACATCAGAAATCATTGCTTTGTGACGTGTTTTTAAGTGCCTTCTGCAAGGCGTAGGTTTGGAAGATTTGCTTAATTTATGTGTCTTTTAACTAGTATTGTGGTGTAAGTGTGCTTCATTTGCTACTTATGTGTGCTAACTAGTTCTTGTTATTATCATTTTCTGTAACTTAGTGAAGACTGCTGGGATAAATCACAATGAAATCATAGAATCATAGAATGGTTTGGGTCAGAAGGGACCTTAAAGATCATCTAGTTCCAAACCCCTGCCGTGGCAGGAACACCATCCCCTAGACCAGGTTGCTCTAAGCCTCATCCAGCCTTTGTTGAATTCACATTCAATATGCTGTACAATCAAATAATGTGTTCCTCCTTCATTTTTTATTCTCTCATTGAGTTACCTCTCAGTAGAGGATTTTGATGGGCAATCGAAAATGTGGTGTCTGCCCACGCTGGGCTTTAGTCTTCCTATGTCTCCTTCTATGCATTCCTTTCTCAGGTTCTTGTAGGCTTTTCTGTGGGAGTTACCCAGATTATGTTACTACTTCTTCCACTGTCCTTTTTCAGGGATTTATATTTTCTTTAATTTAGAGAAGCATGCATGAGATGTCAAATTCCAAGTGAATCTCAAGAGCTTGGATCCAAGTTTCATGGAACAGCTTGCACTCACTTGGGCACATCACATCACTACACTGACAAGTAAATCCCAGACCAGCGGGAGTCATTTGCAACTCCCTGATTTCCCAGTCTTATGTTCACAGACTACAAGCTCACACAATTAACCTATGGACAAGGACGTGCCTTTTGGCTATGTTGATAAATATTTATTTGGTCTCACTAGACCTAATTGGTCTCTGGTAGAGTTAGTCAAAGTACATTCCCTTCTACTAGACAGGCATGTAGCAATGCATTTCCTTTTCCTCTTTCCTTATGCTGATACAGGGTTTATTTTTGGTGTAGAGGGAGGGGAAGAGGTATATTGAATCCTGTATATCTTTTTAAGTGTATTAATACTTTCAGCTTTGGTTGAGTTTCCTATAGATACCTTTCTATATTACCAATTCCATGAAGTTACATGAAGTCACTATTTCCGCTGAAGTTGCATTCTCCCTCAGTGGGAAACAGCAAAGCTTTTATTCTGATTTTTGAGTGAAGACTTCTGGAAGATATCAGGGGGACAGGACCGTTACTTCTTTGTCCTCCCTGATGCTAAAGTGCTGCTGCTTTTCCCACAGATGCTCCAAATGTGCCAGCAGATAAAAAACTTTTTCTTGGTGAGATGTGTGAGACAGCAGGCATCTGACTTGAGGCAGCCCATTGCAAATACCAACAAGGGAGCAACAAGCCTGTAGAAAAGACACATACACAAAAAGAAAAAGGTGAGAGAGAGGTACCGGCTGGCAACTATTGGTGACTGTTACTGCCAGGGTTAATTTTCGGGGTTTGTTAAATAGCGTAGACATTGCAAAGAAAGTTCTTTTAATATCTAAAAAAAAATAGCATAGATGACAGGTCTGATATTAATGATTTTGGGGGATAAGTCTTTTTCACAGTTCCAGTATGAATTAGAACTAAAGAGAGGTGGCTGCTTGTTTATCTTCTGTGGGTAATTTTTTGTAGTTACAGATGATGAAAAAAGTTGGACAGGTTGTATTAAAATTTTGGAAAACTCAAAGGAGAATCCAGGGTGCCTTGACACTTGTTCTTTATATAGAACTATGAAACACCTTTACTTCTTTCATTCAATTTCTTATAATGAGCCTGCTCTGCTTTCACCTTCCTGCCCTTGCCATAATTAAGAACTTCACAGAGGGTGCTCCGATGATGAACAGCAATTTTCCTTTCTTCTCCAAGTGGAACTGGTTGTTCTGAAAACAAACTATTTGTAGTCTTCCACTGGTCTTGAAATAAATATCTATCCTCCTTTAAACCTGCCCTTACACTTCTGTATTCTGACCAGTAAGAAAGATCTTGCTCTTTTGCTGGATATTCTGAGAGTATATGTAATATCGACTTCCACAATGTTTTGACCCAACACCTAAAGAATCTCTTAGGTAGGAATAAGTCACTTGCTCCCAAACAACCTTTTCTGACACAAATTGTGTAAAGAGCATAGGAAGCATGGAAGAAAGACTGATTCCTTCTCTCTGCTAACTTGAGCTATACTAAGCAGGACTGCTTCCACCTGATTTTTCCTTTAAATATCAGGCTCAAGAGCATGTGGGAAAGGTGAATTGCTGTGTGCATTTTTACCCTAGAGTATTTATATATATTACTTTTATATATCTACATATATATATATAAATATGTTATATATATAATTACCGCTCCTTATTGAACTGCTTGACTCAGTATTTCTATTCCAGTAATGGTAGAGCTCCTCAGGGGCTGCTTGTGCTCAGTGCTGCCTGGATATAGTTTACTGTCCTAAATGGATGGGCAAAGATGTTAGCAAAAGAAATGGTACTACCTATATTGTGCCTGTAGATAACTGAGAGACAGAGAAGTTGATGGTCAGGTGCTTAGAAGTATTTTGGCCCCAAAATAAATGGGGCTTAAGTGATTGCCTGAAGCCACATAGGATGTCTATGACAAAGCTAGAAATGAGTCACAGTTTAGTTTAAGCTTTGTAATAGAAGTTTATCCTAGCCTAGCTTTTTAAATAACACACCTAGTGCTTTGTTTATCCATCTGTTTTCACTCCGGTTGATGCCTTTTGGATCGACTGGCCATGTTTAATAGAGAGGGTAGAAAAACCCAGCCAAGGCTATTGGTCAGGGTGCTTTCTATCAGACCTGACACTTCACTAGGCATTACGGAATCCAGACACAAGCTACACCCATATCCCTTTCATCCCTTTACTCAGAGAACTGCTATAAATAGCATATGGCTTTATTAACTACATAGGTATTCCAGTCATCAGGAGCTACAGTGCCTGAATGGCTTACCTCAATTTACACTGGTATTGTTCCCAACCCACTTTCTGTAGGTTGGTCTGGTTATTGGACTAGTGCATTTACATTAAATGTTTGGGGTCAATTTGTAGACAGTATGGTTTCAGTCTCCCTAGAAATATATTTGCAGGGTCAAAGGCCTCAAATGTAGTTCCAGTTCACCTCACCTGCTTTTTTACATCATTTTCCTGATCTGTTTTCTTTGAGACCTCTGCTCCTGTCTCATATTTCAAGGTGCAGTTGAAATGAGGCACTAAAACAGAAACATGCTTGTACATAAGGTGATTACATACATTTCCTTAGTAAATCATGTTAAAAATTACATGCTGAAATACAAAGTGTGTGGTTTATTTAAATGAAGTGTTACAGATATGTTCTTCATACGAGTGTCTGTGACATCGTCTAGTGTAGATGCCTGGTTATTTTTTTAAGATTTAAAATTAACTTTAATTTTGTTTGGGATAGCCTTCTTGGGTCTGATTTGATCACTCTGTGTGTGTGTGTGTATATATTATTTTCATCTCTGTTCTTAAAATAGACTGGAACACTGCATAGAGCTTAGTTTGCATGCAAGAGAGGCATTCTTGGTAAGACAAAGCAAGTTGTGTNAGGACCTGCCTTTTGTAAACCCATGTTGGCTGGGCCTGATCACCCGGTTCTCTTGCAAGTGCCTCATGATAGCACTCAAGGTCACCTGCTCCATGACTTTCCCTGGCACTGAGGTTTTGACCCAACACCTAAAGAATCTCTTAGGTAGGAATAAGTCACTTGCTCCCAAACAACCTTTTCTGACACAAATTGTGTAAAGAGCATAGGAAGCATGGAAGAAAGACTGATTCCTTCTCTCTGCTAACTTGAGCTATACTAAGCAGGACTGCTTCCACCTGATTTTTCCTTTAAATATTAGGCTCAGGAGCATGTGGGAAGGGTGAATTGCTGTTTGCATTTTTACCCTAGAATAGGCTGTTAGACTGTTCGACTAGTTTATATATATTACTTTTATATATCTACATATATATATATATGTTATATATATTATTACTGCTCCTTATTGAACTGCTTGACTCAGTATTTCTATTCCAGTAATGGTAGAGCTCCTCAGGGGCTGCTTGTGCTCAGTGCTGCCTGGATATAGTTTACTGTCCTAAATGGATGGGCAAAGATGTTAGCAAAAGAAATGGTACTACCTATATTGTGCCTGTAGATAACTGAGAGACAGAGAAGTTGATGGTCAGGTGCTTAGAAGTATTTTGGCCCCAAAATAAATGGGGCTTAAGTGATTGCCTGAAGCCACATAGGATGTCTATGACAAAGCTAGAAATGAGTCACAGTTTAGTTTAAGCTTTGTAATAGAAGTTTATCCTAGCCTAGCTTTTTAAATAACACATCTAGTGCTTTGTTTATCCATCTGTTTTCACTCCGGTTGATGCCTTTTGGATCGACTGGCCATGTTTAATAGAGAGGGTAGAAAAACCCAGCCAAGGCTATTGGTCAGGGTGCTTTCTATCAGACCTGACACTTCACTAGGCATTACGGAATCCAGACACAAGCTACACCCATATCCCTTTCATCCCTTTACTCAGAGAACTGCTATAAATAGCATATGGCTTTATTAACTACATAGGTATTCCAGTCATCAGGAGCTACAGTGCCTGAATGGCTTACCTCAATTTACACTGGTATTGTTCCCAACCCACTTTCTGTAGGTTGGTCTGGTTATTGGACTAGTGCATTTACATTAAATGTTTGGGGTCAATTTGTAGACAGGATGGTTTCAGTCTCCCTAGAGATATATTTACAGGGTCAAAGGCCTCAAATGTAGTTCCAGTTCACCTCACCTGCTTTTTTACATCATTTTCCTGATCTGTTTTCTTTGAGACCTCTGCTCCTGTCTCATATTTCAAGGTGCAGTTGAAATGAGGCACTAAAACAGAAACATGCTTGTACATAAGGTGATTACATACATTTCCTTAGTAAATCATGTTAAAAATTACATGCTGAAATACAAAGTGTGTGGTTTATTTAAATGAAGTGTTACAGATATGTTCTTCATACGAGTGTCTGTGACATCGTCTAGTGTAGATGCCTGGTTATTTTTTTAAGATTTAAAATTAACTTTAATTTTGTTTGGGATAGCCTTCTTGGGTCTGATTTGATCACTCTGTGTGTGTGTGTGTATATATTATTTTCATCTCTGTTCTTAAAATAGACTGGAACACTGCATAGAGCTTAGTTTGCATGCAAGAGAGGCATTCTTGGTAAGACAAAGCAAGTTGTGTGAGTTACAAGAATGGTGCTGGTCTGCCTCATCAAAATGATTCCTAATAATTTTCTGCATGTATGTGCATTGGGTGTTTATGCCACTAGAATAGTAATAGTAATTCTTAACTCAAGAGTACCATACTCAAGTGTTTAAGCTAGTTTCAGAAATAATTTTCTTGTCAGACTCATCACTTTAAACCTCTCTGATATGTCTGTATGGCTGTATGTTGATTTGTATAAAGCATATCCCATTCACGGTGAAAATAACGGAAATGGAGAGGCCTTAGAAATAAGCCTCACTTAGGATTCTAAAGCAGAACTTAGGTACCATGCAGATGCTCCCAGAATTTGTCTGCGTAGAAATGCATTTCAGCTGTAATTGAAATAGTAATAAGGATGTCTGCTGCAGCTTCTTAGGTAAGTAGCTGGGATATATGCCTACTTTATATCTGGTCCCATCTGATTATACTGACATTTTGACATCTGCAATTTTTTAGCCATGTATCTTTGAAAAGCAAAACCATTTTTTAACACTGCTATCATGGCTGTGAAAAATGCTTGTTTCACAGGACACCTACAATATATGGTGATGACTCTTTCATCAGGTTAGCATTCTTTCTAATCATGCCATGAAAGAATGTGTGTCAATGCCAGAGAAATGAAAGGAGCAGAGGAAGAAAAAAGCAAGCATGCTTTTACAGTCAGCTAGAATTATGGATTTTACAGTATGCTTTGATGTTTTTTTCTTGTGATGTTAATGATTCATTCTCTATTTTTCAATTGCTATTGAAAAGTTGAATATAAGTAAAAATTGATCCAGATAGAGAACCTGTTTCCTCCAGTCTGAAAAAAAAATCAAGGTCTATTAGTTTTGTATTTTGAATGGAATGATTTAACACATGTTTTATTGTAGCTTGTCAGTATAATTAGTAAAATTATGGTGTCGCAGCAGACTTTAGCAATAATGTTAGTAATTATTTGCTTTTATACTAATGCTTTGTTGCATATATATGGAAGGTGCACTTTGAATTAAACTGTTAATGTAACAGGAAAATATAGTTAGCTACTAAGCCCGTTACAGTTAAATGAACTTTAAAAAAAAAAACTAGCATAAAGCCAATGACCTCTTTTATCAAATCATTATTAAAAAGAAGAAAATACGTTTAACAGTACTATCTGTTAAAACCATAGAAAACTGTGCTAAGAATGGTGTTACTGTTGGTCAGTGAGTTATACACAGTAAAAGACAATCATCGTGGAATGAAATTCATTTCTCTGAAGATTAACACAAAGCTTATATGTCTCTTCAGTACTTACTCAGGCCTCATTTTGAAGGGTTAAATTGGAATTTAATGATGCAGAAACTGCTCCCTCTGGCTCTTTACAGAGGAATGGATTTCAACTCCCTCAACAATATCTCAGAACCACCACAGCTGATTATTTCATCTGGGGAAGGGCACAGACCACAAATGAAGCTTGATCAAATAGTCTGTGAATGTGATACATATGTGGTACATGGAACAAGACTCAAACAAGTAATCTGCAAAAACAGTAAGATTTGGAAATAGTTGAAAGAAAACATAATGTATTAATTAAGTAGGGTTTAGAACACAAAGGAAGGAAGTTATGATGTTTTTCTAAAATCTAGTCCCAGGCAGAATAAAAGACTTAAGTTGCTAAATATAGGATTAGTTCCTTGACTTCATTCATTAACAATGAGCCTTCACAGTGCTATTGGTGAGAACAGCAGCCTCAGGTCCTATGCTTATTGTTTTAAATGAGAAAGCTCATCTAAATCAGGGAATCTTCACTTTCTGTCTACAGCATGTTGCCTAGTGAGACAGAACTCAAGTTTCAGAATTGCCTGTAGAAATTTACAGTTATTATGCCAGGACGCTTGAGGGGGTACTTGAATGCATCCCCAGGCATTAAGTCTATATTGATCACCTCTGAAACATCAACTGTATATTTATGATCATCTTCAGGCTCTTCTGCCCTCCAGCTGTGGGGAGCAGGGTCATGACAAACATTTGAACTGTATATGGTGATTTTGTGCCAGTGTGTATATGCTCATACTTTACTCCTATTGTAGAGTACGAAGAACAGTTGACTAGAAAATCTTAACTTTGCTGTCTAACCAAGGTTCATGATGTAACTTACAGCAAACATAAAATGTTTTAAGATCATAAATTAATGCTGCTCTTCAGATTCCTTCGGTAAATTACTGTTATCCAATGGCTTTTATGGGAGACAACCCCATCAATCCTGTACTTCTGTAACAGACAGAGGCCTTGCATATGAATGATTAGCTTAACAGAGGTTTTTTGATCTTAGATTGAAACAAACATTTCAAACATGTCCCTGGCTTGAAACAGTTGTATATTATTTACAATGTAGATGTTTTAAAACATTATTCAGATAGAATTTCTTTGACTTGGGGCTTAACATTCCAGACAGCTTACAAGATAACAACATGGAGAAACTGGAAGGAAACTGAATTCCATTTGAATCCTAATGGGCTGCACTGATGAGTCTCTCGGCAGAGCCTGTGCTGAGTTGCTGTGCCGTCAAAACAATTTCCAAGTAATGACCACAGAATTTAAAGCAAATCAGACATGCTGATAGTAAAATAAACAAAGAATTAACCAAAAAAAAAGTGATTTTAACTCAGGCATAATTGATGCAAGATTCATTGTGAGCCTCAGAAGAAGTAAAAGATGATTTTCTGGCAGACTAGGGACCTGTGCAGGCAGTCTAATTTCACTCAATGGGCTATGCTTAAGGAAGCAGCCTTAGTAATGAAATATTATATGTCTCAAAGAATGAGACAATGAGGTCTTTTCTCGAATTGTCTCCTGTCAGGAAGAAATAATTACAACAGTAGACTTGATCCCTGGACAGATGAGGAATATAGTTCCAGCTATGAGGAACAAGAGAATGAATGCTGAAGAGGGACAATTTCTGAGTCTTCCTTCCCCTTCAACCCCTTTTTGTTTCCACATGCTTTCCTTTAAAGTTTCTAATGTCCTAGTTCAAACATAATTAAAAGAGCAGGCTATTTGATAATTTTTTTTAGTGGTGATTGGTCTCAAAATCCAAAATAAGTAAGATTAAATTTATTTATATTTTTTTGTAGGAAAAACCAATGTATAAGCAAGTACTCATTCTTCATATATTATCATAACACAAATGATTTATCAGAGCTGTGTTACCTGCAGCAGGCAAGTATCGGTCTCCTTCAATTTAATTATTCCTTAATTTACATTGTTTTAAGCATGCCTAACTACTTAGCATTTCAAGGGGTTACTACCAATTTGCCATAATAGTAGACTAAAATCAGGATAACCTTTTCCTTGCTACAGTATAAACAGTGTTTCTTTCCTACTACCCTTTCTGCATAATCGCAGAATGGGGAAGACTGACTTTTCAGGTTTTCCAAGGTAAAAAATATGGACTATTTTCAAAGAAAGGCATGAGCAGTACGTGAGAGAGAAATGAACCTTATACTTCTGGGTTCACTTTGAATGCCTTGTAAGGCTGGCCCTGTATACATCCCAGATCACTTGTTCTCATTTATGTTAGCTTGTTTCCTTGATTCCAATTTTACTTACATACCTTTCTGTCTAAAATTATGCAGTTTGCTAAACTGTACGCTTACCTCACAGTATGAATTCTTCAATAATTTATATGAAATATGTTCTTGTCTGTTTTAGGTCTGAGTTCATTTACATGCCATTATGTTTCTGCAAAGTCTGGACACTTCACCTTTCATATCATCAGGTTACAGAAACAGACCTGCTTTTTAAACAGAGAAAATAGTCTGATTATGGTTATATTTTGCTACTCTTTTGTGAAAATTTGAAAATTAAAAAGTGAGGATTTAAAGGATACTGCCACAGGAGAGATTAATGTTAGCTTCATATGCCATCTTTGCTACAATCTTCAGCTACTGATCTATTTATATGTAGACAGTTATCTTTAGATATACAAACCATCCTACCCTCAGTTTTTCACATATCATGCTTTATTCAAAGAGCAATATTAATACATTCAAACCAGAGATTTTTGCTGAGCCACCTGTTATTAAGTAGTTGCCATTAACATCTGTATTTTTGAAGGCTGGTTAGAAATTTTCTGATGTTGCCAAAACAAAATAAAAAAGAATCATAAATGGGATCCATTTGGAGAGATTCCCACTGAACTGGACAAGATTTTTATTGGAAGTATGAGATAACTGCTGCCTACTTACATCTGTGCCTGCCTGTTTACCCAGACCCCTTTCTTTATGTCTGCTGGAGCTCCTATCCTGGCAGGAACAGGGGTGTATCATTGTGTTTCAAAGTGAAACAAACAGACAGACCACAAAAAACCCTAGAGGATGTTCTTCTGAAATACAGTTTAACTTTCTATTTTGCTCCATCGCCATCCCTGTGTATGGAAAACAAAGACTTGATCCAGTCCTTCTCTCCCAATTTCCCATAGCAGTCAGACAGGCACCTCACCTTTTATCTCCCATTGACACTCCAGAAACAGCACCACTCCTTCAGCTAAGGTTTGAATTTGAAGGAGAAGATGCTCTGTTTTCATCAACTAATCTAAAGAATGTCTGAAAGCAGCTAGCAAGACGATGAGACAGTAAGGATTGCTCTGTTTCAGACCTGACTGCTCATGCACATCAGCATTACCTTGGATAAACTGTGGTTTTTAAGCACAAGCTTGAGCAAACAACAGTGTGTAAATTGCATCAACCTACAAATAGCTCTGGGAGACATTGTGCCTCATATCACAATTTAGAATAATTGCCTGCCAGCTTCCTCTTGCTCTTGGGGGATAATAATCAGCTGCTTACCTCTGTCTATAGTAAAACTACTAAACATTAAGACAAAGCCCCTAACATAAACGTATACTTGCTCATCTGCTTTGTTTAGCTATTAAAGCTTTCATATCACTCACTCCTTATTAGATGCACGGCATAAAAGTCCTTACTCATTTTCTATGTATTTGGGTTCTTTATCTCCCTCAACTGTACAAAAAAATCATTTTTATCTTCTTGCACATATATGAAGTTTGAGCAAAAATGTAGCCTATAATTATATGCTTTTTTCCCCTACCCATTTGTGGAATGGAGATAGTAAAGCGTATTCACACTTCTAAAATGCTTAAGAAGCACCATTTCTAAATTATATGTAGTATATAAAATGTATTTACACTGGTTTTGTGTTATAATACCATAACAGAGTAAAGTATCCTCTCCTATATATGAGAAGCAGTCTCAATGTGAGTGATATTGCTTTCTCCATGCAAAAAGGGTAGGACTCCATATTAGACTATGGGGAGATAAGATGCTAAGAACTTGATGTAGTTAATAGTTTGTGTCATTTTGTGCAATAAAATTGGATATAATTGTCCCTGAATCATTACAGGCAGATCTAAATTTCATTGTGATTTCACATGGAAATATTTGAAG
The DNA here is from genome assembly GCA_013389865.1 of Piaya cayana. Classification (NCBI taxonomy): domain Eukaryota; kingdom Metazoa; phylum Chordata; class Aves; order Cuculiformes; family Coccyzidae; genus Piaya; species Piaya cayana. Next base: position 145,535 of record WAAB01013370.1, on the reverse strand, counting down.
GATTAGCAAACTGTTTTGAAATTTGCACTGCTAGTTAAGAGGCATTTCCTTTTTGGAGATTGATCCTCTGTTTGCCCTAATTTTGAGTTAATGATTGACTGACTGGAAGAGTAGTTCAGTCACAAGCTGGCAAAATAGAGATTACTAATTTCTTGAAAGCACATGACCCAGCAAGAGTCATTTAAGAACTAGGTGAAAAGGGAAAACACAATTAGCCTTCAATTTCAGCAGTTCTTTTGGTTTTACCTCTGAAACTTCTGGTTAACCCCTACAGCCCAAGGTAATTTGCACAAGTGTAAAATCCCCCTGTAACATATGGCATTTCCTTGGCTTGCCAAAGTAGGCCTTGAGGATTTTCAAGTTGTTTTGCTTTCCTTTTAAGGGCTTTCAGCATAACAGCTGTGATATTTATATTCTTTTATTCTAAAGAGCACTTTCCCCATTCTGTAGGAAACTCGAAGTGCTCCAAGTTTGATCCCAAGCACATCTTGACATTTTGAAAATGAGCAAAGGTCCCCAGAGGACACACAATGTGCTCAGACTGAACAGCTGCTCCAGTTAGGAGTATATACAGCCAAATTAAAACATATTAATTGCACATCAGGACTAACATAGACTTAAAGTTATGTGAAAATGGAGCCCACAAAATGCCAGTCTTTTACCCTGTCACCTCTGCCTTCCTTGAAACAGATGAATATGCCCGTATTTATTTCTTCTACTAGCACTAGCTTTGTAATTTTTCAAGTTTGAAAACCAGAGTTAGCTATAATGGAGAGTAGTGTCCTGAGCACTATGCTACAAATCCTCATAATAATGTTAGTTAAGAGTTGCTGATTAAACTGTTTTTTCTGAATTGCAGATATGCCAAAGTTAGTGTGAACAACTATGGAGAGGACAAAAGGGTTTTGAACAACCCTTGAGTGCTATAAAATGTGTATTTCAGTCTCCATGATCATGTCATTGTCACTCCGTATACTTATTACAACACATAAGAGAGGCTTCCAAGGGTAGTATTGGCTTAGTGCTGTGGGATGGGGAGTGGACTTGGCTCATTTTACTTGATGTTGCTGTCTAGCATGGTTTTGTTCTGTGCCCTCATCATGTCTGGGCAGTTCTTCCAAGCTGACAAAACTTTCATATTTGCATCATAGGACATTATGAAAGAGAGGTTTCATCTTTTTATCTTTAACCATAGTTACCCATTTGAATGTCAGTGAACTCAGATTTGAATTTAGTGGGTGTGCAGATAGTTACTAGTGGTGTCTGCTAATATAATTCCTCATTGCCGATGGAATTTATCTCTTTAAACAAAAACAAGTACTCCACTAACATAAATACAGTCTGTCTTAACCTGTGAATAAATAGAGGTTTGCTGTTTTATGATGGAAAATGGGCTGGACCTAGATGTAAATCTCTGTAGGCTTGGTCTCTGAATTAGATGTTTTACCTTGGTTTCATCACTAGCTTTGATTAATAACAAGGATCAGCTTGTATACAATGGTATTTTTACAAATCTAACCCATATGCATAATCCAATAACATCTTCATAATTCATTTCAGGTGAAGAATAATACCTCCAAAATACAGGCCTTTGACTCTCATGTGTTTCTTTCAACTCTTTTATTGTCCTCTTTTTAAAATGTGAGCCCCTGGATTCAGATGTTTGCTTAGTAAACAGTGTCTGGCATTTTACTGCATTTCCATGGAAATTGTAGCAAAACCAGTGGAGAAGTATAATTTAAAAATTCATCTCTGAAACCTATATTTGTACGTCTCATGGTATTAAACATGTTTTTTAACAGCAGCTATTTATTACTCACCCTTTCTGCCCTTTTCTGCACACACATACTCAGCAGAGATTTTGTAGTAGTTCTAGTTCTCCTAGAACTATGCCACGAGGGCCACAATAAAAGACAGGAGGATAATTATTGCTAGCATAAAGCAGTTTATCTCAACCAAAATCCTGGTTAACAATTGATTATCAATTGGTATCCAGATGTATTCATTCCATTAATATGGAAATAAAGGAAATGTTGCCTGAAAAGGAAAGAGAATCATTAAGGTTAGAAAAGACCTCTGAGATCAACAAGTGAATTAGCAGCTGTATATAAGGAAAGCTTTTCCCCCAATGTATCTTCTCTTTATTTTGCTTAGTTTGAGAGATGCAGCAGGATGATAATGAGGCAAGATGAAAGTATGGTAGGTTGGTAATGTTCTACTAGATTGTTCTTGAGGTTATTTTGTAACATTGCAGAGCAGACTAGTTTTTTAAGAATTCTGCACATATTTGTAATTTCTGTGAAAAGGTCCAGAGAACTAAATTTATGATATGATAAAATGAACAACACTGTGCCTAGAAATAACTGAAAGTTTTCAATTTCACATCCTCCTTTTAATAACTGTAAAACATAAAAAAGAATAGCTATGCAGTGGGTTTTCATCTAAACCACAGCATGTACATTTTGGGCTTTGGGAAGGAATTTGTCTTCCTTTTCCTTTCCCTTATAACTCAAGAAATGAATATCAATTACAACCTACTTCATTTAGCTTTAGATTAACATAAAAATATTGAATGCATTTAAATGAACATACTAGGAAGCAGGATGAAAGATCTATATGTATTCCACTATGCAGTGATACATGTCTGCAGGTAGAGCTGTCAGAAAATTGCTAAAATCATCAAAAGAGCACAAAGAAGAAAGCCATGGAAATAGGGCATGGAAATAAGTTTTAATGTGTTTGGAGTAAAAAGGATGTTAACAATGATGTGGGTCTCTTAGGCAGTGATAGAATAGTCAAATTGCTTAAAAATGTAGAAATGACAGAAGTGATCACTCAATATTTCTTCTCCATCTTTGAAAAAAAATCCAAAGAAGTAAATGATAAATGATAGAGCTGTTTGAAAAGATAACAATGATAAAACATTTTGTGATCTTGTGATTATTTGAGATGTCTAGTGCTAGATAGGAAAATGATAGACATTTTTGAAAAGAGCATGTCCTGCATCTTGGATTCAGAGATTTTGAAAGAATTAAGTGAGTAATCTGTGGATTTGATCTTGCTTTTCACTAGTTTTTCAAACACAGAGCTAATGTTACATAAAAATTTAGAAGGGGTCACAAGTGAAATATTTACTACTATATTCAGTGCTTAGTAATGTGCTTTATTGGGCATCTTATGAAATTTCAATCAAGAAATTAAAGTGTTACGAAAATTACATGACATACCTTATATACACTAAAAATACATTAACTGTAGTTCTCAAAATCTAACCATTTCCTCAGGGATTTCTCTTTAACAATATTATGTTTAAAGGCTATATTCCTAATAGTTGTATTGGTGCTTTGGGTATCACGCTGCCAAAATTTTAAGTGAAGTCCAACAGAAAGCATAAAATCACCATTTATAACATTTGCAGGGATGTAAAAGCAGGAGTGTGGTAAATAATGAAAGTATATACCGAAATTCTAACTTTATTATCTCCAATAGGCTCTGAACCAGCAAATTATTTAGGATCCTATAAATATTATATCAGGGTTGTTCTGTCATTTGGAGTTCTTTTTTAAAAAAACAGCCTGAATCTGACTTGTTACCTTTTCATTTCTACTAAAGAAACAAAAGCTTTATTGCTGTGGATGTTCAAATAGTTTAGTCATGTATCTCAGAAATAACCCTTTAATTTATGATGTCTGTCATGCTTTTGGCCAAGATGGAGTTCATCTTGTAACATGAGGATAATTGCAGTGCCTTTGGTCAGTCAAAAAAAAAATCTTTGCAGAAAAATTTACATGGTACTTTTGAGTAATTGCCTTGTGTCAAGATATCATTGAATCTGAAGAATTAGACCTTCCTGTTTAAATAAATATTTCCTCACATCCAAGTAGACAGCCAAGATCTTTCAAAATACTAAGTTAACAATTATTTTATTCCCCTAGTATTGTGCTATAATCTTTTTCTTTAGAAAAGATGTATAAAACTTGTTGATTTCAAAATATTCTTTTATTCCAAATACAAGTGTTTAATAGTCAGGTAATATTTGACTTTACCAAATATGAGTCAATAACCAATTTTACAAGGTTTCTGAAAGCAGGCTGAATGTGAAATGTAAGCAGACACAAAAGAAGAAAATACACTGAAGAAATGAACTTAGCAGATACCTAGAGAGTTGTTTTTGATGGAAGAATGTAGTCATNTCTAGCTTCCTCCTCTCTACAACCTTCTTTCAGGTAGTTGTAGAGTAATGAGGTCTCCTCTCAGCCTCCTCTTCTCCAGGCTAGTCTTGGTATTAACCATGCTGTACATGCCAAAAAACCCCACTGGGTTAAATTGCTTCCTTATTATCACTTTATTAAGAAAAATTGTTCAGGAAAGGGAACAATTTTGAATCTAGACAGACTGTATGTGTGATTGGGCCAGAATGCATTCACTACAACTGCTTCTGTATCCAAAAGGTTAGAGACACTGAATAAATTGCACATGTGTATATATGTATATATATATGCATTTTATATAGGTATAATAGCTCCCAGCACATTTGGGTATTTTTGTGGACATGCATGACTTGCTTTCATGTCAGATGCCATCCTTCTCAAACTGACCATGCAGAGCTTTATGGGGAGAAACCTGTTGTAAGTATCTCCTTTGTTTTAATGACAAGACTATTTTTTAATTGTAAAAAAAAGCTTTGGATACTTTGGTATTCATCATAAGGGAATGCTCAGAAATAGAAATCAAAGACCTGTATTCTGCTTCCAGCTCTTCCAAAGATGTGATTGAATGACTTCAGTGAAACATTTTGTAATAAATACTATGTTCCTATTTCACTAGCTTCTATTCTCTGTAAGACGCCTTGCAACTTTTGGATGAGGAATTGAAAATGCTATGTTCTAATACATGCAAAAAAAAGGAAATTGATACTGAAGGTGGTTAAAAATGCCATCAACAACTTAATCTAGTTACAGAAACTTTGCTAATGGTAAAAAAATTCTGCTTATCATTTAGTGTTCCCAGTAGATTCAGCATGTTTCATTGATTTTTGACCAGCATCTTGGCCTTGTGGTTTAATCTTGTGTTTGTGTAATGGGAATAAGCCTTAACTAAAAACAAAGTGGAAGAGCTTTATTTCCAAAGAGATGCTTAAAATAAGACAGAAACATAAGATATGAAATTAAAAAAAATAGAAATTTGATGATTCCTTGTGCGTTCCTGAAACCACGTAGCATCTCCAGGCTTTCAATACAAAGTGACAACTTTAATTTGCAGCTGAGCACAGAGAAAGTTTCATAGCTATGAATTGAATTCCGTTGTGCAGGTAGTACAAAGAAGTTAACAAACCACAAGGCACCTTAGGGTATAAACTGTGAATTTGGAAGTAGCATCTTAAATTTATATTTACAGAAAATATGCCTTAAATTGGATCATTAATGAGTCAAAATGGAGATAAGATTAAATATATACCTGAGGACATACATGTCTTGTACATCATCCTCGTCCTATTATTCCCCCCATTCTTCACTTTAAGAAATGAATTTGCCTTGACTCTGGAGAAAAACAGAAAGTAGATATGTATCTTACCTGATTAAACAGATGTTCATTGCAGAATAGGCAATATAGCTAACAGTTATCTTAATCTTTATAAATGAAAGGCGAAATCTTTCTTGCAGCCTCTCAGAGTTTTGTTTTTACAGCAAAAAAAAAAAAGAGATTATGTATATATTTGGCTACCAGTGGTAGTGGAAAAATGGAGGTGGGGTATGTGGAAGTCCTTGAAAATGGAAAGCCTCCTGGGACCACTCTCATGCATGCTGATTTTAAGAGTAGGTCTGGAAGTCAGCTACCATGAGCATGTAACCTGTGAGAAAGCTGAATTACATTTGAGAAAGTGAATATTTATTTCATCCTTATTGTGTTAGTGTAGGGAAAGTTACCCCTGTTCTGGATAAATATTTTGCATACATCCAGGTCTTCATCTGAATATAAAAGATATTTAAATTGGAGTAGCAGTTTTCTGACTTTTGTAGAAGAATACATTATAATGAAGGAAATAGATGAGTTTATGATAGAGAATGAGGGCAGTGGTGACAGCTTCTCACTGTGTTTTGTAAGCAGTCATAAGAGAGAGATACATGTTGATATTTCATTCATCTCACTGAGTTGAAATAACCTTGGAAGTAGTAATAGATTGCAATAAATTACTCCCAGGAATTTGAGAATGTTCAAGAATGTAAGAATGGCAGTACTGGAGCAAATACATAGGTAATCCGTTTTCCTATCTGTAACAGTGCTTATATTTTAGAGAAAGACTGCAAGAAATAGACAGGCACTTGAGAGGGATTTTGACAGTCAGAGATGTTATGAAAAGGCAGTGTTAATTCATTGCCCATTTACAATCAGAAGGGATTATTGTTTAACTCATTTTGCCAAAGAATTACTTTAAGAAATCCTTTATCCCTTCCTAGCACACTATGCAGCCTACTATTGAGCATGAAACTACTTCTTCTTACCCGTATTTCTCTTGTAGGGAATAAGTGGTGGAGAGGTGGCAAAGCGTAAAGAGTGCAAAAAATGAAATTAAACTGCATCTTTTCTGGGTCCTATGGTTTACTTTAGGTCTTCGGTGAAAGCAGAGACAAGTCATTAAAATCCAACATTGCCGTTTGCCTCCAAAGTAGCCCTACAGCAGAACAGATAGACATCCACCCTTAATAAGGCCAGGAATAAAAGGGCTGTGAGGTATAAATTCAATGGTGAAGGTGCCCATATTGGAGCATATTTCTGAATAAATGATCTGGGGATTGTTGCATTAAGTAGCAAAACATTAGTTATATATTGGCTGTGCATTTTTGGAAACCATTCTCGTCAACAAACATAACACCACCTACCACTAAGTTTACAGTTTACCTCAAAGTGTAGGAATCCGTTAGAAATAAGTAACACACTAGATGATGGGACATACCCCAGGTAATACAAAAAATGCAAAAATGATGGTCATTAAGAGGTTACAGATGAGTGTGTAGGAGGTAGCCAGGAGATACATTGGTCCTAAAGAAGTAAAAGGGAGGGTTGTGTATTTAGTGGGCAGTGTGTCCCAGAGAAGTGTGAGTGCAGAGAAGGCATTACAGTAAGCTAAGACAAGAGACATGACAACTCAGGTGGAAGCACGAATAAACACGTTTGCAACCTCTCTGGCCCTTAGAGAGGAGAGCTACAGAAGATATGAGATGACACAGATATGGGAGACATGCCTCACAGAGAAATATGGTAGCTTTTCGTTATATCAGCTTCCACCAAATTACTTCCATCTGCTGAATCACTGGATTAAAGAGGCTTCTGTTCCGACAGTGGATTTTCAGGAACTCCAGCAAGATAATGAATGTTTATCATTTCTTGCTATGGGATCAGACAAGGCAGGCTCGCCTTGTCTTTATGCCTATTCCAGCAGTGATAAGAACAGAGATTACAGCACGCCTTCCCTGGGGTCTGAAAACTCCCCGTCACTGACTGATTGCTAAGCCCTGCTGAAAACAGGTGTCTCTTGCCAGGCAGGTGAAGCTGCAATAAATAAGCCTACAGTGAATGAAATCCACTGGATGTATAAGCACACGACTGCTTAATGTGGTTACTGGTATTCACAAAGATACCTAGCATTATATTTTTTTGCTACAGTCTTCCTTGTCTGAACTTGCACAGAAAAATTAAATGAGGCTGAAGGTTGGCAGAAGGTTTTTTTTCCTGGGTTTAAAGGCTTTCCTTCCTATTTTGTACTAATCCTTTTTTTTTTTTGGTAGATAAAATGTCAGTAAGAAAGTAAGACAAGTAACATATTACTTCACTTGGTCTCTTCAAAGATTCTTTTCATTAACTTGTAAAAGCAACTTTTACACCAGTAAGACATTCAGACAAATATACTAACAATGAAACAGACCTGTTTGATAGTCACAACTTTTCTCATTGCATTTTCTAATTGTTGATAGTATTTGTGCTCAAATAAGAGTTCAGGATCTTCTCACTGATTTTCTTTTTCCAAATCATTTCAAGACCACAAACCTGATTCTAATGGGAAACAGTGTATTGTGCCAGAGTGACAAAAATCTGCCATTATGAAGTTAAAATGTATTCTTGGAAGTCTTCAGGTACATACAATTTAGTAAAATCCATTTTTGCAGAGATATTCTCTCCAGTGTACACTTGTTGGGCAGTTGAGAATATTTTCTAGTACTGCAACCTATATGCAGGCAATATGTGGGGGTTTTTTTGTAGAAAGCTAGGCAAAGTAAATGTTCTAAGGCTTGCTTAATGTCCTGTTCATAGAAGACACAGTTGACATGGCAGTGTTTCAACTGTATGTGCTGTCATTAATAAAATCATTGACAGTTACATAATAAATGTCTAGATGATACAATCCAAAAGTTGCACTGTGCCCAAATAGTACTGGTATAGCAAATGCAAGAAATTTTTGGCAGCAACTGCTTTTCTCAAGTGTAATGTTTTTTTTCAGCTATGGAGGCAACAATACTATATTCCTCTACAGATGCTTGAAGTATATTTAATTCTCAAGCCTTATCTTATATTTAATTCACTTATTAATCAATCAGTTGATCTTCCAGCTTTCTTCACTGCCAGTATCTCTAAATCACATTCTGATTAATTTGATATTTATTTAGTTCAATTTAAGATTGTGTTTTTATAGAGGAAATTGCATGGTGCTGTGATTCTCCAGACAAGTTATAAAGATCTTCTTCCTTTATCTCATAGAGCCAAACATTAGTTTTGAAAGTTCTACCCTTCAGCACTATTACCATTCATTTATGTGATAAGGTAGGATGTACATTCCTGAACAATCCCCATTAACTTAATTAGAATTACTGTTGATAGTGAGGGTTTTAGGTTGTGATGCTGGTATGACTTCCCTCTGTTTTGAACCAGTCTCTCTTCCCATTTGCCTGTGCAGCCTTGCTAAGCCTCTCTAGATAATCAGGGATAATTACCTCTGCCATTTGAACACCAGTGGTGTATTTCATGACATACCGGTAGATCTGCTTTCTTCAAACTTGTTTTTTTCTGTTTCCAGCCTTTTGACAGACAGCTGCCAAGTTCAAGCGTGTCTGTTTGCTGGCTGAGCCTAGGAAAGGACAAAATTGCTGCTGCAGAAGGTTTTACCATTAAGATAAACAGAGAGCACTGCTGAGATAAGTTAAGAGCTCTGGTGAATATCACTAGCTATCTTCTTTTTCTAGTGTAAACTGCAATACCAGCAGTGGGGCTAGTTGAGAATAGCAGGAATTGTGAAGGGAAAGAGCGATAATTGCTGCATTCATGGTTTGCAAGGACAAGGCTAGATAAACTTTCAAAAAAGTAGGCCAACTGTAGGACAACTCCTAAATCAGTGTTGTTTGTCAATGAGAGGTGATTCAGGGGAGAAAAAGCAGAAGTTAGATGGTTAAATGAAATAACAAGACAAACTGAAGTAAGTCAGTGAGAGATGAAGTAAGGTCTGTTAGAATCAGCCTAGAAATATTGAGATTAAACAATTTGAACACTTATTTTATGAAAGAGTTGAAAATATATTGCGTATGAAGAACTTTTGCACTTATTTATGCATACCTTTGTGTTTCAAAATGGCCCTGGAAGGCATCATCCCTACTTCTAAATGCTTGTTTTGCATTCAGAATAATTAATCTCTCTTCCATAGGAACTATAGACTACCAGTTAGTGCCAAGCAAAAATTGAGATGTTTTGATTTCATAACAAATGAAGATAAGTATTCCACTAGAAAAGGAACAAATGAGAGTTTGTCTGCACATCTAGGAGGATTGTGGCCACATGTGTTCAGGAAGGATGCAAGTGAGACAAATTGCTCTTTGAAAGGGTAGTAAGATAAGTCAGTTTAGATACTTCCTAAACAATTCTTGATAGGAGTAATAGAGTGTAGCTTTGGTGGGCACCAGGATTTAAAGCAGGTTATTGCTATTTGTCACCCACTTCTAATTATAGTTCTGTTATTCCATGTTTGAGAATAGCTTCAGATCTCCCGTTATTTTTAATCAGAATGTTCTTATATGCCTGAATGAGCTGTAAATGCCCTTTTAGCCTACCTGTTTGTATGCTATGCTCCCTATTTAGGGGGATTGGCATCTATTCATACCTGATTAAACTTATTTCCCTGCCCTATGAATGTGTAAAAATGGTGCACTGAATACAACTTTACAGCCAGATTGCATTGAACCCTGCTTTTTCACATGTACTTTAAGTTCTCCTTAGCATTTCTATTTCTAAAGTAGCAAAGTATCAGGATTAACGTGTAAGCTACTAACAATAATTTGGGCATTAACACAGTACCTTTTTCTTCCTAGTTCTCCAATGAACCTGTAATTCATATTTCAGTTAATTGAATACTCAGTGTCTTCTTTTTTGTTCTTTTCTTCACAGAAGCAGGAAAAGCTTTGAGAGACAACACAGAAAGCTTTGTAAAATATAGTCCCCTATTGGAAGTTGTTAATACAACAAACTTTGTTGATGAATTATTTTAGATAACACGAGGTCAAAATAATTTGTCATGCTGCTTTTCAGTCCTATCTTTTTCTCTCCCTTAGTGGGAGATGTTAGAAAAAGAAAAGGAAACCGTTGCCCTACTTTTTGTTGATAGCAGCTGGCAAGAGGATGCTCATGGGATGCTGTGTATGTGTCCAGACTGCATGATCAGCTATCTGATATTAAAGCATTGTACTTGAAAGAGAAAAGAAAGATTTCGTACAAAGGACATTCCACACTGATGGCTCACATCCAGACAGTCACCTGGATCTATAGAAATTAGAAGATGCAATGTGATATATGCTAGTCTAGATCCTGCATTATGTTTTGAGAGTTTGCAGGGTTTCGGCATACAAGAGGCAGAACTGCTGGAGGCATTAGATATTCTTGATTATACAGAACATTGAACAAAAAGCAACTTTGTATTTAATATTTTTCAAATAATGGGCTTGGACATCTGCTCTAAGTGTTGCTGTCTTAGATTCAGTTGGTTCAGTAACTTCAGTTTACCTTCCTAACCACAATGTAAATGGACTTATGTAATTATAATGTCATGAACAGTCTCACTTGACTTAACTCAAAGGAGTGAGCAGGGCTTCTTGTGGTGGTGAGGCAGAACTTTGAAGGGGAAAAAAACCAGACAGCAGTAATGTAGGCTATTAAAGAGAGCCAGGTCAATTTGATACTCACTAAATAGCTTTTCCTCTCACCAAAGATTTAAAAAAAAGCCAACACCTTTTCAGCATATGGAAGTAGCAAGCACATTTTTTGCCCTGATCATGAGCATTTCTCTTGGCCAAATAACTGATGAGATGGAGGGATAATGTTGCTGTGCTGTAAACTGGGATGGGGGGGGTGGCTTCTCTGTTTTATGAGGCAACATGAAATGATTGACTATCAGGGAATTTGCTCATCAAAACCATATGCAATGAAGAAGTCATAGGATCCACGATTGTTTCTAGTGTTCTTGAACTTGGCACTTGAAAATGAATGAACTGTAGTGCAGGGATTGCCTTAGATGCACTGTCAGACTTCTCAGTCTGTGCTAAACTGCTTGTTTTTCCTTTGTGCAAATATATGATGGTGCAGTCTCTTGTTCTTCTATTTTTGCATAGCTGGGACTCAAGAGAAGCACTATAGAAGTTTTCTGGGGAAGGAAAAGGAAAGTAATTCAGGCATATTTCTGATCACCTTTCTGCTGTGAAAATAGCTCCATGCTTGGCTCAAATTAGAGGTAGTAGGCAGCACATGTTTTTTTATTCTTTTGCTGCCTTGGCTTAATGCTTTGTTCGGCCTGAAGAGAGTTGATGTTTAAAATGCACTGCTTCTTTGTAACCACAATAAATGCTAAAAGAAGGTGCACTGTCCTTTAGGAAATGTTATGTTTCACAAGATCTGGCACGAGTCCATTTCTGCCATTTCATGTTTTATCCAAAGCACATATCAAACAATTTGACTCTGTTTAACTCACATCTTGAATGAACTGTCTCACTTGCCCAGTTTCTTATGAGTTCTTAACATATGTCTTCCTTAGTCATGGAAGGAGAACTCCATTGGGTTTAATTTCTGTATTCTTTTATAGGCATTAAAATGTCCTTGATGTATTTAATAAGAGTAGAGGATTGTTCTTTGGCCAGAAGGAACCTTACTGGTTTAGCTAAAGCAGAACTCATTTTCTAACATGTTAGTTAAACCTCTTCTAATTAACTTCCATTTCTGAAAGTTAATAACGTGGTTTTTTAGACAGTGTCTGTCTCTAGAAGTGATAATGCTTAACACTTAATAGCTGTCGCTAACGGGGCACTGGTATCCAGAAAGGCCATCACATATGCTTATTCCTATAGAAACCAAGGCCATCCTCAAGTTGGTAGAATGCCGTAAGTCAGAAGAGCAAAACCAGGTCACACTTGCAGGGAGAGGCAGACAACAGAGATGACCCAAAACTGACCAACACATTATTCCATTCCATATATTTCATACTCAGTATAAAGATCATGAAGATCAAGCCTTCTTCTTTGATGGCCATCACTGAGAGAGAACCTCATTCATCCAACTGCTCCTGATTGGTGTGTTCCAGAATCTAGTTCCCAAGTCCAACTCCAGCCTGATGCTGAGTCCAACCTGGGACTACTTTCCCTGTGCCTGCCCTGTGGTGTCGGTGGTGATGCCTAGTTATTATGGAGTTTTGGTTTTGTGTATTTGTATATATTTCATTATTTTCCTATTAATAGTATTATTTCCCTTTTTATTATTACTGTTTCATTAATGCTGTATTAGATTTAATTTCCAACCCACAAGTCTTTTTCTCTTGCTTTACCCTTTCCCGTCTTCCTGTGATGGGTCATGGTACAGGGACCATAACCCATGTTTAGCTGTTGACCTGGCCGGGGTGAGGCTACTTACAGGGATTTCAATTCATCGTATGTCTTGCAGTCTGGGTGGCAATCTCAGCCTCTCTCCCTTCACACACTCACAGTCTATTTACTGATGCTGGGGATGGGTGGGATATAGATCCTGCAGCAAGTGTTCACAACTTTCCTGTCTGTTTTTTTGTCTTTTTTTTCTTTTTGTGGCTGGATACCATAATCATCGGAATCTAGGAGGGATCTAGGACTGTCTGCATTACTCATATCAAGTGCTGGCATCACCAGTGACTTCCTTGCTTAACCTACTATGCCGTAGAAAACTATGTATTAACATGTTTGTTTCTCCCGATCTTTAGCTACTTAGTAAGTGCTTTACCCCACCATTTCTTAAGCAGTGATTGAGGAAGCCTGTAAAGGTACATAGATTTACTAATGTGTTCAGATGTGTAAATAAATTAAAAAAACCCCAAGCTTATAATTATGAGAATTTAGGATATGAAGATATGAAGGGATACAATGGTGTGTTGTATAAAAGCTTTCTTTTGGATTAAAGCCACTACTAGCGTAGCTTGGTAAGAAAAATTTTAATTTGCTTTTCCCTTTTCTCTAGTTATCTTTTTGCATGGACTTTATCATTCATAGTCAGATAAAAATCTTTAAAGATCTTTAACCTATATCCATCTTTTACACTTTCTTTTGCTGTATGTGTGCTGGCATTTAAATGAAACAACCAAGGGAGTCTTAAATGTCATTATAAACACATTCATTCCAGCTGTTTGCAGTGTTGTATAGGTCAACCAGCCAAAAGGCTTGACTTGAGTGTTTTGGGATCAGTTACAGCTTCATTGGAGGGTTGAAATTCAATCTTAAATCACTGTGCTGTAACAAGTCTGTGCTATGAGGTTTTATTACTGTAGTTGGCTTCATCCCTCTTGTGGCTACCCATAGGCTGCAATTGCATTTTTACAGTGTCTGTTTGGTATAGATGTAGCAGTCAACCTCGTGTATGTCACACTGTCTCCCATAGTATTCTGGTAAGTAGGGCTATTTGATGCCACCTTTTCTATCATTGTAGTCAGGCAACCCTTCAGAATAAATACTAACAGACTCTTCTATGCTGATCAGAGTCTTAAATAATTCACCATGCCTTTCTGAGCCAGGTTGTTTAGTCTTGATACAATCACAGCTCCGTTTGACTTCCATGGGAGTTTTCTTTGAGCCAGCACTGGAGGCTTAGGCTCAGTTTGGTGAAAATATGCAACGCACTTGTATCAAATCCATTACTCAAAAGCTCTCTGTGCATCACTGGTGTAGCTGCAAGGCTTTTGTAGTACAGCCCATCCCCGGTAGACCTGCTTGGCTAGATGGGGTTGGGAAGGTGATCTTTTAAATGTTTGCCAGCAGCAACAAAGTTACAACAATCACTTCAGGGGGTTATTCAAAATCCCAGTCTTTACTTTGAACAGTCAAAGTTACAACTCTTTACTTTGAGCTTGCTCAAAGTAACAACAGTTTACAACAAGAACTTGGACACAACCAATGTCACCCCAAAGCCATGAGAAGAAATTAGGTAGTTTTGAGGAGAGAATAGGGACAGAGAGGGAAAAAGAAGAAAAGTAGTAGAAAAAGGGGACTGTAACGTAAAAATAAACACCACCCCAATGGATCCAACAGAGATTTCAGTAGGAAACGTGGTCCATGGGGCAGAGGGTGTGGAAATGAACTTTTTGCTTTGGCCTTCACCAGCGTTGGCTACTACTGTTTTATTGAGCTCTTTCAGTATATATATTTCTTTTGCATTACTTTCTATCCAATCTTACAGCTACCTAAGTGACAGACCTATCTATCTGGCCAACACTTCAAAGGAGCTTTTGATATTAGATCATAAGGGTTTTTATCTTTGACAATTGCTTGTCAGAAAGCAAATAGTTTCTCTTTTGCTCCGTGAAATCGAACTTACTATAAACTTTAGTGATTTACTCAGAACCTTCCTTGAAATTCAATAACCTTCATGCCACATCATTTTATAAATGTATTTAGTGAGCTGTTATAAGGGATTACTGTCTTAAAATCATCCAGAACCTGGTATTTCACCTAGGCAAGTGAGCTCAAATCATTAAAAAAACTAATGGGAATTTCCTCTGTGGTCAGATGAAGATTCTGTCACTGAAGGTATAAAGAAATGACTTAAGTCAAATTTTAACATTTCATTGTAACACAGGCTACACTCATCTTTAGTTATGAAGGCTGTACTGAAAGATAGCAAGTCACGGGTAAGGAGGCTGTAACCTTTAGCAGAGAGATGGTAACATCCTTAGTAGCATTCTTCAGCCAAGAGCAATCATCTGACACCATCCTTACAGTTCAGATTTAAATATTCTCTTCTCTGTTATGTACATGGCATTTATCTCATATGAAATCTTATCTTCCTTCTTACGGAAGTCAAGCCTGTCCATAAAATTCTGAAATTACAGCAAGAGCATAAAATCTATATTAAATGTGTTTTGTGCTTTACTAGTCTGTCTTTGATGCAATATATTTTTTTTCTTAAACCTTCTTCTTGCTTCACCTGTTAGTTTTCTGTTAGAAATATTGGATTTTATAATGTGGTAAGTCAGTCTTTTACTCTACAGTGCTGGGGCTTTATCCAGACTAGTTTGGTAGTTTTCTGATGTTATTTTCTCTTGAATTAGAAAGTGTGTGTTCTCCACAATAATGGAGAAGTATGATGTGAGCATTGTGCATTTGCCTGAAGGTTTTACAAAAATGTTTTCTTAGTGGAACATCTGTCAAGAAAAATGAAAGACATACCTAAGAGCACTGGCATGGGAAGATGGGTTTTAAGTCTGTTGTGGTTAGTGCTGAAAATGACCTTGATCTAAGGTCTTCTTTATTTCAACTGAGTACCCAGGCTACAAAGTGGTGTAAATGCTCCCACTGCTCCTTGGCTGCCGCAACATTGACCTCTTCCTTGTGCTGGTGTGTGGCTTGGGATGTAGATGGGATGGGATATAGATGGGATGGGATGGGATGGGATGGAAGGGGATGGGATGGGGTGGGATGGGATGGGATGGCGTGGTGTGGCGTGATGTGGTGTGGTGTGGTGTGGAAGGATGGATTGGGTTGAAAAGCTAAGGTGATTGGGTAAGGAGATTGCACTGCAGAACTCGACAAAGGTGTCCTGAGTCTTCAGAACAGAGGGCACTTCAAGCTTCAGGTGGAGTTTCCTGGTTGAGGCTTGGGAACCTGTGTGGTTTTTAACAGTTACATCTAATAAACTCTACTGAACTGTCTGTAGATTAGAGGTACATGTTGGAAACTAGTGGTGATGTAAAGGAAGCAACAGTCCTCATAGATTCTTCATGTCCAGGAAACTCTTTCTGACCACAGGTTAAAATTATGGCTGTAAGATGAAGCAGAGAGTTTTGGAGAAATCTTTGTCCTTAGGAGCAGTAGTTAGTATGGATGTTGAGCTGCGCCCTGGCACTTCTCTTGTGATAATTATTAGCAGCGTCAGCCAGCTCTGAGTCTTCCATGCATAATTCAAATATTTCAGTTAATTCCTGACTTGAACTGAGAATACGAATGCTCTAGACTAATTTATGGACTTGCCATTTTTGTATACTGTTTTCATTTTTAAAAGCTGGAGAATCAGTGTTTTTTCCTAGTTTTTAAATTGTTTTTATTTCAAAAAAGATTTCAAAACTATAGAGTTTTACCACTCTACAATTATTTATTATTTAGTTTTATGTATATTTCTTGAATAGAAGTTTGTTATAGAATGGATGCTTCTATGGCTACTATAATATCTAGGTATTGTATTACATGACAAACTAAAACAATGTTTTAACATCAAATGCAAAGTAGATTATACTTTCCCAGTTTTGTAAACTCAGTAATTTATAGGGTATAAAATTTGTAAATATTTCAATATAACATTAACCTTTTATTTTTACAGTAAGTAATTTTATAGTTTTATATTTATATCAAGCCACTTTTAGGTCTTTTCTTTTCTAATATTATCTGTTACATATGAAAACTCTTTTTCTGGATCCAGTGAGTCCTTCTGTTGTGGATATAGATCTATTTATTCATCTCAAGCTAACATGTCATTTATGAAATGCTTTTCCATTAAAGTATAAAACTTACTGTTATCCATGAGGTTTCTGACAGAACAGAAAATTGAGTTTTTACACTCATTTTGAAAAGATGACTTTGTAACTCTGCTGTGGTGTCTCATCACTCAGCTTCTGATATGTATTCTGAGGTATGTTTTGAGGATGTGAGCATTTAGAGAAGGGGTTTACACCATTGGGTACATTTGTTGAAATCTGCTCTCAAAAATGTTTTTTGATGTCTCTGTTGACTAGGACTGTCTTGGTGATTTTTCTGTAGAGCCTGTGCAGCATTCCTACTTCCCCACCTTTTATATTGTTACTCCTTCACTATAAGCTGCATATGGGGCATCAAGGCTGCAGCTGCCTTGTTTCTTCTGTTCAGCATGTTCCAAATAGGCTGCACATCTAGTTAATCCATGTAGGTGGAGAAGCTCAAAATTCAAATATCTCTCATCAAATTTTTACATCTCTTGACACAAAAGAACTTGGGTAGAGCAAGTAGAGAAAGTTCAGCCTGTGTAACTTTTAATGCGGCCCAGTCTTGCAGCTAAATATCTTCTGCAGAAGAGGGACACGGAGAATACTTGATAGACTTAGCGAAACAAAGAGGTAAAAGTACAAGACAAATGTGGCACATCTTCATTAAGTGATTTGTTACAGTCCCACTAGAGCATTATGCTGCTAGTCCTTGTCTCCAGAGTTGTGCACTTTACATTACAATGTCTCCTTTTCCAAGTGCTGCTATGATAAGAAATGTTATTTCCTATCAACATTCGATAGATTTTTATAGGTTCTCATGAAAATTTTTCAGACAACTGGACATAGGTTTTACTGATGATGAAGGCACTTGGTAGTGGGGAAGGAATGGTGCTGTATATTTGGTGTCCTGCTCCCAGGACTTCTTTGGTGGTCTACATGCTGTTGTTGTATATAAAAATAAAAAAGAGTCCTGCAGTCAAGAAATACAAGCAACTCTTCCAGTCCCTGATAAATGCCATAAGCAACAGGCTCTAGACTCATGTTTTCGCTTGTGCTGTCTTTTTGATTCATTAAAAACTAATTTTTGGATTTTGACTGGTGACAATTTCAAGGAGAGGTGGGAGAAGAGGAATAGATACCTCCATAGGCAACAGGAGAGGAAATCTAACCTTATTTCTTGGTGCTTGTGCTGGCTGACTTTATCACAGTAATCCATAGAAAGACTAATTTTTCTTTTTTTAATATGTGTATGAGGTCTGACATGCACAAAAAAAGAGACTGTTCCTGTAAGTCTTTCTATTTCACAAATTAAGAAAATCAGCTATGATCACCTTCAGTAATGGAGCAGGTGATCTTGAGTGCTATCATGAAGCACATGCAAGAGAACTGGGTGATCAGACCCAGTCAACATGGATTCATGAAAGGCAGGTCTTGCCAAACTAACCTTGTCGCCTTCTATGACAAAGTGACTCGGCTGCTGGATGAGGGAAAGGCTGTGGATGTGGTCTTCCTGGACCTCAGCAAAGCCTTTGACACAGTTTCTCCCAGCATTCTGCTACAGAAACTGTCAGCCTCTGGCCTGGACAGGCACACACTCTCCTGGGTGGAGAACTGGTTGGCTGGCCGGGCCCAGAGAGTGGTGGTAAATGGAGTTAAATCCAGATGGAGGCCAGTTACAAGTGGGGTTCCCCAGGGCTCAGTGCTGGGTCCAGCCCTGTTCAATGTCTT
>WAAB01013370.1:96103-126064 GCA_013389865.1 Piaya cayana | reverse complement strand
GGGTCATTGGGCATTGGAATATGCTGCCTAGGGAGCTGGTTGACTCATCTTCCCTGGAGGTGTTTAAGGTACAGGTAGACAAGGTTCTGAGGGACATGGTTTAGTGTTTGATAGGAATGGTTGGACTCGATGATCCGGTGGGTCTCTTCCAACCTGGTGATTCTATGATTCTATGATTCTATGAAAATAGTTCCCTTCTGAGTTGATACACTGTTGCTTATGATTCTGTCAATGTTCAAAGGACTTCTGTAGGTCATTTTCTGAAAGGCTGTTGGGGATCTCTGTCATTTTTGCTTTCATATCTTCTGCCATCAAAAAAAAAGGGTTCCTTTAAGCATCAACTTGATCATTGGAAAGAGGTAGAAATTGCAGGGAGTCAGGTTTGGCAAGTAGAATGGATGCTGAAGCACAGTGCTATTGTCATTAGCTATAAACTGTTTCATAGACAAAGCGTTGTAGACTGGAGCATTTTCTTGATTTTAACTCGCAGTTCACTCTTGCACACAAACATTTTCTGAGTCAGGGGAAGAAAATGCCTGTGTTAGAACATCCACTAATACTGAGTAAAGCAATCAAGTTTAACCTTGTCTCACTGTGACGGGTCAGAACAACTTCTATAACCATCTCTTTGTCTATCCCCACCCACTCTTGGTTTCTAAGCTATAGGGTTAATCTCATGTTTTATTGTGTCAGACCTTGTGTGTCTTATTTACGGTGTGTGTATATATTCGCACAGTCATTTTTGGGAAGATACTGTGCTATTTTGGGGGACTCAGTACTGCTAGATATGCTCTGAGCTTGCTTGGCAGGTATCAAGGAGCTACATAGGAAGGCAAACATTATATCTGATCCAGTTAAGGAGTGAGCTCCGTACCAACCCTGTTAACCTGAGTCTGTTGGCAAAGTGTAGTGGCTCTGTTCATTGATGTAGCAGTAATATGCCTTTTAGGCACTGAAATTGCTCATCTGCATGGCTCTGAAAATTGTTCCGAAGGACCACATAAGAAAGGACATATACTAAATAGCTTAATTCATATCCGAGCTGCAGTATTCATACCTGTGCGGCAGGCTTTTGTCTTTCAGACAGCTCTAGGTGTTTTAACACTGTGTAAAGTCTCTAAGGGCAGCTGTCCCTTGCAGTGAACCATCTGCGTGAAATAGATTTCCTCAGTACGCACTTCACCCAAGCCTTGTGTTTTCTGCACCATAAAATCCACATATGCCTGGGGAGGAAGCCAGGCAGACATACCACTGTGGGTGCTAGTGAGCTATTAGAGTCCTCAGGCATGTTAACTGGGCTCATTGTGACCAGCAGCGATCCCAGACAGTTCAGCCACATATAGGGACCATTTTTGAGTAGGTAGGTATGTAGTTTGTGCACAGCTGCCCTGTTTCAGAGCCAAGCACGCTATATTGTAGGCAATCCTAAACTGTCTACCTTCAGTGCTGGGAGTGTTATAGGACACACTCAATTTATTTGTGCAGGATTAAGACCTAGGCTGCATGAGAGTTTCAATGAATATGAAGACAGAGGTGGCTGACAGGCAGCTTCTAGTCTGTTCTGGCAGCTCCGTCTTTTGCTTAATTGGCAATACCAGGGCTCCAGGTAGAAGGCACATCGTCTCTGAAAAATGTTGGTCTGTGAATTATTCAGGTGCCTTGCAGACCTTGGAAGATGTTGAATTGTAGTGGTAGGATTGAAACAGGCTCCGACTCTGGTCACGGATGTCATAAATATCTTCCTATATGATAAAAAACAACTCTTGCTGCATTGTTGCTGATACTGTAAACTGAGAGTTTTGCCCATGCCAAAGAGTTTTCTAAACTCTTTACCATCTCACACATGAGATTTGAGGCACCCTTATACTGTTTTGAGTGATGTATTCTGTAACTTAGGGAAGCTACAGGCAGGGGTATTCCCAAATGTGAGGTCACCTGAAGTGCCTGAGGGAGTACATTAGTGAAGAGAGCAAGTGATTCTGAGGTGTCTCCAGTGAATTCCCAGTTGGACCATTATTGTGATGCTCTTGAGTCTACTACAAGGTGAAGACTTTGTGACAATAACATTGGGATCACTGTTGTCATATACCAGTTAGAATGCCCACAGATTTCCAGGAAGGTGACAACCATTTCATTAGGCACTGAAATCCCATCTGAAGTCCATTTAAATGAGTGGTTTTCTGGATTTGGTCATTAAACTCTGTAGTTCTTTTCCATATTCAGAGAAGAAAACATGTTATTAATCAAGATGGGCAACTAGTTAAAAGAAGAGAGGGCAGTGTAACAAAACCAATTTAAATAGCTAAAGACACATGGACCAACAGCTTCATTCGCATGGGAATGATCCTTCCACTGAGATTCTCCTTTACCTACACCATGAAAAGAATAAGATAAATTCTGTTGAGATAGGAACATCTTTACAGGTCCAAAATGATAATACTTTAGCATTGTCTGTTGTGTAATAATTTTTCATTTATCTATATTGGGCCAGGCGTTTAGCTAATATAAATCTGTGTAAGTTCATTGATTTTAAGGGCATGCTTCAGTAATTTTTAGTGTTTTGTAACAACATAGTAAAATCAGGTAGGTACGTAATAGATTCTAGGAAGCATAGAGACTCAGTTGTTTCTCAGTAGAATTCTAATTAGCTGATGGAAAATTTCTTTGTATTTAAATAAGTATTGTCAAGCCCCAGTCTCCATCATACAAGAATAAAATAAAACTTGTTTGCATTTGGTTTGTAGGGGTATTTTTGTGTTATATGACGAGTTTACAAATATTTGCTTAAATTATTTTCCAAGTGATTTTTCTTGTTAGAAAATCTGTAGCTTAACTAGTGGCTATCATCAGATACTAGTGTACTGACAGTGCTGACAAAGACTACATCCAAGAACTGTAGTTCCAGAATTTTGCCATACTTTTCTCTGGTGAAGCCTGGTGCAAATAAAATGCCAAGTATTCTGTCTTCACCCATAATTAAAAAATGGATGTTCTGTTTATGTGTTTTCTTACAGCTGGCAGCATTAGAGAGACAGATCTTTGACTTCCTTGGTTTCCAGTGGGCTCCTATCCTTGGCAATTTCCTACAAATAATAGTTGTCATTTTGGGTTTGTTTGGAACCATCCAGTTTAGGCCTCGATATATAGTTGTGGTAAGTCTCATTTATTATCCTTATTTTGCAATTGGTTTTAAAACCTGTCATATTACAAAGCAGATTTTTTTTTATTTCAAAGCACCAGATGGCATTTCTGTAGAAACTTCAGAGATCTCTGTGTATTTTTGCAAATTTAGGACTACTGAGTGGCATTTCTGAGATTTTGGGAGCTATCAAGAATGAGTAACCTAGAGAAAGTGCTGACAAAATCATAATCATTACGCAAGTTCTTACTAAGATTCTTTAAAGAATATATTATCTAGGTGGGTCATGGAAACATCTACAACTAGATTATGCATAAATGAGGAAAAGAAATAGAAATGGTTTTCCTCCTTACAATAGACAAGCAGAATCAATGGCCACTTAACATAAAAAATACTTGGAATCATCAAGTTATATTTGGCTACATTTCCTCTTAAACAAGGAGAAGCAAGGGTTGCTATGACCCATGGGTTCCAAAGAGATCTCTTTCTACGCTTTTGGCCATAATTGGTTGTAAATTGTCTCTCATGTTTGGAACTTGAAGCTTCACAGATTTTTTTCCCCATGTTTTCAACATAGTGAAGAATAAAAAAAAAAAGCTTATGAAGCTTTGAAAGAAACTGCCAATGAGAAATATCCCCTTTCCTCTCCAACAATCTCTCCTGAATGGATGAATATTGTGTCTTTAACTGGCAGTGTCTGTTTTTGGAACATTTCAGTTGTGTTGTCAGTAATGGATTTCAAGAGGCTAAAAGAGTGAAATAAATGTCTACTGGGGAAAACACATTAAGCCAATACTTTAAAAGCTTCATCTTTTCTAGTCAAGCCTGAAATCCTGTAATTCTTTGTCATGTCTTAAAATAAAAAAATGAACAAAAAAATGCACCCAAGATCCTTCACCCTCATATTAGCTAATCTTCATGAGAAGACTATAAGTAATTGCAAATAGATTCATGGAAATAATAGCTCTTCTATCTGTTGCTTATGGTTGGAGAACTGGGCAGCAGTGTATATACATCCATAGATTGATGACTCACCTTTGTGCTTCATGTTCTCCATTTTATATATAAGACATTGGGAGCAAGTGAGGGTAAACATTTGTAAAATTATGTAGCAAATTCATGTTCAAAGTGCAATACCACAAAATCTTCTGCCCCTCAGGTTCAGCACTGCTGTTCAGCGGTGGAAGCTTTGCTTTAGTTTTCAAATGAAGCACAACAGATGTTGACTGCTTCTATAATTTTTCTGATGTAAATGAACTTTTTAGACTATATTAAACTTGTTAGAAAGTAAAGGTTGAAAACTCATAATTAAAGAAAGAAACACTTCCAACAAAACATTTTATCCTCAGATATAACTGAATTTGCATCCTGATTTAACTTTAAGCATGTAGTTAAGAGATTAAGCTATAGTAGGTGCAAATACTCACTACCTGGGAAAATCAAGACTATAGAAAGGCTTCTATCCTTACTGACATGAGGTTCCCCATGAAGTAGGAACAGTTTAAATCAAATCCTGAAGTCTGAAGACTGAACGTGTGCAAATTGTTTGGAACCAGCTTCACAGCTCAACATTAGCAGAAGAGAGCGGCTTGCATGCCTCCATGTTGTCATTACTCTCCCTGTCTGAGTACTTTTCCAAACCTTCCCCACCAATTCTGGCAGCAGTTAATCAGACCTTTCAGTAAGTCATTTTCGCTCATAAGGTCTCATAAAATTTACCCGTTGAGGCAGAAATTGGGACTGTGCAGTCGTGAGCAGCGTTGTGGAAGTAGAGGGGAAAGGAGAGATGCAAGATTTCCCTTGTTGCTATCTACAAACTACCAGTTCAGACTATTCTCTAGCTTCACCTGCAGGCTGAACTCAGTGAATACCTCAAGCCAACATAAGCAATAATCCTCCCTTTGCTCAGCTGCTACCTTCAGTCCCTGTGCTGTTCCTTCATTTGTACCAGTGCAAAAGTCAGTTCTGCCACTTGATAAATTATCAAACAGCAACAGGTCCTGCTGAAAAGCAACTGTTTTCTTTTCTGATAATAATTTAGGTGTAGTTAAGGTCTCTGACCTGTTTCACTTTTTCCAGCAGAAGGGAGAAGATGTGAGAGGGGTAACAGGATCAGGTAGCCAGCGAATGGAGGAAAGTGTGTGGGATCTCTCTGCAGCGGTGCAGTTACACCAGCTTAAAATTGTTGAGCTATAGCCTGAGGGTTTCCCAGGCTACACCTAACACATACTCCCCAGAGGCTGTGCTTCCTAGGGTTGTCCCAGACACATCTGGGCTTTGGCAACTGTCTCCAGAAGCCCTAGAGTAGTCAGGGGTATGGATAGCAAAGACCTCTACCAGTGCCAGCTCTAGGCTGTCTTCACTTAGCCAAAAGGGATTCCAAAGGCACCTTCCAAGGAAGGTCATAGACTATCTCTCTGCTTCTGAGACCCTTTAAAAACAAAGTCCACCTGTTAGAGCAGTGCAATTTTACTGCTGATTTCAAATATAAAGTCTTATTTAATGCAAATCATCAGTAGGGCCCTGAATTTCAGTATTACTTAAACATAATGCAGAGAGATTCCTACCTGGGCTCTCAATAGCAAATTTGATTCTAAATTAATTTAGAATCATAGAATCATAGAACAATCAGGTTGGAAGAGACCCACTGGATCATTCAGTCCAACCATTCCTATCAAATTTGAGAAGCTTCATGAGCTTCCGAGTCCATAGCTGCATCTTCAGCCACATTTAAGTCCCTGGGTATGTTAGTGGTTGATGTCCTGCATTACTGTGGCTTTGAAAAAAGAAATACACTGAGTCATGTTTTTATGTACTCTGATTGCTGAAGCTTCTGGTTTAGATTAAGCTAAATCCAGTTTAACTGGAAAAGTAATATAATACTTTCAGTATTAAGTAAACAGAGAATTGTATCAGATACAACAATTTTCTTCTGTAAACTGTCTACACAAAATTAATCTGGGGCATGTGGCTGCACATGTTCTGCCGTCAAATATGAAACTAGTTCTGCCGGCACAATTGAACAGGCTTTTGGTGCAGGTATCTAGAACCAATGAATACAGTGAGGTCTAGGACAGAAGCTGGATAAACACAAAAAGCAGCCAGATGCTTCTTACTCTTCCACTGTCACTAAACCCAGTCTAGCTAGTTTAGCATTTAATGACAATGTAAACTGTAGTCATTTATTTGGCAGCAGTGTAAGCATAGCCATTGTATATAAACATTCTGGATAAAAAAAATTAGTTTTGCTTCATAGTTTGAGTGGTATGAAATTTGGTCTGAGAGCTTTGTGCCAAAAAATGCCTCATCATCTAAGAGCTGCAATGCAATGACTGGGTCATGAAGCATCTTTTTAAATACAATTCTCATTCCATGTAGGTAAAGGTAGTGGCTCATGCTCTCTGTCTACTGTCCTTCAGATACACTTTTATAACAATGGTGAATCTGAAATAAATCTGGAATTCTATTTGCTCATAGTTAAAATTTTGAGCCTTCCGAGGTTAGGAAACATGGAGGGTGGGGGGGAGAGAGAGAAAAGGAGCAACAGCATTAACTCCGAGTGCCCTAATTAGTTCAAATCCAATAATTATTTGCAATAGTTTTTGTATTAATTAGTAATTTAGATCAATCTCTGTGAATAATTTGTCCTATCACTATGCGGGTGTGCTATTTTCAATACTTGAATATTTTGCGGCTGAATTAATCAGTACAAAGATCCCAGGGGACACAAAAGTGCAGAGCTAATTCCTAATTTACCCATATTAGCTCATTTGAAACTTACCCAGAGGTCTGCAAAGAAGAAAACTAGCTAAATTTTTGTTCTAACTATGCTGTAACACACCTATCACACATCCCCAGAACTCTGCTGTGATCCATTTCCCTGTGCAATGCTTTTTCTTTCTTGCTATGACCAGCAAGATTTTCAGGTTGTTAAAATTGACTAAAGATCATGACAGGCTACTTGTTAAAGTAGGGTTTTTTTCCTTCTCCTCCTTCTGATATGGAACTTCAAAAGCCTTCTGAACGATGACTCATATAGCTAAGATTGCCCAAACCTGGCCCAAAGCTGAACATAAATATATTAATGAACAGTGAGAGATGAAAATAATATACTTCAGTAGGGGGAATATGAGGTGGAAATCTCTACTTTGCTTCCCTTACTTTATGGTATAATTGTGGTATAATATGGTATTTAGGCAATTTGTACATCTGAAAAACTGGGATAAAGTTTCTTACCGAAAAAAAAGACAGAAGAAAGACTGTACAGGATACTTTACACAGTGTTCAATCAAATGCTATACAAACATTCTTGCAGTTTCAAAACACTTTTGAATTATTTAAACATCAAAAATTGCATCTTGTGTATTCTTCCTGAGAAGTCTTGAATTGTTACTGTTCTATCATGTTGATTTATCCCACTTTCTTTGTCATCTTTCAAAAATATGACTAAGTTGGGCCCTGTAAGTGCTGGTGCCTCCAAGGCATATCCAGATATTACAGGAATATGATCCGATAACTCAGTAGGTGCTGCCTTTCCCTTAATGTATCCTTGAGCCAACATTCATTTTCCCTAATACACTATGTCAGAAGAGGTGTGGCATTTCAGATTAATTGTACACTTGAGGTAGTTTATTCATTAAAACTAAGCTTGTCCCACAATCCTTATAGTAGTCAAACTCAGAAATTACCCTTTTCTTTCTTAGCTTTAAGTATAAGAAGCCAGTCTTTGCATTTTTGCTTAAGTTTTTTTTATGGTATTGTGCTCATCCAATACCAGTGATTTAACTCTAGAAGCAGTTACATGTCACTAGTATTGGAAAGGCATCTCTGCGGCATTTTCAATATGACCAGTAAAGTCAAAAGAGGTGTAGAAATACCACTTTTATAGAAAGGCTGTCATTGAGAAAGGGGATTCGGAAAGACAGTAAATATAATTTGAACATGTAAGGTTTAGGGTTTACTCTCCACACGTAACTTGTAAGACTCCAAATGCTTCCTCACACCACACAGTATACAACCCTTAGTGTAAAAGACCAAAAGCAAGAAAATATTCATGGGAAAAAATCAGCAAGGGATAACACCAGTGTCTTAGATCCTTCCAGTAGAAGGAATCTAGTAGGTGAAAATGTCCAGATGATTTTTAAGTAGTGCACTACAGAATCACAGAATCACTAGGTTGGAAAAGACCCCCAGGATCATTGAGTCCAACCATTCTTATTTTTTTCTGATGTTCAGCCTGAACCTTCCCTGTTGGAGCTTGAGGCCATTCCCCCTTGTCCTGTCCCCTGTCACTTGGGAGAAGAGTCCAGCTCCCACCTCTCTACAACCTCCTTTCAGGTAGTTATAGAGAGCAAATAACGTATAAATAAAAATATTTTTAAAAGCCAACTGTTCTTATTGCTTCAACCTGTGTGGAAAATTATTTGTTCATGACAGAAACAGTGAGGGTTATGATACTGAGCTTGAGACCAACTGGGCTGTGGGAAAGGAGCGTGGCTGGCCAAAGAACTGGGATAAGAATTGCTGGGAGTGGGGAAGTAAGAGTGGGCTTACACAGTAGGACATGCAGGGTACTGTTCAGGACATGGGATGGGAACAGTTGAATGTTCTGGTTGAGAAACATTTTAGGTGAGGGAAATGAACCCTGTGTGGACCTGATGCTTCAGGAATTAACCACTCCTCCATTGACTGCCAAATGTCTGCCAGAGGGCATAACACGCTTCCCTACTTGTTGTCCCTTTAAGCAAAGGACTATAACCCAGGGCTGCAGGCAGTTTCTCTGCTATCTCAAAGGAGGTCTTTGTAATGGGTCTAAAAATGAAGCCTCATACAGCAATCCAAGCAGGCATTAGTGTGATCCTACATTATGGAATATGAGAGGGATTTTTTTTTGTTTTTTTAACCTTGAAGGCATACACATATAAATTTATGTAGATAATGTTCAGAAAATAAATTTCTCAGGAAGAAACGCTCAAAAAATATTAAAAGCTGTTATTAAAAGCCTTCTATGAAATCTTAATGTGATCTTTTTATATATTTGCAGTTTTGAACTGCATGGATGCATACCAATTCTTTTCTAGGGGCACACCAGTTGCAATAGAATAGGACAGGCATTTAGGGTTTTTCTAGTGGTAGAAACTATGGAACAGAAACTTGATTTGCAGAAGACATAAGACATGGGAAGGATGAAGCATGAAACAGCAAGAATAAAAGGATTGCTTTTGATGTCAAGGTTGTGCTGGGTAGCTGAATTTTATCTCTGCTCTCAACAACTGAAACCTTTTTTGACACAAAGCAAGTCACTTAAAGCAAACTTTTCATGTGCTTTGTTTTCCCCTTGCATTCTGGGTTCTTGTCTCAACACCTTGTGGTCTGATTTGCACAAGTGCTGAATGTTCAGCCACAGGGAGCTGAACACTCTGCTAATAAAATGTTGTAAAAATGTGTTCTGAAAAGTGAAGATTTAAGCATCTCAAGTTGGATACCTATAATGTATGAATACTTCTGAATGTAATCTCTGAATGTATCAGAACATCATTTGCATTCTGAGGGCTGTATCACTCCCTTATAATATAAAACAAATTAGTTAATGTTTGTGCAGCTCTGACATTACAGTGATGAACATCTTCAAAAACCTCATGAGGAAATTAATATTCTGTCCTCAGACTAGGGTCTGAGTGACAAAGAGAAATGAAGAATTGAGTTAGCTGTTCATAAAATGTATTGAGTAAGGTAGGGTCTTCTAAAATAAAAATATACCTATGATGACCTAATTAGTATTTGTACTGTACTGCACATCCACAAAAGAGAAAAATTAAGATGGCATATATAACCGGAATTATGACACATCCTAATTTAGTCTTCTTGCTTTTGTTAGCTTAAAACTTTCCTTCTAATGTTGTTTAACTTAAGTACCTATTACGCTATACAAGCTAAAAATCTACTGCTCATGTAACCAAAAAGATGTGTTTTCAAACATGGATAATAACTTTCTTACTTTTAAAAATTATATAGTAGTAATTATCGAATGTGTAATTATTATGTTCTTAAAGCAAATGGAGCTTTATAATCATGAAGTTCAGTTAGCCTCTTCCTTACACAGCAGCTGGGTTCCAAGGTGTAACCTGCTTTGCACCTGCACTTCTCCTTCAGTAATCATTATGGCAGATAAGGGACCAAACAGGTCCTGACTGTTTAAAACAACATAGCTTGACCTGGAAGAACACATTCAGTTTTTGCCTGCACGGTTCAGCATTGTCATTGGTGCCCATGGGCAGAATGAGGCTCTTAACACATTTGGCTTGATCTGGCAGATCAAGTAGGTTCCTGTTGTTGTGATGACAGATTAAAAAAAAAAAATCTTAAAAAGGAAAATTCTTCTGAATATTCCAAAATCAATTTTTAATGAACAGTTGGACTTGTATTAAGTGTTAATTACTTTTAACCACTGCACCTGATATTCTAAGGACCTAGGCTGGAAAATCAGTAGCTTGTGATGAGTTGCTACAGTCAGCAAAGGTGGTAAAATGGGATATCCTCTTCTAAGTCAATCTTATTAATAGTACAGGCCTCATACTGCTAACAGACCACAACAACTTTCTCTATTTTATACTAACCCAGCCTTCAGTTGCCACACTGCCCTCTGTATAAGACAGAGGAAACAGCCCAGGAGTGTTACTCTCATTTTGTTTATTTATGATCTAGCTCTTATGCCATAGCCATCTCCAAACAGCCTGAGTACCTCACAAGAAATTAAATTAAAGCAGCTAACCTATTTGGTATACAGAAATGACTGTGTGCATGCGAGATTCATCAAAGTGTGGAAAAATTGCACCCTCTTCACCTGAACGTTTCATTATACATTGTAGAGAGGGGAGAAAAGAGGGGAACATAACCCAAAACTGCCCAAGAAAGCTAAGCTGAAAGCATCCATGCAATGGAAATATGATCCTGCATATTTTAGATTAGGGTGCTGAGCTTTACTGAATATATTGAAGCAAAACAACACCATATTAGCCTCACCTGATCTCAGCTACTTAGACTTGCAAAGCCACTTTAGCAGCAGTTCTCCATTGTGAAGACTATAAACTCATAAATGTAAAGTGGCAATGCTGCTACTCATTAAATTTTTCAGGTGGGTGTACACTTAGCCTACCAGACAGTAAAGCACTTGAGGAATACTGCTTGGAGAGTTAGTTAATTGGACATAGTTTACAGTGGTATACAGGTAAGCAGAGCATCCGTTAAGGAAGTAGTGGCAGTCAATTATGCTGACAATTAAAATATTAAAGATGATTTAAAGTAGACAAGTTAATCTCTCATTCCTGCTGTGGATGGAGTATGAGTTCAGTCTTGCATTAGGATAGGACACTGGGGAAGCCAGGAGAGATATGGCTATGTTCAGATGTTAAGGGTACATTGTAAGGTTGGGTCCATGACCGCAAAGGCTGTAGTGAACTATTTTAAATTCAGTTAAAATATCTTTCACTGAAAGACGGTTAAGATTTACAGTTACGTCTTTGAGGTTTTTAAAAAATCCAAATTATCAAATCAATAGACCTTCTGTTTTATTTGGTGGGGTTTTGTGTCTTTCTTCATAACATTTAAGTATTATTGTAATAATATTTGCTTATTTAAATTACTGTGCGATTCTAACATCTTCATTAACAGAGCTAAATAATGATTTACAAATGACTCACATTTGCGCCAAAACAGTGTTTTGGTCAGCATTTTGGACTTAATTGGTATTAGTAGGGTAGTGTAAAACTTTAAAGAATAAATCTGTTTTATTAGTATGTATTTAAAGCAACAACGAATACTGGATTTGTAATTTCCTGTGGTCCTTAGGGGACTTATGTAGGGACAACACCTTTCCTGAACTCTCTACACTTGTCTGTTCCCAGAAGAACAATACTTATTGAAATCAGGTTTGAGGTTTTTTTATTATTATTGATCTGTTCAGTATAAAGTCCTCTTTCATCTTCACATTTTATTTTTCTGTCTTTTTGCTTTCATCTGGCTTTGTGTTTAGTACACGGTGTGGACTGCCCTGTGGGTCACCTGGAATGTTTTCATTATCTGCTTCTATTTGGAAGTAGGCGGACTCTCTAAGGTAGGTCACTTATCCTTCTTCAGGTTTATGGGGTAGTGTTTTAACAGCAGGACTCTCAGGTTTTAGAAGGATGGAACTATAGAGGAAAAATGTGCCCGTACATACAATTTGATCTTTGGAGTTCCCCTCCAATGAGAACTCCACTGTTTAAACTTGTCACTGATAATAAAGTCATGAATGTGAAGTAAATGCAATGAGTATGAATTACAGTTGCCTTCTGAAATACCATCTAGAGGAAAAAGATGTTATTCAGTGGGAAATTTGAGTTTTTGATTGTTGAAAAGCTAACAGTTTTATTTTAGTTGAATTTTTGTGTGCGTATGAAAAATGTATCTGAATTTCCAAGACTACTTTGAAAGCAGCTTAAGAAAATAACTAGGAAGGTTAGTGTAGTAACTTGTTGAGCAGATTGATCTCATGGTGAGAATCTTAATTCTTTATAAAAAAGAACAAGGTGTAAAGGATGACATTTTTCATGTATGAATAAAACTTTCCTTTACATGACACTCAGTGCTCTAGGTCACTGATTATTTATTCAAACTTCTGATTAGACCAAAAATATTTGCTGTAAGTACTAAGATATGTGTTGCATTTAGACAAGGTAGCGCTTATGTTAGCATAGGTTATATTTAGCATTGTATCTACAGTGAGTTCCATACAACATCTGCTATTTTTTATCCTTCTGTTGGACATTGACAATATTGACCTTAATATTTAAATTATTCCAGGCACAGGACGCCCATGCTGTTATCAGATACTGGTATAACTAATAGAATAAATGTCCCCATTAGTGGTTGTAAACTTAGTGTTGTGAACTAATCACCATTAATTCATGCAGTTCTTTCAGACTCGGTTCAGAAGGGAACATTTGTGAGCTACATTCTTTTTTGGGTCTAGCATTAAAGTTCCTAACTTTTGGCTCACAACAAACAGAGAACTGGTGAAACTGATTTAATAAGATATAAAATTTAATTTACCAAGTAAAAATCCCATTAGCATTAAAGCTTTCAGTGATAGATTCCTTTGGTGATAAAATTTCATAATGAAAAGCTACAACAGTTTATTTTTTCTCCAAATATGATGTAGCTCATCAGAAGACACAGGCTTGGTGAGCAAACCAGTGCACTACTTCATAGATGATAAAAAAAAATTAGTGTATTGGTATTTTCTGACTGAAAAAAAAATATTAGAATTAACAGAAAAGCAATTAAAAAAAGCAACAAAGTGCTGAATGCCCAAAGTAATTGTTCATATTCATTATGAATAGAGTTTGTATTTTTTTCCATCAGTTGGGTGATAACTGGTTTTATATTGATTGTTATATTTTTATGGGTAACTAGTATTTTTATCTAAGTGCCTAGGAAGTGGAGCAAAACTTTTAGTCTCACTCATGAGCTTGTGAAAATTTGAGTTGTCTTTCCATTGATTGCAAAGGGTTCTGATTGTAGCCTTAGTGTAAGTGGATTATAAGCCACTGAATTGAAATTCTATGAATATTAATTGAAATTGTGTGTTTTCCAGTTTCAGTACTGTTTTGCTTTTGGGTCTTTTTAGTTAACATATATGACAAGTCACAATGCAGAGAAATAGTAGCACAAATATAACTCTACAGTTGGTTTCCGAATTTTGATGGAATTTTTGACTTGTAGTTTACAATTGCGTCATTTGAAAAGTAGTTCCTTAACAAGGTGATAGACACTAGGTTTATTCCACGGAAATTAACTATTCTTGCTGTTAATTTAGATCAAAAGCACCCCTATTGGGACCAAGTTAGTAATTATGGAATCAAGAATTTTGCTCAGTAAGCCATGAAATTTGGGGTCTGTTTAATGCTGTTTCTGAAAACTGCCAGAGATGATGTGGTCATCAAGAGTCTGAGGTCTTTTTACACCATATGCATAAAATTGTGGATTTTCACAACTTGATAAGTATTTGAAGCTGACTTAATTGGGGCCCACATTTTACTCAAGATGCTAGCTTAATAATTCCATCATTGCTTTCAAAGAATATGTTCCTTTGTTGTTGTGCATGATACAAAGGTGCTGTTACCAAAGTATGTTAGTGTTGTTGGAAAACCAAACGCCATCAGAAACTTTTCCCAGATAGCTATTTTCTCAGTGTTTAAATCTCACCTTTTTATTGCTATTGTTCTATTTTTCAATTTAAAGAAGGTTTTATTTCTGAAATGAATGCAGATTGATTAGAATTTTAACTTCTGTTTACATATCATCAAGGAAAATTATGATACTAGCAGCTGACTGATTTCTGTTGGTTTGTTTGTTTCTGAGTAGTATGCTATTTATATTTGCTCTGCTCAAAATCAGAGTTAGGTGTTGCCTGAGTCCTGTGAATTCACAAGGTCTTCAGTTATGAATACTATCAGGAAATATAACTTGATGCAATATTAAATGGTAATTTTAATTCAATGTCTTCACATAGAGGACCCATAAAATTTGGACAGACTTTTCAAATGTCCTAACAGAAAGTCCCTATTGCGGAAATTTTGCTCAGATCTTATTTTTGTGGTGAAAATTAAGATCTCATTTGGTAATTTAGGCCTGTTCTTTGTTGTGAGGATATGAAGAAAATATTTTTTCTTCAATTATAATGCATAATATTAAAATTATCCTGGTAAACTGATCTTATTTTCTTGTAAGGAACAGCTTGATATTTAGTTTAATGTTTTTGGATTTAGTACTCCAAGATCTTTAAACTTTTCCTGAAAAAGAAGTGATGAAAACTTCTGCCGTCTCCCCTCCTGGTGTCAAACACTGTGTATGTGATCTTTTCCATTATTTTAGATAAGTATCACGTTTCGCAACTGTGAAATGGAAAGCTTTTATAGTTTAGTTGAAAACACATTTTACATTTTAAAATAATTTGCAAAATAGATAAATAAAAAGCAATTTCAGACATACCAAATTCCCACAGAAGTTCATTTTTATCAAGGAGAGCCAAACCGGTAAGCCTTGAAAGGAGGAAGCTAACGGGGAGGAGTCAGCTGGAAACTTGAAAACTGTGTATATGGCTGTAGCCTTGTCATCGAGGAATTGACTTGAGTCTCAGTCTCTGCTCCAATTAGTATCATATTCTTTTATTTTCTCTGAAAGCCCTCCCCCCCCCCCCCCCCAACTACGTTATGGTAGTTAAAGCAATCTTCTGGGAGAAGGATAATATGGATTCAAGTTTTCTCAAGTGTGAGAAGGAAAGAAACCCAGCTCTCCCACAGCTGGGTCTTGTAAGCAGAAAACTATTGAGTAGAAGTTTCCTCTTTGACTACTTTATAAACAGCGCATAATCCAAACTCCTTTTTCACTTGCGTTATAGATGTACAAATAAAATTCTAATGTTTTTTTCAGGGCTAAAGAAATTGTGCTTGATCAGAAATAAAATAAAAGCACTCGCGTAACTCATTTTTGTTTGTGTTAACTTGGGGTTTTTAATTCTTTTTTTTTTTCATTTCTGAGGTTAGCAGTGAAAAAAGTGTCCAAATGAAAAATGAAATTTACCTGTATTTTTCATTTATTACTCTTATGAAATTGAAAGCATGGTTTTTGTCTAAAGAATATCTGAAAATAAACATTGATTATATCTTGCCTGATAGAATACCACCAGCTATCATTTTGAAGGTTTGTATGTTCTTGATAAACATGGACAAGAGAACTTCTAATTTGTACAAGCTAGCCCTCCATCCCCAGCACCATGTTCTTTTATGTGCTTCTTACTTTACAAAGAGACCTCATTTATTTTAGTGTGCATTGTTAATATTTCTATCATTTGTATCCCTCCGGTATTTGAGATACACTAGAAGAATAGCTGTGTTCATTTGTATTTATCATTTCCTATGCCAACTTGATACTTTTTTGGTAAAATATTTTCTACTGCTTGTTTTATTGTGGGTTACCACGACACTTGTTTGCATGTGTTAAGGCCTTTATTCCGTAAATGTGTAGCAGCATTCCTGTTGTTTGACATACTTTAAGCAGCTGGCTGATGTTGTGTGTACTTCTCTTTTTCTATGATATTTCTGCTTGTTCTGCCTGGTATTTCTGTGGCAGCCTCAACTTTGCTTTGTCCTGAATTATTAAGTTTACCTCTCAAGGTTGAGCTCTCTGTCAACTGACTCTTTTATTGCCTCTGGCCAAGGATTTTCATGACAAACATATGTATATTCAGTAGGAAACTACTTCTAAAA
Source organism: Piaya cayana (assembly GCA_013389865.1). Taxonomy (NCBI): domain Eukaryota; kingdom Metazoa; phylum Chordata; class Aves; order Cuculiformes; family Coccyzidae; genus Piaya; species Piaya cayana. Next base: position 109,618 of record WAAB01013370.1, on the reverse strand, counting down.
CACCTTATGTTTATTATCTGGTCATTAGTTTTAGGTACTGAATGTAGATGAATGTGAACTCTTTAATGTGCTTGTGACATCAGCTTTATTAACCTTTCCCCTGAAGCCAAAGGAAATTTTGCATATGTTAATTAAGAAACAAAACTTTTAAAAATGTAATATTTATTTTTATGAATAGAATTTCAAAGTCTACAGGGCTCCCAGCCAACTTTATTAAGCTGGAGACAGAACTATAGGCTAAATCTTCATGCGTATCTGTAGTTGGAGGATGGAACTATAACTTTGTTAAAATTAATCACTTAATCCATACAAGAAGAAAATGGACTAATAAATTACTTAGTAAAATGCTGAGGGAATGGAAGCCTGGTACTCTTTTTCTAAACAAAATGTTGTACCTCAGAATGGAGGCTAATCATGTGGACTTTATCCTGGCTCCTTATGGAATCCAATTTATCCCATCTGGTGCACGTCAGTCAATCCTTAATTGTTGTGCAATTATATCTAATCAACTCATGTAGTAAGTTAGGCTAAAAAACAATGTGGTTTTGTAATTAATAGAGATGTAAAGGTATACGCTGCGGCTTCTGTTTTGGTTTTGTTGTTTAATGTGAAATGAGAATGTACGCATTGCTAGCAGTATGAAAGAAAAAGTGATTCTCATTCTAACTTGTACTGATGTGAGAAATCAGAGACAATTATTTTGGTGTAAGTGGTATCATAATTAGCACTGTGGAATAGCTCACTCCAAAGGCTTGTTGACAAAGTTGGCAGCATCTGTAAAACCTATATGGAAAATCAGCAGGTGAAGGATATAGGGCTTCCTTAGTCTAAGCAGAAGACCGAAGGTAGGGCATAGTGCATCTGTTGATGAGATTTTTATGTGGAGGAGAGTGATCAGTTTTTTTCATGAATATGGGGAAGAGCATGAGCATGTGCCAAAAAAGATTTGGTTGGAGATCAGGAGAAACTTCTTAATAATCAGAGCACTGAATAGGATCTAGAGCTGTTACAAAGCTTCATTGCTGGATGTTCTGAAAAGTGAAGTAAAGGAAAAATGAGGTGGGATGATCTAGGTAACTATACTGTCCTGCTGTTTTTAATCTATAGAAGACAGAAACCTGAGTCAGTGTCTACAGACGATGTAGGGTAGGAATGTTAAAAAAGAAAAAGTACAACCTCAAGACTCAAACCCTCATCTTTAATCAAGTCTGAGTCTTACTAACTTTGGCAGGAGTAGCATGCCAGCAGGGGGAATTTGGGATTTCTCTGGCTTTTCTTCCCAGGGGATGTGTAGGGACACAGAAAATGGGGGATTCCAGTGGAAGCTCTAAGGTAGCTGACAACAGTTCTTTGGTGTGCGCAGGTGGGGGTTTTATGTTCAGCTGTGTGACTCCAAGTGAGAGACAATGATGTTGTTGCTGTTCACTCCTGACAGAGATTAGGCATCTGTTACAGATAAGACGCATGTGCTATCTGTTCTGTTGATGGATTTTTAATTGAACACAAATCATTGCCTTTCACAGCAACACATCCTTCACTGGAGACAACGTGAGAGTGATAATAGTATATTTCTTTGCTGTTGGATGTGGTGCATGCATTCATGTCCAACTCAACTCAGAATTTCTTCCCACAGACCTCTGATTCATATCAGTTGGTTTTGGTCAGCATCTGTCTTGGGCCTTGGGAGACTAAGTACCCATGACATTCTTATTCATCCCAGGACAATATGTCCATTTGCTTCAGCCAATGCCATCAAGCTGCTACTAGCTCTGATGCGCACAATAACAGATCATGCTAAAGCAGTGGATATAGCTGTAGGCATTCTGCAGTTTTCTAGACAATACAAATGACTGGGTTTATAGCAGTAGTTAAATATAATCTCTTCCTAGTGTGTGAGCTAGTAAAATTCAGCTTGCAGAAATTAAACTTGATGGAAAGAATGTTTTTTTTCCTTGAGGTTTGGATTCTCTTGCCTCCTTCTCCGTCCCCAAGTGTGTTATTCGGAAAGGGTTTAAAGAATTGTTTGTTATAAAAGAAATGTTCCAGAATCTTCTGACATGGTAAAAGGAGGAATGCTGATTAAACACCATTTAAGTAAATAGAGTCAAATACAAATAAAACCAGACTCCATATGAGTTTTAATGCTTGCATCATAGAATCCATTTAATTCTGTTGGCATTCACCCTTTCTTTGAACCTGCTTTAAGTAGTAACAAGTGTTTTTTTTTAAAAAACCAAGTTTTTAGAACCAGATGCCTCCTTTTTGTTATTGTTGTGCCCTTTCCTACAATAGATGTTCCATTGAAATGTTTTTGCTAAAATATTAACTTCTAATATGACCGTCCTTACGCAAGGTACTCCTCCCATCCTGCTGCTCTCTGACCGTAAAGAGAAACAATCTCCAGATTCAGTTGTATTTAACACTTTTCCATAATGTCCTTTTCAGACAACAACCTTTTGAATTTTTAATTACTTTGGTAATAAACTTGAAATTCAATTTACTCTGAAGTTATGCAGTGTAATATTGAACAGAAACAACATTTCAGCACTTCAAAATAATAGCTCTGTCCTTGGCTGGTATTAGATACTGTTAATCATACACATAATGTGTTGGTGATGTGCTTTTCAATGGTATTTGCAAACTGTATTTTTTTATGTTCTCTTAGGCTGACTTTAGAATGTACAGGAGCAGAAACTGAATGTGGTAGTTTCTGTTTAGAATGCAGAGACTGTTTCTATGAAAAGTTAGAAAACAATTAGCCATGGAATGTGAATTCATAATATTGAAGCTATAGGTAAATTAATTATGTGTTTATTTGCAATTTACTTTTCTCAGCTGTAAAAGGGAGTAACTACACCTAGAAGATAAAACTCAAGGAATGCTACCCGCAGAGTGCCTAAGAAGATGCCTTAATATGCACTTTCTTAAAAAAAAGGGGGAGGGGCACAAATTAAAGAGCACCGAAGTGTAATCTATTTTGACTGTAATATTGAAAACAGTGCACATTCCTCCAATTCAATATTTTCAACAATTAACTGGCCTCAGAGGCTTCTATTTTAGCTGAAGAAACTTTGTAGCTGTTTTTTGATGTTCCAGATTTCATGTAACTGAAATGATTTGTTATTCAGTCTGTTTCACTCTACTGCGTAAAGCTGTAACATCATTTAAGTTGTAATGAAATATGTGCTTACTCTTGGAAGGAGAATTAACATGCAGCTAGCTTGGTGGCATAATTTGAGTATAAGGTCATTCTGTAAAAAGGAAAAAAAAGGGACATAGATAAATGCCACTAAAACTGCAGAATGTGTCATTCTGATGTGAATTAGTTTGTTTAGGTGATATGATCACATTGCTGAACATCTTAATCAGGCTTACATTCCAGATGGTGCAAAAACTGGATTTCATATCCTTTCAGGTGACATTAACCATAGTTCATAATATTATATACAAACAGCACTGATAAAACATGTTTTTCAAAGAGAATTGATGTCCTTTTATAGCCTCAATGCTAAATTCTGAGGTTGACATGTTGAGTGTAGGCAACCATCATCTTCGTTGGTTGAAATAATGGATCATATCTCTGTGGCCTTTTTTTTGTTAATAATCTGTTGAATATCTGTGGTTGATTGCTTTGGGAATGATGGGTGTGGTATATATATTTAGCTAAAAGCTGCACAGACAGACCTATTATTACCAACGTGACACTTACATTGAGTTCATTATCTTAATCTTTCAGATATTTCTTCAAAATTTTTTTTAAAAAGAACAGCTCCTTAAAAAAAAAAAAAAGCTCAATTGCATACAGCCTCACAGGGGAGGGGTAAATAGCTTAAGTAACTTACAAAATATGTCCAAAGATGCCTCTGGATATGGAAAAGAAATACGGATACAGTCCTAAACTGAAATGGCTTTTGTGATGCAGGACCGGATGCTGCAATGGCTAGTGATGCCAGAGAGGATAAATATCTGTTTACTTATAGTGTATGCATGCCTGAAGCCCATAACAAAATTTGAGAAATAATTGGGTATTTAGATGTAGAACAGGAACATACATAATAAGGAGTCACATTATGTCAGGAAGGACCATCCAGTCATCTGCTCCAACGTCCAGAAGATCATTGAAATTTTTTTTTTTCAATTTTCCTTGTGTTTGATTTAATTTTTGTCTAAAACATATTTTTCAAAATCACAAAGAATCCATCACATTATTTAATAGTACAGTTATGATTAATAAGCTTCTTAAATAAGTTTATTTATTACTTGTGTATGGTTTTCTTCCTCTGATACATTCAATGCTTTCTTGTTGTGAAAGCATTTAAAGAGTATAGTGAAATCATGTTTCAGTCTATAATTACTCATTAGACCAGGAGTTTGGATTTTGGCATCCCAAATCTCCAGCACATGCTGTTGACTTTAGTTCTATTAAGAGTCTGTTTGTCGCTTAGCTTTTCACTGTTCCCCTCTGCAGTTCACCCATGAGGAGGCTGGTGAATAGGTGTGGTTGTGTACCTGCCACAGAAGAGGGTCAGTGTACAAGGATAGAGAATTTGAATTGATTAACTTGTTCATTGAGTAAGGAATGCTTCTGAGTCATAGTTTGGTTGTAAATAAATGCAAAAAATCCTGACGTGATTTACATCGGGGTGTCTTCTAACCTTGTGTCTTGTTTTTCATACGACCTAGCTATTTTTATTGTTAAATGTCACATGCCTGTAGACATTGTATATATGCTGCAAACATCTGCAGTTAGTGAAAATAGTTATTTTGGAAAACTCAGTGATACAAACTACTTAACAATCACTTTTTAATTTGTACTTCTTGATATTTTTATCTATTTTAGGTTTAGTTTGTATGTATTTTATTTGTATTAATCAATTGACTACATGAGTATTAGTTAAAATTATACTTTATATTCTGGTTTTAAAACAGTGATTGAATTTTCTTTGAAAATTTCTCACTTCATTCAGATACAATATACTAATATTTGTGAAAATGTCTTCATCTTAAAATGTGCTCAGGATTTCCTAATTTTAATACATAAAATTACTAAATGGTTTTTAAAGGTTGTTAGAGAGTTTTGACACATTCCTAGATGTTAACAATGCCGTCAATATTGTAGGATTTCTTCATTACTAAATGTATAAATAAGATTACTTTTTACATCTGTAACTAGGCAGCTTGTTTAAACATTCCGGGGTGGTATTAACTTTTATCAAAATTTTATTCTCTAGGATGCGGTTTCCAGTTCTGATGTAAGATTTGTATTTCCTGATTCCAGGCTATATCACTACACATGTGCCTGTAATTTAACAGATTTTGTTTCGCTGATCCTAGCTTACCAAGAAGTCCAGATGGCCCTGTACAGCTGCCTGCCTTTTTATTATTTACCCTACTCCCTCTCTGTGTGTCATCTGCAAATAAATCCACTATAAGCAGTGATTTCATATTTACTTCTAGATCAGTGATGAAAATGTTGAATAACACCAGGCCTTACATCAATCCTAAGGGAGTCCTGTTAGAAAAACTTATTTAACTATGATTTTCCATTGGTAACCGTGTTAATTAGCTAGTTTTCAATCTATTTAATTTACAGTTCATTAAAAAAGTACTGCCATTCTAATTTTTTTCAATAAGAATGTTTTATGAATGTCATGTAGAGTCTAAGTATATTATCTTCTTGCAGCTGCTTCTATCAACACAACTTCTAACCTCTTGGAGTAATGAAATCGGGTTTGTTTAACTGGTCCTAATGTCTTATGAAATCTTATTGAATAGCATCGGTTACACTGCTTTTGCTGGTTCTCAAACATCTGTTTTTAAGTCATCTTTCTCTTGATTACTTTGGGACTGTTGCTAGACCAACTGTCCTTGAACCACTGCGTGTGCATGTTTTCAACCTTACATAAGCTTTAAAATTCATCAGTCTCATGAAGTTCTAAAGATTTATTAAGCTCCTCTGCATTCATGGATCACAACAGCCAAAGCTTTTACGGGGCTACAAGCTGTGAAGGCCTAAAGACTGAATACAATTTATAAATTGGTAAATCATTTATTATTATTTAGTAACTGCTTCTTCTTCCTCTTATCATTGTAGTTTGTACTAAATAGAGAACAGAAACATTTATTAAGCGCATCTGACTATTCTGCCCCTTTAAAAAATTCGGTCTTCATCTATTAGTAGATCTCAATAATTTCTATAATTTCTTTCATTCCTAATAATCTTAATGAACAATTACTGCCTTTAACCTTGCTACCATGGATTCTACCTGACATATTTCTTCTTCCTGTTACATTTTCTCTGTATACGTAGCCTAAATTATATTGAATGAAATTCCTTCTTCGTTTTAATTCTGCTTTCTTGAAGAGCAGGCTGACACAATCAGTGTTGGCATGTGTTTGTTTGCATGATGCCAAAAACTTTTCTACTCATTGACTGCAGAAATTTTCACACAGGATGGTTCGTTCTTAATTAAATTCTTGTATGTGTGTGCTGTTACAAATGAAGAAGGTAGCTAGAAGAGAGGACAGAAGAAACTGTCTAGTGCCTCCACAGAGTTGCTGGAGTCTCTCATTAGAAACTTTATAATTGCTGTCTTTAGTTTAAACTAAACCAGAAGAAAAAGCACAATGGAGGAGAAGGGAAAGAGACCCTTTTGTATTTCGTCCCAGTTTCTCTCCTTCACTCACCCCTAGCTCCAAACTCCTACTTTCTCTGACTCTGTCAGGACATTATGGTAAAAATATATTTTCCGCTCACTGAGAAGCCTTCCCTGTGTTCTTAGTATGCACAGCCTATATATGTGCTTCAGAAAGGCAGTGAGCAGCACACAGCCAAAGGACTGCTGTAGGCTAAAACACAGGGGCAGTGTTTGCAAATTATAGTGATTTTTGTCCTATAACATTGTGTATTCCCACTGCTTAGACTTCTGATTGGTTTTTTTCTGCGGCAGTAAGACACATGTTTAACTTAAAATGCATGACCAGTCTCATTAAACTCAATAATATTACTCATATGCTTACTATGTGTTTAAGTAGTTTGCAGAACCAGCATTAAAATAATAGACAATCCATAGACCTCTCCACTTTTCATATATTAAAGTTTGGGAAGGAGAGGAGGCTTTAATATAAAAGCTGAGAAAATCCCAAGTTTTCATTAGGTACAAGAGCCTTGGTTTATGCAATAAAATTGAAACTCAAAGTTTGGATGTATTTGTTATACAACATATTAAACAAATGCTGACATATGGATCTAACTGTTATACTATGTTTTTATATTATGCTTATTACAGTATTGCCTAATAGTATTTCTTAACAGCATTTTCAAGTCATCTACGTTGCATTTACTTGTATTGATCTTATATATATTACTGTGGCACTTCTGTTGTGCTTGTACTTTGTAAATTTTTCCAATACGTAATGTGAGATGAAAGAAGTTCAATGAACTGGAGTCAGAAAAAGTCAGAGGATATGTAGATGTACGAAATTTGTGTTAATGTTTGAGGTTTTTTTATTAATGATCTGCCTTAACTTGCAGTTTCAATATATCTCTGAATTATTCAGTGTTTTAAGGATCATATTTTTATGGTTTTTATAAAGAAAAATAAAAACCCACTGAGAATTGGAGCCATTTTTAGAACCCTGAAAAGATGCAGAGCCAAAGAAAACATTAAGTTTGAGTGAAAAAGACTGCACAATATGTTGTTTTTTATGATCTGTGACCCACACAGTAAAGAATAATTCATTAGAGTTTGTCCTCCTACATCACATCATGAAAACTGAGAATAGTGTAATAAATAATCTTTCTGACATAGTTTGTCTTTTTAATTTAGTACTTGCATTTTGAATCCCTTTGTTAGCTTGGAAATATAAATTTGTTCCTGTATTTAAGTTTTTTGCCAACAGTAAAATAAATTGGTGCATCAAATAAGTATGATTTAATTGTTTGCAGGGTTGTAGTCTGCCTTTCTAACAGAACTATCACTCCCTTTTACTTGTAATTCCACTTGCTTTAACAGATTATTTAGTCAGTTCATGGAGTGGCTGCTTAATTCAGGTTTTACTGTAGGTAAAAAGAAATACAGGAGCTTATGATTTACACTGTCATAAATAGAAGGTAATACGTCATAGATATACTGAAAACAAAATATAGTATTTAAATACCTGCAGATTTTTCTTCTGCTCACGTATGGGCTATTGGTGTATACCATTTTTAGGAGAAAAAAGTAGGATTTCATTTTGTGAAATGTTAATATTTCGAAGTTATTTGCTTTACACTGAGATGGTAGAAATTGATACAGCTACATTGAAAAGCTTTGGAACCCTGATCATACAGATTAGATAAAAATTTGACCTTGTTGGCTTAGTTATTTAAGGAAAAGGAAACCACTTGTGTGCAAAGTAACTTTAAAAAAGAGATGGGGAGTTGTTTCCTTTTCTGAGGAGGTAGGAACCCTGGAGGGCAGTGAAATAAAGCTAACTTGACATTAACAATGTGTTTTTAGGGAAGCGGTCACCCGTTTCATATAGGCCTCTTGTGGGCTTGGATGGAGCTTCTCCTTTGAATCACAGAATCATAGAATTACCAGGTTGGAAGAGACCAATTGGATCATCGAGTCCAACCATTCCTATCAAACACTAAACCATGTCCCTCAGGACCTCGTCTACCCGTGCCTTAAACACCTCCAGGGAAGGTGAATCAACCACCTCCCTGGGCAACCTGTTCCAATGAAGACTCTGCCTTGGTGGCAATGCTGGGAAGGAAAGTGTCCATGAGTCTTGCTGCCTCTCCAGAGGGAGGAGAGAACATCATCTGTGTGCTTAAGACTTCTCCTGTTATACCTTTCCATAAATAAACTGTATCTCTTTTGAACCATGAAGATATTGCAGCCCCTCCTTTAACCATCTAACAGAGTAAAAGAAATTTTGCTGTGATGTCCTTTTTCCATAAAGCATTGTCCAATAACTCATGACATTGCTTTTCATCCTGAGCTGTGTAGCCGTCCTCTGTGCATTTCTTTATCCCTTGCTTTCCTGGCAGCCATTGCTTAGATATTTAACTCATGGAAAACAATCTTGGCTTCACTGTTTTTTTAAAAGGGACATGAGTGGTGTCATGTTCTGCATCACCAGAATGAGATCTCTTCTGTTGTAGCTATCAATAGCTCTGAGGTAGCTGAAGTACTATAAAAATACAGTCTGAAACATTGTTTGTATGTGTTGGGTGTTTGAAAAAATTGGCCACTTATACTATCAAGCATAAGAGAAAACTAAAATGCGTTATAGATCTTTGGTACCAGATAGACTTTCAGTCTTTGAGAAGTAAAAGTCAAATAGGAGATTTATATTTGTGTAGTAAAATGGAAGACTGCGGGTTCCTGAAATCAATGACTCTCAAAATTGTCCAAATATTGAATAATATACATGAATAATTTAAGACTGTTTTGTTAAATGTGCAGAAGTCAAGCTATCTCACTACAATTGAGACTCATTGCAAATCACCAGCAATTTACTGTTTTTCTGAAAACCACAGGCAGCAATTTACAAACCTGATACTATACACGTGTGACATTTTCTTGATTTAAATTGTCTTTCTGAAAAGCTGTTAACTGACAGCTGGAGTTTGGAATGAGGTTGTAAAGTTTACTGAAAACTCCTTACAACTAAGGTTGAGCTATATTTCTGCTTGGGTAGAGAAGAGCATGTAGACCTCCTACTGCAACTGAAGTATGTATGCATACAAATTAGCACTTTCAAGGGAAATACATTATCTTTTTAGACATTCATGTGCTGTGGTATTGTATGGTGCTGTACTGACATTTTACATCTCATAAACACAGTAATATATTTCCAAAATACCTTCTTTCTTTTGAGGTATGTCAGAAATTCTGACTGTAAGTGCTGCATGGCTGGCAGTACAGCAGAATGCATCAGCTTTGTAATTTTGTCTGCTCCCTATAACTGATGTTTATCGAAGTAATTTCTGAAGATGATCTGTTGGGTTCCAGAATATCATATTGGGCCAGAGGGGGGAATATTCATCTTGCTTTAATTGTTTTTTTAAATTACCAACTAAACTGGAAGTCTTCCTACTGACTCAGTTCCCATTATATTTCCATGGCATGTAGTACTTGACCTAAGGGATATGTTTCATCTCTATTTTAACTACCTTCTCTGTGGCATCATGAGAGCAGCTTCAGTTTAAATGACAGCTTCTTTGTATGTGTCCAGTGACCTTCAGAATTGAGCATGCACTCAGGCATGGACTTAAAGACCCTGATGTTCTCCAGAACTTACTTTTTACATAAAATAACTCCTGCTCAGGTTCTGTGTCTTTTAAAGGGTTGCAAAGTACTTTCTGGTTGTCACCCATTCAAAACTTGTCCAGTTGCATAGCAGAGTCTACGTAAAAACTTTTTTTACATTAAAACATAAGATGACTTTGCTTTCAATAACTCTCTGAGAAGCAAGAAAGCCAGTCAGCCTGAAATTGCATTGCCTGGAATATTGCAGACATAGTGTCCAAGTGAGTAAAACTAGAAATTAACACTATTGACAGGAGACTCTTTCCTTCACCATTATCATGTTGATAGACCAAACTTTTCTTCCCTAGCAGGTGGTCATGAAGAAGAATGTCTCATAGTGCTGCTTACTAGGAAAACTGACGAATATGATTCAAAGACAGCAAAGCATTAGAACATTTATAAACACTGGAGAACATTTTAAAACATGACTGCGAAGAGGTGCACTGTAGCTTAAAAGTTCAATCTTTTCAGAAGTATCTATTGGGAAAAGAGTTTACAATAGTATCATAAGTAAAAAGAGACAAAGTAAAAAAAGGAGACCATGGGGGTCTGAATGTAAGAATGCGTAGGAGGAGAAGATCCAGGAGGAGAGTCCTGTTCCGTTTTACGAGCAGGGATACCTGAAAGCTGATGAACATTTGTTACAGGTGGGTGGTAACAAGAGGGGATGGAAATGTATGGCAAACCTAACACCAGTTAGTATCCCATATTGGCAACAATGACACACAGAGGAGGAAGCTGAAGGCAGTTAAGAGGGACTTCAGGGCTCTGGGGAAAATGATGGAGGGCTCTGGGGCACAAGTAGTGTTTAGCTCCATTCCAACACTAAGGAATGAAGAACAAGACATCAAGGAGAATCAATTGATTAATACCTGGCTCCAAGCCTGATGTGAGGGGCAAAACTGGGTTTTTTGATCACAGACTGGCCTATGCACCTCCATGCTTCCTTAGCAGGGATGGGGCACGCTTGTTTCCTAGTGGTACAAAAATCCTCACTAAAAATCTAGCAGGGCTCATATTTAGAATTTTAAACCAGATGTGAAGGGGGAGTGGGACAAAGCCAGGCTCATCAGGAGTGAGTCTGGAAGTGGTACTAGAGAACATCAGAAAAAAAATTCACAGAAGTGGTCTTTGGGCACTGGAACATGCTGCCAAGGAAGGTGGTTGAATCACCATCCCTGGAGGTGTTTAAAAGACAGGTGGATGAGGTGCTGAGGGGCATGGTTTAGTGGTTGATAAGAATGTTTGGGTGATGCTGGAGTTCTTTTCCAACCTAGTGATTCTATGATTCTGTGAATAAGAGTAATGAAAGAATGCACTTCTTAACCCAGAATGAGCTCAATTATCCTTTGTTAAAAAAATATCTGGTTCCAATGGGGGTCTAGGCCAACTCTCCATGGTCAGTTCTCTGTGGGGAACCCCAAACCTAACCCTCCCTGCACAGAGATGTCCCCATGGAGGCTTATCTATGTTGAGTTGTCCACTATGGAGAATTGTCCCTTTCTGTTCAAAGTGGACCTGGTTTATTCCTTGTAGAGGACTAGATAGAGTATTGATAAAAATGTCATTTAACATGTAAGGACCTAATTGTCCTCAGCTAATATTTTAGTAACTTTCCCACTAGCAAAAAGTCTTTACCTTTGATTTATTGAAAAGACAAAGCCTTATAGGCAAATGTCTTGCGGTGGCATTTTACTTATGCATGTGTGATTTATAATTGAGTCACTGTGCCAAAATGTATACATGCATATGCACAGAAAGACTCCTTTTCCAACTTGCTTTATTAAAAGCTCCCTTTTTGTTTTCCATAAGCTGAGTGTACTGTTCATGTAGTTCTCTTTCCTTTGGCAGAATGAGTCTAGTCTGCTGGCACAAGACCTTGTGGCAATGTGAAGTGGTACAGACCACAATGCTAATGGCTTTGATTGATGCTGCTGTTGTGAGATCTTCTGCTTCACATGGAAGTATGTGAATTCATCTCACTGAATGCTAGTATGAGTTACACAGTCTCCCACAAAATTCAACAATGCTGCCTTGTGGGTAAGCAAAGCAAGAATAAACTCTGCTTAAAGCTGTCCTAGAATATTTTTTTATTCCTTGCTTTTCAAGTCAACTGGCTCCAAATTAGTGTCCCTGTCATCTTTGGTTTATCTGAATGCCAAACCTTACCCAATTTTATTCAGAAACAAAAGCTATGACAGTTCTTTAATAAGTTACTGGTTCTCTTTCCTCTATTAACTACCAGGGACAAGAACAGAAAATGTTAGAGCTTCATAACAGGAATTAAAAAGTAAGGTGGGCAGTGAATACAGGTTAATATTAGCCCATTAGTCTGGTATTGTTTGAGATATTTCATAAGTTAGATCAATATTACACAAGCTAGTTCCAAGTGGCCTGTGAAATATTTGTCAGCTTTTGATTTTTCAGAAGTGTGGAAGGCAGCTTTAAATTAGGTCTGCAATAGTAATTATTTTACCAGCCAGACGTCAGCTGTGAAAGATTTGGGCTGCCTGTTATTCACAAGGTCATAAGATCTGACCTGGTAACAGAAGCATACTTTGAATTATATAGAAAAAAACACAGTTCCTTTGCTTATATTCTCTTCTTAAAAACAAACAAACCAACCAAAACAAAAGCAACAGTCTTCTCATGAGAAGTCACTGAATGCAAATTTCTAGCTCTTTTGAACTGTTACAAACAATCTCTATTTCCAGTGTTGAATCTAAACAAAGTTGGAAGCCAAATTATTTTTAAAAAAAACATATCTTGCAGTTGGTACTAAATACTTCTCATTTGCAAGTTCATTTACTTTGTCTCTCTCTGTTGACCTACAAATGCTAACCACTGCAAATAACCACCCCTGGGCTGTTTGCTATTGATCTTCCACTAATATTGGAGCAAAATGAGGCTGCCGTGGTCCAAGAGGAGGTGGTCAGAGCCTTGCTAGCGTGACTAGACACCCATAAGTCTATGGGGTCAGACGGGATTCACCCAAGGGTATTGAGGGAGCTGGCGGATGTACTGGACAAACCCTTTTCCATCATCTTCCAACAGTCCTGGAAGACTGGGGAAGTACCACTGGACTGGAGGCTGGCTGATGTTGTGCCCATCTACAAGAAGGGTCGCAGGGAGGATCCGGGGAACTACAGGCCTGTCAGTCTGACCTCAGTGCCAGGGAAAGTCATGGAACAGGTGATCTTGAGTGCTGTCATGA
>WAAB01013370.1:0-95169 GCA_013389865.1 Piaya cayana | reverse complement strand
TTGATAGGAATGGTTGGACTCAGTGATCCGGTGGATCTCTTCCAACCTGGTTGTTCTATGATTCTATCATTCTATGATTCAATATTTTACGTTGGTTTTTGTCAATTATTTTTAACAAACAAAAGGTCTTTAAATAGATACTTTTAAGTTCCAAACAGTACCACCAAAGAACAGTAGACAAAAACAATCCTTAATTGCTACCGTACGTATAACACTCCCTCAAGTATAAATATACTTGATCTAAAAAGTAGTCTAATTAAAAACTATTTTTTTAGAAGACTTAGTTTAAAAAAAAATGATTGCAGCATTATGGCTAAATGTATCTTAACAATGTGGTTGATTATTCTTTTATGTAACTCAATTTACACATGCATGGCTTCTGTTTTTTGATCTGAGGAAGGTGCAATCTACTTTTAGTGTGACTTTATTATGTCTTTAAAATAACTTGGAACTCCCAGCTCCAAAATAGTCTGTAATAAAAGGTAATACTGCAAGCAAACTTTGTTTCTGTAATTTTCATTACATTTAAAATTAGAATATATGAAAATGATGTAACCAAAGCAATAATAAATCAGGAGTGAAGCTTTAATAATTAGTGACTTGATTGAAGATCCCTGGATTATTGGATGTAATTAAGTAACTACATACATCTCATAATATTCTCTACAAATGAAGTATCTAAGTCATGATTTAAAATGTTCTTGAAAACATAATTTATAACTTGTAGTTGCTGTCAACTTTTTATTCTTTAGCTTGTCTTCACTTCTTATTGAACACAGGAAGCACTTCATTTGATCTGCTTCCATAGGAAAAGCAGTAAGGAAACAAGTGAATTTATGGAATACTCAGCTTTGTAAAAACCATTTTGTCCTATCTGTGGATTTCTGTTTGAGTATGTCAGGCACCATCTTCCCTTAATATCTGAGTGCTCTTAGCCCTGTCATTTTATCACTAATTTTTATATTAGAAAATGTAAGCTGCTTTGACATCTACCTATCAAAAATTTTTGAGAGGCATGAAAAATTTTGAGAGGCATGAGTCATATAAGGTCATTTCACTAGGAAAAATGATTTTTTCATGAGCAGAGAGGGTAAAAATTGCTGAAAAAGGTGAAAAAAGTATATTCTTAACCTCAGTAGTTTGGGATTATAAGATCTGTAAGAAAATGACTAAGGCAGCTTTTAATGCATTTATGGACTATACTGTAATAAACTAGTGTGGTGTAATATTTTCATGTGTTTCATTTGATCATAGTGTGTGAACTCAAAGATTCTGCTATGAAAATGGGAGAGATGATGAGACAAGCAGGATGTGGTGGTTGTAGATTCTGCATGAGGGGGGACAAAGGATTTTTTTGGTTTGAATTTAGTGCATTATTCTCTTGAACAAAAGTTTTATCAGCAGTCTTGTTACACAAGATAGAGTATGTGTCCTCAGAGAGAGAGAACACTCTAAATTCACTTATTTAAATATTTTTTTCTTGCATGTGTCATATTCTATTTCTGTGTGAATCTAATTCAATAGCAAATTTAAACAAATAACAGCATTTTTCTGCATAAATATTCAGCCACGTATTACATTCTGGAGAGGAGAGAAAGATCAAGATAACATATGAGACGCATAAACTGAATTCCTGATTAAAATATATTTCAGCTGAGATGGGCTTGTGAAGGGTTAGAGACCACGATCACAAGCTTGCAAAATACTGTCTGTTGGTTATTAATTAATTGTGTATTGTACATTAATGATAAATCAATGTTTGTAGATGCTAATATTTGATTTTTTTCATTAAAAATCTTCAGTCCTAACTATAAGTAAAGTGAAAAATAAGAAAAGAAACAAAGAAAGAAAGAAAAGAGAAAAGGTATAGATAGATCTACTTCTATCAATGGAAGGTTTACCCCATTTCTCAGGAACATCTATATGTATGCAACACAGAGGGAAAGTTTAATTGAAATGTGAACTTTCTCCTGTTTATGATATCAACCCAAGAATCCATGGATATGACTAACAGGGCATGTAGCTGCTAATTTACTCAAAATAGTCTGTTGGTTCTAGAATTGGTTTTGCAAGTGTAATTAAAGCAGATGTTTCTGTTGCTATTGTGGATTGTTTTGTTCTTGTTTCTGGTAACTCAAGGTTCAAGAAAGTTCATTTAGTTTTAGAAGGCTTGAAGTTTTCTTATTTTATTCAAACCAGTTTGCTTATGCAGACTGCCTTCTAGGTTGTTGGAAGAACCTTATTTTCTTGGTCTAGGTTTAGACTCCCTATGATAAAGTCCTTGTGGTAGATTTCTATGGGCAGTTGTGTATACAGCAGGACCTACTGAGATACCTGGTTTGGAGAGTTATCTGCCATTCAAAGAGGAATAACAAAAATGTCTATTTCTTGGTTTTATCACNAGCCCCTTCACCAGTTTCGTTGCTCTTCTCTGGACACTCTCCAGAGCGTCAACATCCTTCTTGTGCTGAGGGGCCCAGAACTGCACACAGTATTCAAGGAGCGGTCTCACCAGTGCCGAGTACAGAGGGAGAATAACCTCCCTGGACCTGCTGGTCACACCGTTTCTGATACAAGCCAGGATGCCATTGGCCTTCCTGGCCAATACTTATACTTTTTATCATCTAAAAGTAATTAAATTTCCCTAGTTTTGATGGAGGAAAATAGCTACAGTTTCAATATTCCAGGTGCAGGTGTCTAATAATTCGTTATTTTCTTTCTTAAAAGCTTAAAAAACTTCTTCTTTCCTACACATCTCCATTTGAATTATGGCTTTTACATTAATTGTCATTAAGACAGCTTGTCATTAAGACAGCTGTGTGTCTTTTGTATCTGGAAGTGGTGTATGTATAACATGTAACACCTTCTGTGGAGCATACTGCAGCAGCCCTACTACTCTTACAGCTGGAAGAGGGTGAAAAGTATAATCTTAATTTTCCCTATTCCCCTTAAAAATCATAAAGCTTGATCATTTCCACAGCATCAAGCTACTGAAAATATGAATATGTTAGACTGTGGTCTTAAAGAGGCTGACATTTACATATTTTTAAGTCAATAATCTAATTAATGAAAGGTGCCAGTTGGTCATTTGAGAAACACAAGATACATTTACCCGAAAGGTCATGTAAATGCAGGAGCAAGGGTGGAAAACTGTGAGTCTGAGCATTAATTCCAGTGGGTTTCTTGGTATCGATTACACAGATTGTGAGTGCTCATTTGTAGGCCAGAAGGCAGATATGTCTCTTTGCAAGCCATTTGTCTCCTTTTGTTTCTTAATTAATATCACAGATTTGAAAACTTGTGGTAATGAAATTGGCTGTTAATTAGGCTAGTCTTCAGCAGGAAGGTTTTGATATCTTAGGTTTTTCCTGTGCAGTTAACAGAAGTCTGTTATTTGTTCTTGTTTTCCTTTTGCAAAGTTGCCTGTAATTGAAGTAGTTATACTGATGTGAGAATTAAAAAAATTTTCTGCTTGATAACCATTCTAGAGTTAAATTTCAGAAAAAAATGCTGATTTTAAAGTCTTATTTTTAATTTGGATATCTTTAACTAGCTGCTTTGTATGATTAATATCTTATATGGGAAAAATGGGTGATTATTTTGAAGATCTGCCAATATTTTGAATGATTTCGTTAGCACACTCAGTTTTCTCTGATGGTTGTGCAGATATTTTTCTTTGTAAGAGAAGAAAGAGACTCTAGGGCAAAAACAAAACATAAGAGGGACGAGGACAACAATGAAATATATACTTAGGTGTCAAAGAATGTTTTGTGAGGAAGGTGTTCTGTTTGATGTAAAAAAAAATTCTAATTTCATATTCATTCTCAATTAGAAGACAGTGCTTTTTTTTCAGGTCACTAAAAGCCAGAGTATTTCTTTATTTTAACATGTCTTTATGGGAGTGAATTGTATTTACATCAAATAGATGATAAGAGTAAGTCAGAAAACAGGAGTGGATTTATTAGAAGGGAAAGTGACCCCTTTGTAGTGTTAAGGTCAGAAAATGTTTTGCCATCATGCAGCATTGCACATTTTGGATCTCCAGTAGGAGAGGTGGATGTAGGCAGGTGCCGTAGCCATAATTGTTCACAGGTACAGACAAAAAAAAAGTTATTTAAAATGAATACTTACATCTTCCCTTTTTCTTTTTCCTTTGTGTGTTATTGTGATTTTCCTTTAGGAAATGTACATGTTGCTATGTTATTTTAAGGTACCGGAAAGGGGTAGAAAATATTGTTGGAACCTGAACATTCTCTAAACACGCTAGTCAGCATAAAAGTATCTATTAGAAAATGTCATTGTGAAATCTGTGACTAATCTTTCACAGCTATCACCTTATGTATACTCAAAGATAAAGATTACGTATATTTTCTCAAGTGAGTAAATAAGCTTCTTATTCTTTCCTTGAACAGGTTGCTGTACTTGGCTCATGTTTTCTGACGAACATCATGATTCGGAAGAAAGATTGAATATATCCACTTTATTTTTTAAATAATTTTTAAAAAATATTTTCAATTAAGCAATTCAAATGGTTTTAAAACTGCTATAGCAGAAATTACACACCAGTTTTAACTATAATTATTTCTATCTCTCTGTTGTACATTCAACCTTTCTTTTTCTGTTCTTTTAACATTTCATACTTGGCTACCAAAGAAACTTTGCTAATTGAAAATTTAATGTCAGTGGCATTGCTCTTGCCACAGTTTCTGTCTTCACTTCATTTTTTTCCTCAGGATTTTCTGATTTTCAGTGTAATATAGCAAGTCTGTTAGATAAATCCATTAGTCATGGCCCATTCAATGAGAGCCATGTCCAGCTGGTATTTTTTAGGCTAGCAAGTGAAACAAATGCTCAAAGCATTAAAAAAAAAAAATCCAGGAACAAATCATGTCCAATGGAGCATCCTGTTACAGATAGCTCTATTTTCTGAGCTAACAGGTAAACGGGGACTGGATTAGGAAAAGTAGACATGAAAGACACTTAGTCACCTTGTTCAGTCTTTTCTTTCTTCTTTCTCCATTCTTAACCATTGTAGCTGCCTTTCTCACACAGAGACTCCTACCCAAGATTGCTGCTTTAAAAATTCAGGACACTGTCCCAGCTAGCAAAGGAGAAGAGTGAGGGTGGTTTTTAACTACTTCTCTCAGACTAAGAATTTCAATTTCCAGAGGCAAACCAACAGAACATCTTATAGAAAATAGTTGAATACTTTTTCAGATAAGAAATTGGTTACAACAATGTGAAAAGCTCCTGTAAGTGTTGCATGTCTTTTTGTTCTTAAATTTGACTGTATTGAGGGCCTGTAGATAGATCTGATAAGGTTACAACTGAGTCAGTTATTATATAGTTTTCTAGGACTCTTAGAGTGTGACACTGTTGTAAAGGAAACACACATTTTATGTCCAGAGATAACTGTAAAAAAAAGCAAAAAAAGAACTTTCTTCAGTACTTTCAGTATTGAGTTACACTTGTTAATTACAAGCCTTATCTTTTCATGAAGTGCACCAAGTATGTAAGTTTTCTTCTTTCCCTGACACAAAAGCAATGTGGAAAGTTGTAGCTCATCATTTTTGGGATGAGAAATGGAAAACAAGAGGAACCAGCAAATTAAGAGATTACATAAGTGATCTTTCACTGCATGTGGAGGAATTATTAAAGATACTGTTCTCTATTCTAGGGACACAGATAATGTGCTACCTGTGAGACTTTACATCTTTGCTTGTGGGCATAGGAAATTAAAAACATAAAAATAAAGCTTAGACTTTCAGAGGAAGCAAAAGGATGATGTTGCCTACTACTCATTCTGTATCTGCACTGTTGACTGGACAACAGTGATATTGTTTCATCTATGCATTTACCTATACAATGTATATTACATATAAATTACATCATATGTTTCAGGTTACAGCTTTTTCTCTGACCTCATTGAGATATGTGATATATAAGAATAATTTTTCCTACTTTATCATTTTTTTTCAACACTTATGCTACAAAATGACTTTCACATTGAATTGAGGTAGTATTTACAGCAATTTAGTTTCCCAATAAGAGTAGCTCATGTAAAATCATTTAAAAGGCAGTAATTTTATGATGGGTGGAGCTTTACGTACTTGTGAGAAGCAGCTCTACAGATATTCAGAACATAATATATAGATATTTAGAGATAATTTAAAATAATCAAGACATGTAAGCCTAAAGCTTTCCCAATGAAGCAGCTCCTTTACTTGAAATCTGACAATTCTAACCCAGAAGTACTGCTGCAGCATCTCATGGGATTAGTAGTCTAGCCTTGTGTCTCTGAATCTCTCTTCCGCTCTAGAGGTCTGAGCTGACCACATTTCCCGTGTTGCACTATGTTCTCCAGTCTTGAAACAATGTGATGCTCCAATCTCTAGTCAGCTGAAGGGAATAGAAGGAAGAAACAAACTACAGTTGCTGTCAACATTGCAATGCTCTTGCGGAATCCCTTTTTTCCCCTACTCCAAATTGTTGGCACAAAGCTGATGACTTGTGTGTGTGAATCTATTTCTGTATACTAAGCCTAAGATGTCAGTAAATAACAAGTATTTTTTCCAAGAGTGAACAGATAACCCCTAGAAAAATGATTTAAATGGAATGGTTTGAACAATTCTCTAGTTTGATCCCAGCTTTAAGGTTTGTCACCTTCAAAGCCTATTTTTATCCAAACTGCTAAATAAAATTGAAGTGGTAAACAATCTCTCTACTTCAGTTCTGTTGACAGCCTCCCTACCCTTATGGGACAGCCTATGGAGGTACAAACTGGGCACAGGGAATAATTTGCTGGAACAAAGCCCATCCATTAGGAAGAACAGTATATGATTTGTTGTCAAAGGGGTTTTCTTGAAAGACAGGTGGTCATGATTTAAATTCCTGCTTCTGACAGAAAAAAAAAAGACGACTAACAACCTGGATATTACATAATCAGGCTTAATGCCCTAAAACTAATGGCTGCTCTAAATGGGAAAATATTCTTATTTCGAGTCATCTTTGTTTCTGATGTTTCGGTTTTTGGTAAAGATCTGCCTAAACTAAAATATTTTGTGTTAAAGTGAAATATTTATTTGATCCAGAACTACTGTTTCTTTTTTCACTTTGACTGGGAAGACAGACGCACAAACAACAGAATTTGTCTAAAATGAAGTTAAGGAAACGTTTCCAAGTAAACCCAAATATGAAGATGATCAAAGGGCTGGAGCACCTCCTATATGAAGAGAGGTTGAGAGAACTGGGGTTTTTTTGCCTAATGAGGAGAAGGCTCTGGGAAGACCTGTTAGCAACCTTCCAGTACTTCAAGAGAGCCTACAGGAATGTTGGGGAGAGGCTTATTATCATGTAGTGTACTTACATGATGAGGGGTAACATTTTTTAGCTGAAATACAAGGGGTTTAGATTAGATATTAGGAATATTTATTTATTTATTTATTTTTTACTGGGAGGGAGGTGGGACACTGGAACTTGTTGCCTAGAGAAATCAAGGATGTCCCATCCCTGGAAGTTTTCAAGGCCAAGTTGGATGAGTCTTTGAGCAACCTGACCTAGGGGAAGGTGTTGGGGGTTGGAACTACATGATCTTTAAGATCCCTTCCAACCCAAACTATTGTATATTTCTATGAAATGCTAATAAAGGACCTTTTTTATAGGTACTTAAAACCTTAGATTTTTCTAATAGTGAATAGCATTTTCAACTCTGTCATACCCTATGAATGACCACTGCTCAGGTCTTGCATAAGGGGTTTGCAACTCTGGTCTACGTTGTTAATCACTAACTTCTCCAGAAATGTAATATTCTATTGTTCACTTGTATTAATGTAGTGGAGTGTCTGCTATGGAGACCTCTCCCTCTGATGATAGGCAGAAAAAAAGGTAGTTTGTTTCTCCAAAGTGCTTGCAGCATATTTTTTAAACTTATATATACATTTTCATTCCAAAAGTTATTTTCTCCAACCATTCCCATTTTAAGATAAGTCTATTCAAAATCTAAGATTAATTCAACTTAAAATTTAAAAATATTTTTCTTCAAGAGTTTTAAAAAGTCTTTTTTCTCTAGGAAAAAGTATTTGTCCCTAAAATTGCCAATATAGACCTTGTTTAAATAGCTGACTCTTCATTTTTAAGAAGCATTAATAAAACTTAACAGACTTTATGTGTTTTGATTATTTATGTAGGTTTTTAATGTATGTTGCTATTAAAGGAAAATAACTGATATCTTAAAATCTACCCTAAAATTTCTCTGAACAACTTCCCAATACATTTGGACACAAGCATAACTTTAAGTTTATTTGGACACAAGCATAATTTCAAATTTGTATGTCATTTTTTCTGGTATGGAGGTGCTCTCTACAGAATTGGAACACAAGAGCACTGCTTATTGTGGGAAGTTATTTGTATTTGCTTCTTTCTAAATTAAATGCAGCAGTAATTAAACCAGTCTGTTTTGTGGTCTGCACAACAGACACACATAAATAGAAAGCAGATTATCTAGGAAAACAGATAAATTGCTCTTTTCCCGTAGATCTGGCCCAAACCAGTCAAGGTGTGGCATCGTTCCAAGAGGTGCAATGCCGCTAAAGTTACCTTATTTTTAAAAGTCTAGATTTTGCCATTTGTAATCATTGAAGATGCTCTGGCACAGTTAGCTACTGCTGAAGTTGAGCATTCTGATTCCTGTATCTGCAGCCCCCATAGTCTTTTGGGATTATGAGGTATTTCTTATTGGTATTAAAAAAACACAACAGTGTTAACACCCAAGAGATTGCTGAACTAATCCTTCTATAGATATTCTGGTTATTTTCTGGGGTATATTTTGACATAATTAATATTGGTAAAGAAGCTGAAACCAGTATTTAAAAAGATGACGTATAAATACAAAGTGTTGTTGCTTTCTTACTTCTGAAAATTTATACTCATTCACACAAAATGTTCCATAATTTTACACCTTTCCAAATGCTATGTAAAAGCCTTCAGAGGGAACTGACCTTCTCCTAGGGGCAGATACGTACCCAGATTTCTGAAGAAAAGAGTTGCTACTGCAGTGGACTGCCTACTTTAGAGTGCTCTGAAAAGGATATATTGGATGTCAAATGCCCTAGACCTTGAGCAGCCATTTAGTGTGCTGGCAGCAGCGGATTATTTTGTGGCATACCCGCACCGTCTGTCACAGAAAGACAGTGTTGTGTATTACTCAGTCTGTTAGATCTGTCTCTGAGGGAGCCGAAGATGAGGGCACTATATTTCACTTCCCATGAATGGGAGAGAGAGAAGATTGCAGGAGATCACATCTTTCATTCATGTTATAGACTAAGTGCCACCAGTCAAATGACTTACAGAATCCTTTCTCAAGCTTACTTCAACAACCACTTCCTTCTTTGCTGGCTCATATGTTTCAAAACTGAATAAATAGATAAGGATGGTAATTACATTTAGTACATAATCTGTAAGAAGGCACCAAGGCAAGTGTGAAGGGAGACATATTTTCCACATCACTCCTGGATAGACAGCATGAGTAATGAATTAAAAGCACAGAAATTAGATGCTGTATGAGAAGGTAAAAGAAAACTTTGAAGTTTATTACACATGATTTCACCTTTCAAATGAACAGATGTGACTAGGCCTCTTCTGCCTCTTTATGAAGGCAAAATAGTCCTTCATAATTTGACAGCTCCTGGGAAAAGTCTCCTTCCTTCCCAGTTAATATGAATTGTATCAAATATCCAGATCATGATGTTATATTTTTAAGAGGGATGCTGCAATAACACCGTCGTAATTGTGTGGGTCACTTGCCTACATAGCTAGGAACCAGAAGCTATATTTTCCTTAAGTTCTAGGAGGGAAGAACTGAAAAATGCCCATACATGCAAGGTAAAATCTATAGAAAACCTAGTGCTGAATGGAGATGTCAACAGAATTTAATTAGAGATCTAAACTAGCTTGAAGATGATGTTCATTCTGTCTTAATTTAAAAAGATAACATGGAGTATGCATAGTAGAGTGCCTGCCACTTTGTTATAAACAGTCTTGTTGGCAAGGGGAAGCTAATACCAGGTCTTTGTCTACGAGTGGCATAGAAGGAGAGAAGACAGCATTTCCTTATTAATCATGAACTAATAAGTCCCTCTGAAACTCACCTCGCTCTATGATCGAGCTTAAACACAGTGGGTAGGTCTGTGGGTATAATATGTATCTGTACAAGTGAGCATTTAAAGTGTTTCTGACCCCATGGAAGTGGTTCGCACAGCAGTGCAGCTGAGCACGCCTTAGCCTTTCCCAGCTCCCCTGGGGCTGTGAGACCCCTCTGTCTGAGTACCAGCCATTCACACTTGCTAAAGGCCAGCCCTCTTTCCTCAGGAAGACTATGCCATTTTTTTTGCCTCAAAACAGGGATGCTAATGTGTCTTTAATAACATGGTGTACCACCTGCCTTCTTGAATAGTGACTTGATTGTGTCATGATCATTCTTGATCGTGCCATACCAAGTCTAGTGAACATTGAGGAAGCAAATGACAAAGAACGGTAAGATATAGGAAGGGATAGATGGGGGCTATAGGCAGTTCGGAGAGACAAAAGCAGCAGCTGTACTTCTTATGATCACTGTCAGTCTCATTCCATGAACTCCTGTGCTTAGAGCAAAAAAGCTGGTGTTTGTGGGACTGGAGGGAAGGGAGAGAGGTCCAAGTCTTTGCCACACTTGGACCTGAAACAAATGTACTTCATGGCTGTTTTCTTTCCTATAGTATCTTTAAAACAACCTTCAATCTAGGGAATAAACCCATGTAATTAGTCAATTAAAAATAGTATCAGAGGGAGAGGGAATTAAGAGAGAGAGAACACATGAATTTTTAGCTATATCTAGAGAATCTCTTAATCTCACAGTAAAATATTTTTGGAATATGCCTTGGGTTTTTTCTCTGACTTTACAAGAGGCAAAAGGTAATGACCTGGGAAGTCATCAGCAAGATTGAGTCCACCCTGGGAAGGATTTTATAGTGGCATAGGATTAATATGTTAGTGCCTGTAACTAATATTTTGTATCAGCTTCCAGAAGAGAAAAAGGATGATATTTTGGAAAAGGATTTTTTTCTTTCTAGTTAAGTATCTACAGATTTTTGATAGTAAGATTTTTGACATTAAGAATGGCATTACAAAGTTGCATACTTAAATGTTATTACACTAACACAGGTTTTAAATCTAGGTTTGTCTTATGGGTTTACCCATAAGAAATCTGTGAAGGATGATAATTTTTTAGTTTATACTAGCTACTGTATCTTAACACCCACTGTGGAAATCCTGGGTGCATAAAATATGTGAATTAATTCAGTTCACTTAATAGATTCTGATATTCACATTGGAAGTTGAACAAAAGCAGATACTGTGCAATAGGCTCGCTTATTTTGGAGCAAATTCTCAGAAAATACATATATTCCAAGAAATCCTTCATCTTCTGCTAGATGGGTGCATTAGCTCCACCAAGAAACATTTCTGTGTGTTTAAGAGTTTTGTCTTGTGATTGAGTTATTAGGTAGCACAGTCTCAACTCACTTTTCTTGAACATCAGTTTCTCATTGATCTACTTACTGCAAATCAGCACAGAAGTAAATGTGCTCTAAGGCATTAATGGTTACTGATGAATTTTTGTTATTGTGTTTAGGCATTTTCTACTTTATCTCCTGCAAAGATGTATTGACGGCAATGAGTGCAGTGTGTATTCTACAACTCTGAGCTTACTCAGCAGGCCTGCTTAAAGAAATCTGACTTCCTGGGTATGGAGTTTAGCTTTACGTGATAGAAATCTAAGCCATTATGAGCATTAAATATTTAGTTCATACAGAATGATTTCTGCAGATGTCTTATTGTTTTCTGGAACATTTTCTAATGCAAGTCACTGCATCAAATACTGTGGCAGCCTAAGCCTGCATAAAGACCTTTTGCCTTTATTCTTGGGAAGTGAGGGTTGAAGAACAGGACCATACACAGCTAAAAGAGCTCTGAATAATTTACTTCCTATTCTCCTTCCCACCCCTCAATCTCCTTTAGATCTTAGACATGGAAAGCACATGTCAAAAATAATATTCATTCCTGTATTGGATGTAAAGATTTTCTTTCAAATGATCTATTTGGGTCCCACTTCAAAGTTCTTGAGGTAGGAAACTGTGTGATTTTTTAAAAAGTTTAGCACATTTTCTTCAAGATCCAGCAGTTTAAAGCCCCAAGCAACTTAATCTGATCTCACAGCTGAGCCTGCTGGGAGCAGGAGGTTGGACTAGGGAACACCTAAGGTTCCTTCCAACTTGAAGTACTCTACTATCCTATAACTAATTTGATATCATATTTTGTCTTTCTTGCTGTCTGCTTAATAAACTTTGTGAGTTGTACTTCTCGGAGTCTTCATATTGCCCTTGCCTCTTCAGTAATTTAGAACAAGGGAACAGTACTAATTGCCTTCTGTAAATGCATTTGGTACCAGCTGGACTTCCTGAGACTGCTGTGCAATTTTTTCTTTATCATGGATGAACGGATCCATCTGTGATTTTAAGCTCTCTATTGCTAGGCTTCAAATGCTCCCAGAAGAAAGAAAAATAAAAAAAAGCCAAAACAAACCACAAAACTAGCTGAGGCCTGCAAGATTTCTCTTACAGCAATCTCAAATTATAGGAGAAGCATCTCCCAGTGGTATAGACACATCTATCTGAAGCCTTTTCTCATTTCTTTTGATTAGAGCTTCAAATCAATTTTCTTGGTTTGTGGGTTGGTTTGTCTCTCAGCAATTGAGTGAAATGTGTTCTTCAGTCTCTCATTAGGCCAGTTCTCGCAAAATTGTAAGAGCCCAGCTGCTACAGTATCAGCTGTGACTGAACAGCCAGAAATGTTAAAGGATGATCTGCAATAGTGTCTACTGCCTGAAGTCACCAGCTGTTATCCAGAACCTCTTCTTGGGCCCTAGTACTGCAGCGTTTCTACTAGAAAAAAAACATTGATACATGTATTATCAGACTTCCTTCACACAACCTAGCATTCCAGTTTAGCAAGGCCACCATGAGATGGATGCCAAGAACTGCTCGTGATTCAGACCATGGCAGAACGATTGTCTCTTCACCTCAAAAGAGCATCAAGCAACTAGTCATAACACTTGATCCTAACGAATACCGTTTGTCATTTTAAAAATTATAAAAACAAAAAAACCCCAGAACGATCTCCCCAAACCCACCACCACCACCACTACAAAAAACCCCAAATACATACAACCCCAACCCCCCATCAATAAGTACATTCACTCCACCCATATTTCATTATTGAGTTTGTTTGTGACCATCAAGACAGACAGTGGTGACTGAAGTAGTGCTGCCCAGGTCTTCCAGGTCTACTGGTGCTGCAGTTTTGGTTCTTTCTGGTGTTACCACACAGTGACTTACCTGCACCTTCTTTGCCACTAGCCAGTGTGAGACAAGTCTGTATGGCTGTGCTTGTGCCATCATTCAAAGAATTATGATTTTGTTGTGATTTTCACCTGGCTTTATGGGCCTTTTGGTGTGCACTGCAACTCTAGAAATGGTTCTTAGGGGAGAAGGAACACAGCACATACCTAATCTTAATTTTATTCATTGCAGGAGGTGTGGCTGGTCTTGCACATCTCTGTCAGTCCATAGCAGATAGGGCTGCTGGAAAACATCTGTCTTTGTAGCAACCCCATCTTCCCACCTCGTAGAATCATAGAATCATAGAGTGGTTTGAGTTGGAAGGGACCTTAAAGATCATCTAGTTCCAATCCCCTTGCCATGGGCAGGGACACCTCCCACTAGATCAGGCTACCTAAGGCCCCATCATACAGGACTTGCCCCTGGTGAAGCCATGCTTGATGCCATTAATCAACTCCATGTCCTCCATGTGCTTTAGCATAGCTTCTAGGAAAATCTGTTCCATGATCTTCCCAGGCACAGAGGTGAGGCTGATAGTTTGATTGTTCTGAGGATCATCTTTTCTACCTTTTTTAAAAATGGGCACAATGTTATCCTTCTTCCAGTCACCAAGGACTTCTTCTGCTTGCCATGGCTCTCATGTAGAGTTTCTTGACAACCATATTATCCAATACCCTCTGGACTCTGGGATGCATCTCACCAGGTCTTATAGACTTCTATATGTTCAGGTTCCTCAGGTGGTCATGAACCTGATCCTCCTCTACAGTGCAAGGAGCTATACCCCCCTGGTCTCTTTCTTGTTGTCCATGGACCCAGGAGGGGTGAGGAGAGTGATTGCCAGTGAAAACTGAGGAAAAAAAAGTTGTTGAGTACCTCAGACTTCTCCTCATTTGTTGATATGAGGTCACCATTTTCGTTCATCACTTGGGGTACACTTTCTTTTCTCAGCTACAACCCCTTTCCTATTGCTGAATAGTGATACCCAGGTAGATGAGTATTGTCTCTTAACCCTTTAGTTGTTGACACAGCATGAGGTGGTTCCTAATACAAACATCATAACAGTCATTAGTTGAGTGTTCTTTTCTCATTTACTGTGTGGAAGCAGAGAGGCAGAAACACCGAGTGCTCACAGAGGAGGCTAGTTCAAAATCTGTTCTGTATGCAGTGTATATTTTTGCTTAAAATTTCATAAGCAGGAAATATGCCAGCTATCCCAAACAATGTTGATCTTCATTTCTCTAAGCTGGTCTTCCTTCTGTAAAATGGGGATGCTAACACCTCTTCATCACCCAAGGAATTTCTAGAGGCAAATTTACAATGTGCTACCCTAAGGAACACCAAGTACAAGTAAGTAGATTGTTTGCAGTACAGATTTAGGATTATGCAGTAAATAACAGGTATGAAAGGAAGCCATGAATAATCAAGCAAATATTTATTATAAAGAACATAAATTCTTAAGGGGAAAAAGCATGCTTTCACAGAACTATAGGTTGTATCAAAACTGCACAAAGGGGCCAAGTAAAGACTATAAACAATTTTTATTCTTGCAGTTAAAAACTTTTGATGCCTGAGTTTGCACAATTCATGTCCTTTCTTGGACTTCTGTGGAGCAGTTTGCTAAAATAACTGTCTTTGAAAATTAGATTTCTCACTGGTGAAAATCAGAAAGAACTATTGTCTTTAAAAATAGAACTTGTAAATAATACACGTTGATATGTTGGGGTTTATGAAGCATTAATGAGATTTGTAGGAGAGATAGCTATTTTAAAAAATCACAGCAATTTATTGTTGCTAATTACTCTCTTGGCACTGCATGTATTTAAGATTAATTGGAATGTCTGTACTCAATAATGAGGTCCCATGTAGTTTACACTGACTGACAACATCTTCCTTTATCTGGAAAATTACTGTACTGGAAAATTTGTAAACAGGGCTATAGCTCTTGGCAATCAAATTTTGAAAGTTTTACTTGATACATTAGCTAATGTGTTATGATAAAAAGATCAGACAGTTCCAGTAGTTAATAACAACAATTAAAAAGTCCATGGGAAATCTGTCAAGAAGTTATAACTTGTACACACAAGTATGGATGTTTGACACTTATGTAGTCAGACAACATTCAGACAGAGACCTGATTTCTCAGTATGATACATCCTGAATTAGAAATGCAGCATTTCTAGAAGATGTATGTTTATCACTATTTTACTGTTGTAAATTTAGTCATCTAAGGATGGGTACAGGAAGAGCAGTCCTTGCATCCTCATCTTGCAATAACTGTGAATAAATAATAGTAGATATTGATGACAGAGAGGGTTGTGTTGTAATGTGCTATGAGATTTTTTTTCTGAAATGCTTTGCTTATGTATACACATATGTGCATGTTTGTGCATTTAAATATTTCTTTGATGGCTTGTCTGTTTCTGCAGTCCACTTAAATATGGGGACCTTGTATTCTTTCTTGGATGTATTTATCTGATGGGGCTGATAAAGAATGACTTATTACAGACTTCTTTGTCAAAAAGTGAGAAATGACTGCCGGTGGTAGAATTCATTATTATTTGAACTTGAAACCCCATTTTACCAGCCAGAGGCACATTTCTAGTGCTGGAGAAAAAAACAACAAAAAAAATCAACCACCCAAAAAACACCCACTCAAAGCCCATAACTTTGGTCACTTCTGTACTGCAAAATTAAAGCCACACTTAGTAACTCAATTAAAGAGCAAGCCTTTTAGTGGAAGCTATAGGGGTGCAAATTTTCAGGTAGGGTCTGGAAAATTCAAGCATGTCCTCATTTTTTTTTGGCACTTTCTATTACCATATATTATTTACTTAGTCTGTAAAATTTCAATTAAGGTTGTCCAATCAATCAGAATTGCCTTGAGCATTTCTTAGATAAGCCATTATATAAAACCGGCAAAATTGCAACATTAATGACCAATTGATAGTGTAGTTTACTATCTGCATCTTTTCTATTTTTTCTGTGTTTAATTTTATAATTTTGCATATGTTCAACTCTGCTCAGATGAACAGAGTTACAGCAAATTTAGCAGATATACTATGAGTGATACTTGCTTGGAGCACTGTCTTTCTCAGTATTTTTGTTGATGCTTGAAGTAATTTGGAACTGCATTTAAATGGGAAAAGCGTGGGTACTTACACTGCTATTTAATGAGACTGAATTAGTCTCAGAGCACAATTCTATTCTATTGATTTTTTTTTTTACGGGAATGCAGAAGAGACAAGGTCCTGACTGTTCTGGTGATTAGTTACACATCTTCAAAGCATTTCAAAACTAAATCGTGTATAAGGCGAAATGTGTTGGTACGTGTTAATTCTCAGTGGTTCTACCCAAAGGAGAAAACAGCATGAATGTTTCTTTTCAGCTGGCCAGCAGCCCAGCAAGAGGCTTGACTGTGGCTGAAATCACGATTCTCATTTTCAGAGAGCCTCTGGGGGATTTTGCACTTCAGGGGTTGATAGAGGAAGCAGTCATTGCTTTCTCCAAACCCTGCCTTTGCCTAGAGGGTGCAAAAAAAGAACAAAACTCCTCACACGCTTGCATATCTGGGCAAGGGCCAGGAAAAGTCTGTCTCTTGAATAACAGTGCTGCCTAGTATATGCTTAATGTTTCTTTTCTCCTTGTTAGCAGCACTTTGACCTTATTAAATTGGCTGAGAAAAGGTGAAACCAGAGGGACTATGTGACTTCATGCACAGTGGCTAGCATGGTCAGGTGCTTTTCCATGCTAGCAGCTCCTGTTGTGGACAGCCAGATGAACCAAGGAGAGGGATGGCAAACAACTAGGTCAGTGTTGTCACTCACCCATTTTCTGTCTAATCTTAAATGCTGGATGCAGCCAGTAGAGCTGTAGAAGATCAGGACCTTTCTACATCCATGCTAGAGTCTTGCATCTTAGTTTGAAAAGCATTTTTTAAAAAATTACAATGGCACAAAGGGAGTTAATAGCCAGATGGAAATGCTACAATCCTTCTGCATTTCCACTAATGAACTAAGTAAAAATTCACACCACATTCCACCTTAGCTATATATATTTTCTACAGGTTTTTGTGGTGGCTCCTAGGGTTGTTGCAGAACCTGACAAATTGTCGAAACTGAGCTATTCAAACTCAGAGATCAGAACAGAAATGAGAAATTCCAAAACATCTCAGCAAAAAGACATTCTCAAAGAAAAACTACATTTTAAATGAATGATCAGGTTTATGTTTTGTTATTTTTTTAAAAACCAAAATACTAACCCAGAACAACTGGGTATAAGTCTTGCAGATTCCTCAGCTGTGCTGGCCCAAAGAGATGCTCTTCCCAGGAAGCTGGGCACCTCCCAGGAAATACTATGAGATCTCCCTGTAGCCTCCTCTTCTTGAGGTTGGACAATCCTAACTCTCTCAGCCTTTCCTCGTATGGGAGGTGCTCCAGCTCTCTGTTCATCTTTGTAGGCCTCCTCTGGACCTGTTTCAACAGTTCCGTATCCTTCTTATGTTAAGGATTCCAGAACTAGACACAATACTCCAGATAAGGTCTCACAAAAGAAGAATAGAGAGACAGAATCACGTCCCTCAAGCTGCTGGCCATTTCAATGCAGCCCGGGATACAACTGGCCTTCTGGGTTGTGAGTGCATATTACTGGCTCATGTCGATCTTCTTGTCAACCAGCACCATCAAGCCCTTATCTGCAGGCTCACTCTCAATGAGATCATCCCCCATTGCATATTGAGATTGGGGATTGGCCCAACCCAGGTGTAGGACCTTGCACTTGGCCTTTTTGAACCTCATGAGGTTCTCACAGGCCCACTTCTCCAGCTTGTCTAGGTCCTTCTGGATGACATCCCATCCTTCAAATGTGACAACTGCACCACTCAGCTTGGTGTCATCTGAATGTGTTGCTGCTTCCCAGTAGGCAGAAATTTTGAGAGCTTGCACAGCATAGTGACTTATGATACAGATGGTCAGAAAACCCAAAAAGTTATTAGCAGAAAGCCATGTTATCTGAACCAGTACATTTCTGTAGATAACAAATTTTGTCTGAATCATTTTGTCAGATAATTCCTGAGTATTTCTACCCTGTGGCTGTGCAATGTGAAATTATTGTGCATGTATCCTTGAAGAGAAGTCTGGCAATGCTGCTGTCATTTTGTTGTGGAAAGGACCAAGGGATTTTTAAAGACCAATAATTTATTGAGAGATTTATATTTTTCTTATCTTTCAAAAGAATTTAGTCCAGAACTATCTCAGAATTATTCGTAAGGTTGCGTACTGTTAATCCAGACAATCAAAAGTAATTAATCAAGGCCAGAAAAATAATGAGATTTCAAAATAAAAAAGTGGTTATTTTTAATTTGTCTTCAAATGTCTTGGATCTCTAGGGTATTTTCATAATATCCACTGGAATAACAAAGGGTAAGCCCTTGTGTTTTGAGCAAGGTACAGTTCTGAAATAAACATTCTACTGCCACAATGGTAGCCTAGAATATCAGTGTGATAAATATAACGTAGTAATATATACATAGTATATTAAAATAATATAATAAATGTTCATAGAATCATAGAAACATTTGGAGAAGAGCTCTAAGGTTATCCAGTCCAACTGTCAAAGTTGCAACTACTGATAAAATCATGATAGAAGGTTACAAAGAGGATTAAAATAAACAGACTTGTGGAACAGAAAACCAAAAGGAGAGTCAACTTCTCTAGAAGATGGTACATTATGGTTGCTGGATGCCATGATGTGTGGGAAGCAAGTCTCATTTTGTCTTGGAAGTTCCATCCATGTGAAGCATTGGTAGAGACAGATATCAAGGAAATTAAGTAGATTAGTCATCATACACTTTTACCCAACAGATAACTGAAAGGCTCTAACAGTCTGTAACTCAGCACTTAAATTAAAGTTATGCAAACATTCTTCTTGTCCCTGAAGTCCATATAATTCCATCTAGGTCCACAAGCCTTTGCTGTAAGTGTCAGGGTCTATTAGGAGTGCTGCCTGCTGAGCTGTTCCAGTACAGAAGGTGTTCCCAGATGAGCAATGCCAACAGGTCTATTGAAATTGCAATAAGGGAAGTTTCTGGTTCATGGTAATGAAATAAAGGGATCATTAACTTAGGTATGCGTGATTCTAGTAAGAAATATTAGGAAGCCATTGGCAAGCTGCACTTAATCCTTAAATTTTAGAGTTGCTTGTCAACGTCTTGGTTTTATTATTACCTCAAAGGAATGGATGGGTTTTAACTCATGAAAATCGAAAGCAAGAGTCACAAAATCTCTAAGGGGGCCTAATAGTGTATCACACCTTTTGTCCTTCGTCCTCTGAGATGTATAAAGATTACCTCATAGTGACTTTCTAGTAACAGGATTTGAAAAAGTTGGGGTTTTTTCACACTAGAACTGTCAGATTTTCAGATCCAAACCCATGCCAATGGTTCTTTAAGGTCCCTTCCAACCCAAATCATTCTGTGATTTATGGTTTATTAATCCTTAATTCTTAATGCTGCTCACCCAGTCTTCAATCTGTTAATTACAATTTTGTCTATTTCTTTACTTGTAGATGAGTTAGTACGTTGTGGCTTTGTGCATTGAAAATTATCAAAGCTAGAAAATTAAGTTTTTGCAAAGTAGTGAAACCTGTGACTTGTTTAGGCTCTTGAAAGAGCATGATATTCATCTCTTACTAGCTTCTTTAAGAGTTTTCATCTGAAAATTTTCCCTCTGTAGATTGACAAGCTTCATTAGTATTCATCACCAAAACAAGCTGCACCACTCTGAAGTAGTTTGTCTTTTTATTTTTCTGAAGTACTCCTCTTCCCTGTTTATATTATTCTTTCCTACAATTAGCACCTCTTTTTTTATGCATGGTGATTTTAAAAGCTGAAAAGTAATGTTATTTAAGTAAGACCCAGATTTGTGTATTTTATGTAAAATGATGCTTCATCCATTGTGGTCTTCTCAGGACTCCCCAGTGTATGGAAGGTAATTTGAACCATGTGGGACTTAATAGTTATAGGGATTAGAAAAGAAAGTAGTATCAACTTTTCACAAATTTCTTCTGATTATTTCTTAAAAGTGAGGAAATGAGTGAAAGGTGTTCATTACCATTATGATCTTAAAGGGAAAAAAATACTGGTTTTATAAGCCATAAGGGTAGATAGAATAATGTTTGTGTAAAATGTATTACTTTGTAATATTATGCACCTGTTCATGTGCTTGTTTTCTCTCTGTTACTTTACATATCTTTAACCTTGCAGGCATATGCTCTGGTAAGTTCAAACAGTAATGAGAATCACTGGCTATCTATCTGCTATCTAATCTAACTGTATCTATTTTGACCATTATAGGACAGCAGATGCCATATCTAGTCATTACCAAGCTGCAGTTAAGAGAAACAGTGGATGCCTTAATAATGTGAGGGCTTTTTAGCCCAAGAAGTTGATATTGTATTTCACCCATGAACATCTTGTGTGGAAACCAATAAGATTATTCTTACTGTATTTGGACTTAAAACTAAAAATGAAACAGAGCACGTGTGCTTCTTAAAGTAATCAGCCAAGAAAAGACTCATTGTCTACTTTTCCTGTTCTAACATTTGAAATAAAATAGTTAGCCTGGCAGCAGTTCTACCTTGTTATGCTACTAAAAGAGATTTCATGCTTTATGAAGGTCTTGTGCTTATATTAATACAGCCTTATTCCTTATGTATTGTCTAACTATGCACTTTGTGTTTTAGTGATACTGATAACAATACTGTAAAATGCATCAGTTCATTTAATACAGGTTGGGTGCTCTCTTGTTGAGGCAGCTGGTTGCGTAAATGAAAGCTGCAGCTCTTGCATATCTCTGAGGTTGTATTCAGTCATTTCCTCCCTTTTAATTCTCTTGGGGATGTGGATTCCACTCTGAACGCTTTTCTCAATTTGTTATGGTACTAGCACCTTCATTCTCAAGAACAAAGTAAGGGGCCTCTGAAGTGAGACATTGCTACTGCTTTGGGGATCACTTGCTTCAGGAAACATTTCTCTTTTACTCTTTGGGGTTTTTTTCTGTGTTTTTTTTTCTTTTTTTTTCTTTTTTATTTAACACAAGTTGCAAATAAAGCAGGAAAGGCTTTTGTAAAAACTCTTTGAAGATCATCTATTTGTATGTTTGTTATGAAGGTGAACAGCAGTCTTTGTGAAATGAGATAACAGTGCACAAGCATCAGATTTTAAGCTCCAGGACTAAGAGGGAATTTCATCCCTTGGGCCCTGATAAACAATGATGCAAGCGACTTTGTGTATCTTTTCTTTTCTAAAACAGCAAATGTGGACCACTTTTGGAGACAGGACACTAGGACAGACCATTAAGTATCTACACCCAGTAAATCAAATATTCCATACTTAGAAATGTTGAAGGTAGGAAGAGCTCAGACGAGTGATCCATCTGCCAGAGTTTAACAAATTATTCTATATCTTCTAAAATGCAATAACAAACTGTGTATCTTTTCTTATCTCATATATTAGGTAAGTCATATCAGTTCAAGTCAACTGCATTCCTAGTTTCAGTGGAAAACTGAAAAAGAAAAGCAGTTGTTTATATTGACAAGACTCAAAATCCTTGTAAGGAAGTTACCAGACTTGCTTGTGGTTGTCATTGGATTTGGTTTCTATATTCTTTAATGTTACCAAGGGGTGTAGCATGCATCTTAAGCAGATGCTCACAACTGGATTACACTTGTACCATAATTTATTCTTTCTAGCTGAAATGAAGCATCATTATGTCCATTATTCTAATTTTGCATATTAAAGTGGATTTCTTTAAGAAAATCTGTTTTGAATTATTCTGTTTGCTCAAGAGTTCATTCAGTGAACATTCGTGTCCATTTAAAGAAACAAAAAAGAGATTCAACAGAAAACATAAATTCCTGTGCCATTTTCAGCCTCCTTTAAACAGTTTTTTTAGTGCATTTTATATGAATTACTATCAGGTGTGTAAATTTCTACTGCATATGTCCATTTGGAGATGAGAAACTAAGAAGAAGAGAGGAAAAAAAGAATCCACATATTTAAGGTCTTGAGTCATATCAGCTGAGACTCATGGCCTAGTACTTGGTTGACTCTGAGTGCTGTGTTAATGGCAATACAAATATTGTTTGATATGCTGTAAGGTAGAAATTAAATATAAGAGCAGAATTTTATTATTTCTCACAATATAGACCATCTTTCAGCTGAACACTTAAATGTATGCCTAACTTCTGAGTTAAATCCAGGATATTCTTGAATGGGTTGATATATGATGACTTCTGTAACAAAATGTGCTGAATAGGCAGCAGTCAAGTAAGATGATGAAGTATTTGGACCGAGTAGCATATATGCTAAAATAGTGGTTGCTAACTTTTGCTGGGCAATGACCATTAAGACTAGTAATGCACTGCAGCAACTATCACCTGTTGTTTTCCCTGTGGGACTCAGTTTTCTATGTTTTAGTCTTGCTCATGAAGAATTTCTTGGGCAGCATGCTTGTGCACTCCTTAAGCTGAGGACTTGCCACCAAATGTCTTACATGTATTATGAAGGTTATACTTGCCACTGATGCTGTAAGTAAATATTTCCACTTCAGATAGATCAGGACAAGTGGCATTTGCTTACAGTCATTTCTTTGAGGATGCCTAACACTGCTTTTTGTTCTCTGCCTTTGCAAGCGCCTTCTGAGCTTTGCCAGCTGAACCATACCTATTGCTGAGACATGTTGTTGGCAGCAGTCATTTTCTTTTTCAAGATGAGCTCTTATTCATCCTGGTGTTTACAGTTTACAGTTTTATAAATGAGAGTACAGGCAGTGTAGCCTTGAGGGCATTGAATTTTATCAAGTATATTGTTTCGCTCCTGCTCTGGCAGAAACAATAATTATCACATACTATTGTTCCACCATGGTAAGAGGCCTCAGAATCATGAAGTACAGCGAGCATAGCCAGTTTACATTAAAACTAGGTTTGAGTAATTCAAAAATCATCCAATCTTTCCTGTCTAGCTGAAATCACACTATAAGAGTGCTGCTGAAGTATATTAAACCAATGGATTTAAGTGACTCTAAGTATCTCCATTCTAGAATAGGATTTTCTGTTCACAGACACAAAATAATTTTTATGTAAACTGCTTATTAAAACAGAAGCTATCCATTAGGTGCACCAACTACATTCCCTAACGAGATCATAGGTTTTTTTTTTTAATTTAAAGACTAAAAGTAAGGTATAAAACCTAACATTTTTGTTTGTTGCTAATAGATAGTGTTGTCTAAGAAGCATCTAGGATTGCAGGAATCTTTTTTGTCTAAATTTAATGTAACATTAAAATGCAATGGTTAAAGTGAAAGTAGTGGTAAGTGATAAGAATTCAGACGTGAACTAGACTTTTCTACAGGAATGTCAGAACTCCGTAAATGATGTAACAAACATGAAAACAATAACTGATAAAACTTTTAAACATAGAAAAGAGACAGTGAGTTTAATTCTGTGTTCAGATTCTCAGCTCTCTGTCTTATGCACGATGTTTTGCATATAACAGCCACCAATGTATTTTCTTTTTTGGCATATACTCTTGTTTTCTGCAATGCTCCAGCAATTTTTTAACATCATTGCCATAGAATCTGGGTTACATGTATATTAGCAGTGCATTCTGGATCCTGCATGTATATATCTATGTTTATATATCTATTGATAGATATCCGCATGCATCTATTGACATGTAAAAACATATGTACATTCAGCCAGATAGGGGTGTATCAGAATACGTGATAAAATCTGTGGACAGAAGAAGAAAGAAAGGATCTTATCTGCTCTAACTCAGGTGCCTCGTATCGGGTGGAGAAGCTGTTTTGTAAGCCTTGTTGAGAGAAGCTGATATACAGTGACAGGTACAAAAGAGCATATCAGGCAGGATGGCCATTACAGATGACCACTCAAACGCCAGCAACTACAACATATGGCACTCATATTTCTGTTAAGCTTTTTCTCAGTTGCGTAAAGTATGGCTTTGTACATATAACTGCAATGATTTTGTTTTGCTACACTTGGGAGTGGGAATCCACAGACTCAGTGGAAGAAAGTGTGGCAGGCTTGCTAGCGTTAATGGCAGTGATATGAACAAATGTTTAAAATTGTTTATTCGAATAACATATTTTTTTCAGTGTTCCTCCAGTTATTCTTAATTTAAGTCTACTGTCAGATATTATTCAATAGAAAATAAAACTGCAGTGTAACAACTGTGCCTGAATGGAGGGCAATGACATTTCTCCTCAATTAATTTATCCGAGTGCCCAGGAAAATAACACATAGAGCAAATTCCGTAACTGTGTAAACAAACAGTGACACTAATAGAAAAACAACTTGCTGCAGGAAAAACATCATAAAGCCAAATGTTTTAAGAACAATAACAAATAAAACATATCAGAGTAATAGATCTTGATGAAATCAGAATTAAAATTATAAATACATCATTCTCATAATCCCTTTCTGAGAATAAATCAGTTTAAGCAGCTTTTAATGTAAGAACTAATAATATAAATATAATTAAAAGAAATAAATTCAGTATAGTTGATGCAGGAGAAAAAGCATACAGTCTCTGAAGACCTGACTTTTGATTACTTTAGCTTTGTCTTATCCTTTTTTGTCAGCATAGGAGTGACTCAAGAAGTGAATGGGTACTTTAATAAAGTTATGTTGCTGTATTTAGTGAAAGGGTACTCAGGGCTGTGTTAACTCTGGTCCAGAGCAGGAAATTATGAAGCAGTGACTCCAGCTGGAAGAGCTTTTCTCTAAAGGCAGCACAACCTCTGCTATATGGTGCAGGGCAGTATGTTGGTGACTACCACACCTTGGGGTTCCTGCATCATTCACCTGTGCCCCACTACAACAAATGAAGAGACTTCAAATGTCTGATCCCAGAGTGTTTTCCTTGTACTTGATGTTGAGACTTCTGGAAAGGAAAGTCACAGGCCTGACTACTGGTTAACTTGACTTTCTAGTTCCAGTGAAAGTCTTGGATGGAGATGATTGCTGAAAGGCACTGTAGAAAGGATGAGCAGTTGCTGTTGAATGGGCAGCCTTCCTCTTCTTCCTTGTTTTAACAGAAAATTTCTTTATCTTTGAGGATGTTTATATTGGAAATGCAGTGGCTTTCAATATCCTGACTGTTCCCTGCTACCCTCTGCTTTCTTATGATGATGACAGTACTTTGAGCAATTCCACTGCAAGTCCCAGACCCTGGTGGGATGTTGAGGAACCAGTGTAGGTGCTATACTCAAGTGACTCACCCGAGTAGGTACCAGAAGACTTACGATGCTTTGTGAGAGAGGACTTTCAGGTGTGGTCATCACTTGAGCCCAGTACATGCAATTTGTCTGAGGGTTTCCCTTCCTGCTGAGGCTCTGACAGTGCTCCAGCAAAGTGTTGCTGTGTCTAGACACTGTGGAAAAACTCGAGAACTTGGACACAAAGGTGAGAGTGCCAGTATAGACCCCAGCAAGATGAGGTTGATGCAGGCAGCAGTCACAGCAAAAGCATATGAAAGGGGAAAATGTGCCTTCTCTGCATTGTTTCATGTGTTCTTGCTTCAGGTTTTATTTAAATGGAGAGGTTGGTATTCTGCCTTCTATCTCATTCTCCAAGTACCAGATATTATAAATGAAGAAAACAAGTAATCCTTTTGGATAGACACCAATGTTTGTCATTGCTTGGTGCCAGAATTTTAATGAGTGGCAGGTTTGCAGAATATATATACTTAAATATTGGCTGTTGAATGTGTGTCTGCAGCATGAGGGTGATTTTTTTTGCGTGTCTCTGTATGTGTTTGTTTATTCATCTCTCATAGAAGAGTGTTTGAAAATAAAGATTTCTGTGGCTCAGCTAAACAAATAGAATTGGCTGTACAAGTCCTTTCTTTTCAATTAACAGTCTTGCTCTCCAAGGAAACAAAATGCTTCTGTTAGAAGTGCCTTATCTTAGTTTCTTCTTATTGTCGTAATTGAGCCTTTGAACTGCAGTCAGTAAGAGCTCACAGCACATACAGCATCCAATCAGATGTATATTTTTAAATTAATCTACATTTAAATACCTTCCCTAATTTCCCACCAGCACCTGCAAAAGGAAAAAAAAAAGAGGGAAAAAAAGGAAAACTGTTTGAAAAGAAAGGGAATACATTTGCAAGTTAAATTTCCCTAGGGAGAAGCAAGCTTTTCAGAGCATCTTTGATATGTTTCTTTCTTCTTTGTGTAACCTGTAGTTTAATTTTTGTTCACGTTTTCGTATTCACATTTGCATGAGAAAGAGGTCCCACTTTTCTTTTAAAGATTTTTTCCAGAAAGTCAAAATTATTTGTAGGATAAAACCAGTAATAAAATGAAAATTTAAAAATTGCCTCCATTTTCAGTACTTTGTATATGCAATCTACTATGACTTCTGATGTTTCTACTAATATGAGCAGACGGCAATATTTTTCAGAATTGTTGCGTTGCTATTTCCATTGTGATTCTGTAAGTCTAGTCTGCATTTTTTAGTGGATTGATTCAGCCCAGAGAGGAATTTTAAATCTTCGATGTTGAAGATGTTTTCAACAAACTTTCTCCAACCCAAGCAAATGTTTGGGATGCTCAGCATCCCTTCTAAAAGCTTCTTTTATGGCACCAGTCCTGCAGCATAGGTGCTTGTGACACTGTGAATAAAAGGACACAAAATACTGGGAGGAGAGCAAAACATTTCTATGATCTGTATTTGTTAAAGCTGGCGTCCTGTGGTTGTATTTCCTGCTCAGGTATGTTTTGCTCAGGGATTTCCCGATTTGCTCTTGACCACTGAGAATGCAGAAGCAGCACTACCTAGTAACATATATACATATATATATATGAGATGAGAAGTTTGCCTTTTGCACAGGTTTTGCCTTTTGTTTTTCTGTGCTATACCTATCATGTAGATGCATATGTACATATACGTGTCTTCTGCTATAGAATAAAGCCTGCACACCCACGCTGTGTTTGGATTAGCTCCAGTTTGCAAGTGACCTTTTGAAAGATATGACATATATATGGCTATTCATAAGCCCAGCTTCATCTGAACTGCTAGGCCCTTGTGTCCTTAGCTTGCCAGCATTAAGTATTATCCAGCATTATTCAGCATTACTCAGCCCCATACTGGGTCCTAGCTGCCAAATTCTTTCATAATTATCAACTGAAATGTTATAATTTTATAAACCTATATCATATGCTGATTAGCATCCTCACCCACAGTAATATGAATTTTATAAAGCATAATTCTCTGTGGGCTTCAGTTTATGGTGATGCAAATAGTTTGTGTTTAGATTTGTATGTGGTATAAAAAACACATAATACCTGAGCGTCTCATGGTGTTTTGTGAGCAATGAGTGGAAGAGACCTGTTTTCTCTCTCTTTTCTCAGTTTGGCTGAAAGAGGAATAACTTGGGTAATGGAGACACTTTGCTTCTAACTTTTAGTGAGCAGAAGTAGAAAGATAGGTGAGTGGGTGAGAGAATGAGACAGGGAGAGGAAGATATAATTAGGGAAAAAAAGCAAAAGTTAAAGTTATCTCACAGTATCTGCATGCATAACTGCATGCAATAGCAGATGAGCCTTTTGGCTCCTGCAGAAAATGTTTGATGCAGACAAAAAATTGCTTGCAGGGATTCAGTTTGAATGATATGAGCCTTTTAAAGATTGTTTGCCAACACCCTGCAGCCTTTTCAAGTGAGTACAAATAGTGTTTGTCAACACTACCATGAAAGAATGATCCTCAAGACTAGCATGGACATACACCATACTGGTCAGTAACTGGTCATGTCTCTGATTTACACTCCTGGTTCCCAAGTTAGCTCAAGGGTAAAAGAGAGGGCTCATACTGGAAAAGTATTACAGCATTGCTCAAAGCAAGAGATTTTTGTAATGACGGTGGGAGCAAGATGAACCTCATGACAGATCAATTTGATTTCAGATGAAGTATTTTATTATGGGTTAACTTTCTGCGTATATAGAGCAAGCAGGCCAAACATGAGGCAAACATTGATTGGTCACTTCTGCCCTAGTAACAAGTCTTACTTGGCCACCGCCCAACCCACATAAATTTGTTGCTAGGTTGCAAATCCTTGTCCCCCAACTTCAGGTTACTTTATTAACATAACACAACAGAGTCATTGCCACTCTTTGTGACTTTATCCAGCTCCACTCTGCCAGGGCGCTTGAGGGGCTCATTGCATTATGCTTCCCAACATTATTGCAGCCCCTGGAACCACTGGCCCTCTGTGTTGCTCCTTCTCAAGAAGGTCAGGGTCAGACCTGTGGGTGTCAGCCCTTATTGCATCAAATGCTACTGTTGTGCTATTTGGAATGTAGATGGCTTCTATTATCCAGTGCTTTTTTTTGTGGAGTGGTTGTGATGGTATTCAGGTGGAATTTTTTTTTTCCCCTAATGACTGTCAGGCCATTAAGGATGATGGGTTTGTGTTATTCCTCAGTCTCTCTTTTTGTATTACTATATAGAGCAACAGCAGTTCACCTTGAGTGAGGAACCTTTCTTTGTCAACAGACTTGGTACTTCCACAGCATTAATCACAGAAGCCTTTCCCACTGTAGATTTCACATGCATCCCACAGATGCACTAGATATGTGCAAAAAAATTAAATGTTAAAAATAGAAAAAAATTAAGAGCCTAGTTTATCCCTGAAAGAAGTAGGTTGTTGATTAATTCTTTTTCACAATTAAGTGTCTCTTCCTGTTTTATCAATGGTTTGTCTTATCTGAAATCTAGACTGAAGGTTTCTTGGGTTTTTTTAGGAAAACTGAACAACAAAATGTTTATTGTTCACACATTTCTTCACTTTCCATTTCCTGGACTTATTACAGTTTTTCCATAATGTCCTTATTAGCTATAAATTTTAGAATTTCAGGATTTTATGCATATTTATTTTGTCCCACATTTTAAATTCAAAATTTACTGCGTGAATAACAGTCACAAAATAGACTGACCAAGATGGAGAGAAAGGTAATTTTAAATAGAAGTCCTAGCATGTAATTCGAAATCACTGTCTTTCTCACTGCTATTTTCTTTTATTCTCCTCATTGATATCTGTACATATGCCCACAGAACCAACACCAAGACTTAATAATAGCATCACAATGGGAGCTCATTTAATCTTATAAGAAATAATTTTATATTCTGGTGTGATCTTCAGTGCTTATAAATTATTATCCATCCATCATTTTTCACTGTAATAAACACAATAAGTAAATTTCTTCCACACCTTTTCCAATTTTCTATCCACTGTTCTTCACCTGCCAGATACAATGGAAGTCAAATCAGCTGCAGACATTCCCAATTTCATGTCACTTTTCCAATTCATATTTTAAGAATATTGTCTACTTTACCTTAATAAACAAGAATGTTCATTTATTCATGTAGATCCAAATGTAATTTGATTTAGTTTAGAAAATTAGTAATTGGAAACCGGCTTGTATTTCTTGCTATACCAGCCAATATATGAGGAATTTTCTCCCACTTAACCCCTGCTTAAGCAAACCTTACATTTGAAAAATAAAATACTATTCAATCAAATAGAAAAACTGTATACTATTGATACAATAATTTACCAAAGCAAGAGAGACATCACATTTGTATGAATAATAAAACTATCTGGTGTCAGTGCACATTAACAAAAATATTGTTGTAGGGCTTACAAGTGCGATGCTTCAATTTGTAAAACTGAAATAGGACTAGGATTCTATCTTCATAGGTGGTAGCTTATTTTCTAATAAGGAGCCTGTTGCAATTTCATATATCTTCCCCTGAAGTTCAGCTACTAATCACTCTTGAAGGAAAAAGAATACCCTCAGTTACTTCTTTTGTTTTCATAAGTCTGTGTTGGTAAGAACAAAAAGCAACTTAGTGCACACTCTGAACCAGAAAAACTGGTTGTTCTTGGTGATCCTGTCTGGTTGTGAAGAGGAGGTGAATAAAAAGGTAAAATGTAGCTTTAGATAGAAGTCCAAACCCAAATGAGGTGGGCAAATAACACAAGCAAGCTGAAAGCAGCAAGTAACATAGTAACATCTTTAATATTAATTTTTTCT
Organism: Piaya cayana; assembly: GCA_013389865.1. Classification (NCBI taxonomy): domain Eukaryota; kingdom Metazoa; phylum Chordata; class Aves; order Cuculiformes; family Coccyzidae; genus Piaya; species Piaya cayana. The sequence goes on along the minus strand of WAAB01013370.1, from coordinate 64,625 downwards.
GTCGGGGAGGGATGAGTGGTAGGATGTTTGATTAATTTATTTACTTATTTATTTTACAATGAAACATATCACGCTTCCCATAAAAACAAGCAAAAGTGCAATTTTTCTGTTACAGTTAATTTTGAGATGGAACTTGGGTTTGGCCATAACAATGCGCTGAAATGTTAGAGGCAAAGTACATTACTTGGCTATAAATGAACTGAAAGTTAAATAATGAGATTAAGGAACTTTTGGCATGATGCAGGCATTCCCTGCCGATTGTGTGCAAGGGAACTTGCTGAGAATGAGGTTTTCCCTCATTTTGTTCACTTAGCAGGTGGATGATTGGGTTAATTTGACTTAATGATGCATTACAGCACAGTTTTCTTTCCTTGCAGTCATGAACAGCTTCACTGTGTGAAGGGGATATTGTGGTATGGTCTGCTGGACAAAATGAGGAACAGTGCCCTCCCACAGACATCACACACAATTACTTGATGCTTAGTACTTTCTGATCAAGATTTAACAGTGCATTTAGTCACATAGAGCTAGAATCTTTCCGGTTGAGCAAATGAATATTTTTATGGTTAGATGCATTTCAGCAAAAGCCTATCTGCTTTTACTGAGAGATTACATTGAGTGCAAAAACTCCTCACCTGTCCATAGGGTGTGATTGGGAAATGTCAGTTCAAGGCAGCAAAGTCCTAATGCATAAGTTAACATTTGGCTAAGGCTTTTTAGATGACTAGAAATACCAGTTACGTGACAGCATCAAAATGTGTTGATGATAATTGGTTCCAAGGTGTTGATCATTCTCATCTGGCCTGGGAAAGAAACTGATTAATCCCACTAAAACTGAATTTATTGCTTTTGAGTCCCTTGTCTGCAGTTCAGTTATTATAAATAAAAGTGGTATGATTTAATGTATTTGTAGCTATTTATGATGCTCATTTCCAGATCTGATGTTAGAATTATATTAAATTGTATTATTTCTGGAAGGTTCCAGTTAAATGGTTCAGACAACAATACTTGTAAGTAAATAAGTTGTAAAAGAGTTTACTCCAATAAAATCTCACATTCTCTTAGGTAAAAAGACGTTAGGGAATGTCATGGTTGTTCTGCTAATTTTCCAGATTTTGGCATTTGTTTTTTTATTTAAAAAGGCCATGACATTTTGAGCAGCATGGTGAACATTCAAGACCAGAATAAACATGTGTTCAGGATGTGTTAATTATTTTATACAGAAATTATTTTTCTCAAGTGCATTTCCAAGGGTTGACTGAACCGTACTGGTGATCTTGTGACTTGGGGTGGGGAATGAGAGGACAAAGATTTCTGTCTTTGCTATAACTACTGACTCTCAGCTATGAAAGCAAAACTTCCCTCTTAAAACCTGTTTTACGTATCTCTGAAAGAGTATCTGAGCTGGCTATGTGAAAACAAGACTATTTTATCATGTTACATCTCTCCATGATTGTTCAACATCTATGTGGAAAAGCGTTTCTGCATATCCTTAACTTTTCAGAGTAAATTGACCTGAAAGGGATTTGTAGTCTTTAGGTATTGTACATGAACAAGCCTAAGGATTGTCTACTGTGAAAGAAACAATTCAGCATTCATTTCCCAAAACTCTCAAGTTGATCTAATAGTAAAAAATATTCACTGAATAGAGCAAATAGTTAAATTCTCTTCTGCATGTGTCTATGTCGAGATCCAAAGTAACAAGCCCTCTGAACAGGCTGTCTGGAAGAAAAAGAGATGAAAACTGTGAAGAGTTGATAGGATTAAGCTGAACAATATGCAGTCTTGAGGAAGGGTTCAAGCCTGTCTGACCTGTTAGGAGAAAACAGTAGCCAAGAATCAGGCTGCTCAAGAAACAAAAGGAAAAAAAGTGTAAACTATTTATTTTTACCTATATTTTCAGGAAATGATACTTTAATGTAATTTATTATTTGTTTGTGTATAGATATGCTTGCACACCAAATCCATCCATTATTGAATTCATCAATATAATCTTCTGTTAAAAAACAGCCAGTGATTCATTTCTGATAGCAGTGAAATACAAGGAGATTGTGCTCAGTAGCTTATATACTTAAACTGAACCATGATGTGATCTTGAGTCTCTGGGTATTTTCATAGATCTTGAACTCTTTGTTGTTCCCAGCGTTGGTTAGCTAGTCATCTTTAAAGTAGTTAACTTGAGAACAAAAAATACTGCTGCAATGGCATCAAGATGGTGAAACTGAGTGAATGCCGTAGTTGCTACCTTTAATCTTAGCACAAGATAAATCCTGCAGATGTTAGCCTTCCTCTGCCCACTGGTTTTACTCATATGTGAACTACATTAATCTATTAACAAAACCAGATGATGCATTGACATAGTCGAGCACCACCTTCGGATTAGTTATGATGTTGCTTCATTTTAATGAACAGTTACATTGTGGTTCAATTAAATGTGCTTACATACATGTTAACATGTATATTTGGTTGCTTAGTCTTTTTAATAAATCACTTAAAAGTATGCAGAGCTAGTTTATTGAATTACCTTCTAGTATAGCATATGAGCTCAAAGGCCACAGGTGATCTCCAATGATAATTTTACATGTTGCTTTCCTATGGTTCTACATAAATTTCCTGGTCCTTCACAGGGGCTGTGTAACCCATTTGTGTAAAACTTCTGAATGTTTTCTGTAAAATAGATTTCTAACAGGACAAGTAATGTTCCTCCCTGCTATTTCTGAGAATTAATAGACTTAATAAAAGAATATGTTCTCTGGTTCTCTCTGGCATTAATTTAAGGTACATTTTTAACTTTCCTTAAAGTGACACAACTGTAGAAAAATTGTTTGGGGTTGGCTTGACTTATTTATTGGTGTTTTTTTTCTTGTTCATCTTCTGAACAACAACAAAAATATTATGCATTATGCATGCAGTGCTCTGCATCCAGCTGTAGGACTGCAGACCAAGATCTGCCTCTTTGTATTCATTCAGTTTGCTGTCAGTCCTGCTTAACTCTGTTTTCTTTATTGTAATCTCAGTTCAGATAAGAAAGTCTTAGTATGCCCTGCAAAGCAATGTTTACCCTTATGTCTCTACTTTAGAAGTAAATATTGCAAGAATATCGAATAAATTAACTTGAAGCAGGCTGAGAAAGATTTCCAAGACGTGCTAGAGTCCCCAGAGATTTTATATTATGCTTTCACTGTCTTTTTTTAATTTGACTGCTTAGAACAACCATTATTTTGCATCCATTTCGTTGGTACAGTTGTATAGAAGAGGCTGTGTTATGATAGATGGAGCTGTCTTAAATCCTGCTGAGCTGGATTTTTAACTATTGTGCCAGTGCATTACGTTTACTAACAGCTGTACTGTGTGAAGTTAGAGCTGCCTTCCCCTCCCCTTTTCAAGCTAATAAAGCAGAGTATAGGGGAGAAGACTATATAAATTTGGAAGCAATTTAAGAGGTATATTTCATTCCCGTACAGGCTAAGCATGTCAGACAGATGATTTCACAAAGGTTCTGTCCTCGGAGATTTTCACTCAGAAATGAATAGTGCCCTTCTAACCTAAACACAGATCAAATATGAACGCCTGACAGTATCACATATTTTTTGGATGAAACTTAGAGATGAAGTCTTAGGATTCTGAGTACTTTAATGGAATGAGAAAAGTAGCATCATGAAAGGACAAAACAATAATACTTTCTCTTTTATGGATCCTCTCCTAGTTTTATAGATTCTCTCTAGTTAGATTCCTTCTAAATCATGCCACTTTGACATTTTAAATTAAAATACTAGGTGCTTTACCTTTAAATAACTTGTCCCAGTCTCTTTTTGTTTCTGCATTCAGGGGAAGCTGCAGTTATATATTCTGTAGGTCTCCTGAGTGATATATTTTAACTTTATTTGAAATGTCACAAGTCTTTCTTCCATAATGAAGATCATGAAGATTTCTGTATATTTTCTTCTGGGGCCCATTGCCTTCAGGAGATTTGTATATCCAGAGTGGCTCTAAAAATTTTTGTATTAAATATATGTAAACAATTAAAATAATCATGTTTTAATGTAAAAAACATAATGTAAAATACAAAATAATAACCTATTTCCTTTCACTGATTTCATCTGTGCAAGCTGGGATGTGTTTAATTCACATTATCTTCAAATCTTCTGTGCTAAGTAGCAATAGCTTCATTTTGTTCATGATCAGAGATAAATTAACTTCATATAGTTGGGCTGTTTGAGGAAGGCACCGAGAAAGTGATCTGATTTTTCAGAGTAACTGAGCACCTACATCTTGAATGTACTCCAGGGAGTTTCCTGTATGTCTCCACTAGATCCTGTGAGGGCGATGAGATACTAGAACAGATTGCCCAGAGAAGTTGTAGTTTTCCCATCCTTGGAGGTGTTCAAGGCCAAGTTGAGGCTTTGAGAAACCTCATCTAGTGGAAGATGCTCCTGCCCATGGCAGGGAGGTTGGAACTAGATGATTTTTAAGTTTCCTTCCAACCCAACTCATTCCATGATTTTAAGATCCTGGATTTTGGCTTCTGATCCTAATTCTGATCCTAAATCATTCTAACCAAAGGTCTGCACAAAGCTGGTTCATGTTACTGATGCACACGGGTTCCTGCTGCTAAACTCCTCTCCTGATGCACCTGACACCAGCATTTTCCTCTCCTCCCTCTCCCTTTTTTCCCATTTTATTCATAAACCTTTTAGCTTCCATTTTGCTCAGCCTAAACATGCCAGTCCTCTGATTTCTTTTTACTCAGTACTTACAGATTCTCTTGAGCAACCTGTAAAACTTCTTTACATCTACTGCAGCATCTGAACATGGGTGATCAGAACTGAACATGGGTGACCTGACCCAGTGGAACTTCGATCAGTACTTTGTGTCAGAGCCTTTGTATTTCTTTGGGAATTATCTCTGATGAATCACAGCTGCCTTTTCCTTTTGCACTGGCATTTCAGAGTTGTTCAAAAATATATTAGAATTTCCATTTCTGCTTAAACTCTGTTATTTCCAAATGATCATTTTAAAACAAGGGTATTTGGTCATTACCTAAGTGTAGGACTTTTGGAGTACTGAATTTTATCTGATACTAAAAATTCAGTGGGTTCACACAATTTATTATTGTGATTGTCTTTTTTTTTACTAATACCTTCTACTTCTGGTGTGTCCCAGAGAGTACGTTTTCACTAGGCCACACCTACATTTTGTGCCAGAACCTAAGCGCCTTCTCTTTGCTGAATTATCCATATGATCATTCAAATGTGTTCTGCATGTGTTAAATTTCCTTGAGATGAATTCATGTGCATCTGTGGCTGATGACAGCCTAAATGCACAGTACTAAATAACCTCTGCATTAAGCAGCATGCAACCAACACAACCAAGACTGGAATAAACAGTATGAATACAATCTTCAAAATATACAATGAAGATATTATTTTTTCTGAAATTGTGGTTTATTACTTTTGAAACTCTTAGTTTAAGAGAGAATGTTATTTCCCTTGGATCCAATTCATCTTTTTTCTCCAAATAAGAAACAAGAATTGGGTCTCTGAAACAATTGCTGTTGTGACAGCCACAAATTACACTGTGGTGCTCCTAATTCCTCGTGGAGCAAAACGCATCTGCAGCCTCTTCTTTTTTATTGATTCTTTCTGTTAGTCTGCACTGAGCACTACAATAGAACTACAGAATTTCCAACATAATTTCCAGCAGAATTTATTATTATCATCATCATTGCAATGATCATGATATTTTTATTATTATATATGTTTATTTTCTCCTCTGACCTCTGAAGTTGCAATATTGCCAGAAGAAACTCATTTAATTGTGGTTTTCAGCTAACAGTAATGATTTGTTTCCTTCAGTTATTTTTTGATGAGCTTTAAAGCAGCCGTCTGTGTCCAGGCAAATCCCATTCCTCTTTCTGCCTTTATTCTGAGTGCCTTTGGTTTCTGTATACTTTAAACTATTCTCTGATATGCCCTCCTGCCATCTTTGGTTCTCTGGAAGCAGTATGTTTTTTTGCCACAGAGTTGGAGAAAATTCAAAATGGAATTTCAAAGAATACAATGAAAAAGGGCAAGTCATTAAATTTGTAAATGATAACCAACTTGGCCTGCATATTTAAACCCTCAGTTCTTATGAACTAGTGCTTACACCACAGCCCCCCTGCATCTACTTGCAGTTAAGTGCATGCAGATGAAAAAGTTCCTTACCCAATTTTGACACACAAATAATGTTTCTACATGCAAAAGCTTTATTTACTTTTTTATTTTTCTTAATATAGATTGTGCACCCAAAATTGCAGCAGTTTGGTAGCATGAAAATTACATAGGGAGGGAAGAGGTCTATTAATAGAAGCTAGTCCTCAGTCCGTCATAATTTTTGACAATATATTCTCTGCAAAGTGCTTTGTCTTCTTTTCATTTTTAGTTATCTGAAGAAGTAGGACGTTTCTCAGTTTACCTCAGAAAAACACAGAGCTTTCTTAAAAAAAAAAGCATTTCACTGCTTTATTTCTGTTGCAGTCCTCTTTCTCAACCAATTAGTGCATAAATAAGGTCTGTAAACTAGTATAATCTTCCCTTCTGCACTATCTGAGTAAATACATGGAGAGAGTGAAACACAGTTTTTGTAGAAGTGAAGTTTATTTCGAATTTCAATTAAACAATAAATTCTAGCCCTTGTTTTCTGTTCTTTTATATCACCTATAGTTATCATAGTTCCCTTTAAATAACTGGTTTACATATTTTTCTATCCATGACATTATTTGCTATTGTTTTAAAAAAGAGATTGGTATTTTATTCTAGTCTCCTACTTCTTCAAGTAGGAGTTTCTTAGTCTCCGTTTTTTTACTCTTTCCCATTCCTCTTCCTGCTTTTGATCCTCCTTCTCCTGCTTTTGATCCTCCCCGGGAGATTTTCTATCTCTTTTTAACTGAGGTACTTAGCCTACTACCATTAAGTCTTTGTACTTTTTTTCTTTCTATCTGTTTTTTGCTACTGCTTTCACAGAGAATGTAAAGAAAACTGTTAGAAATTGTGACCAAGCTCCAAAAGGTGACTCTGTAAAAATATCTCTTTGTTTTCCTTGGTTTTGATGTGACTCCTCATGTGTGTAGGTGGGGAGGTGAGGGAGAAAGTCTACCCTTCACCTCCAACAGGCAAGAGATGCCCTCTGTCATCCTGAACCAGGAGTAAGGCTAATTGGAGACCAGCTCTCAGGCACAAATGTAGTAGGAATAGAATCATATAGGTAGAAAAAGACCTTTAAGTGGAAACAAGCGTACAGCCCCTACTAACTGGACAAAATTCTGGGGAGGTGTCTCTGCAACAGGGACTTCTGTGCAGCGGAGATGCTCTTGGGATGGAATGGGACTGTTAGGCTTCTCTCATTTATTTCCCAGAAGAGCTTGTCTTTCCATTTTCCAGAGAGAAGGTAACTAAATGAACAGACACCATTGCTGGAAGACAAAAAGAATTACCAGGAACTGCTCCTAAAGAACATTGATTTATTCTAGGGACACTTCATTATTCTCAGAACCACAAAATCATTTAGGTTGGAAAAGACCTTTAAGGTTATCCAGCCTTACTGTAAACCTAACATTACCAAATCCACCACTAAACCATGTACGTAAGTGCCATATCACACACCTTTTAAATACCTCCAGGAATGACGACTCAACTACTTCCCAGGGCAGCTTGTTCCAGTGCGTTATACCCCCTTTGACTAAGTAATATTTCCTAATATTTAGCCTAAACCTTCCCTGGCACAACTTGAGTCTATTTCCTCTTGTCCTATCACTTGTTACTTGGGAGAAGAGACCAATACCTGCCTTACTACTACCTCTTCCAGGTAGTTGTATAGAACAATAAGGTCTCCCCTGAGCTTCCTTTTCTCCACACTAAATAGCCACACTAAACTAGTCACCCTCAGCTGCTTCCCATAAGATTTGTGCTTCAGACCCTTCACCAGCTTTGCTTCCCTTCTTTCCAGCATGTTAATGTCTTTCCTGTAGTGAGCGACCCCAAACTGAACACAGTATTCAAGGTGTGTCATCACCAGCATTGTGTAAAGGGAGATGCTCACTTTCCTAGTTCTTCTAAGAGGGAAGGAGACCAAATCAGTTCAATTTTGTGTTTGTTTTCTAGCAAATGTAGATAGTGTGAAGTGGGAAATAGGGCAGTGATTTAATACTGAATGTGTTTATGTTTATTTTATTACATTGAGGACCATACTGCAAAAAGGTCTCCAGTGAGAACCACTTGCAGCTACAAGAGAGACTGGGGGAGTTCTGCAGTCATTTCATTGCCAAAATATCAGAACTAGGAGGAGTCTGTAGCCTCTTTGGTTATTCCTGAAGAGTTAAGCCTCCTCTGACTTTGTCCACATGAAATTGCAGTGTCTACACTGGTCATATATGGCCAAAAGAGCTCCAACAAAATTAAATGGTCTTTGCTGCATGCAGCCTGCTCTGAAACTTCAAAGGGTTTCTTTGTGGGAACAGCCACTACTGCCCTAGTTCCTCCTTGATCCAGGTCTGGGCACACAAGGAGCAGTTTGGCAATCTCAGCTCTGCAGCTAACTAGCTTTTTCTGAAAAACGGCTTTTCTAGGAGAAAATGTTCTACCTACAGAATAAAATTGCAGCAGTGTTTGGATTTCACTTAACATCCTATAAAGATTCTTCTCAAATCTTTCCTTTTTTGTTAGATCACTTTCATTTTGTCGCTTCAGGTTTTGTGTTACTCTTATATGATCCTGTTTTACATTAACGAAGAAAGAGAAGTTATTAGTTAATCCAGGTTGTTTTAAGGCTTCTGAGTACAGAATATTTAGAATGCTGTTCTGTTTTTTTGAAATTTAGTTATTGTTTTTTCTACTTGGACAAGAGGAAATTTTATGGTACCAACTTTTCACCAAAATGAAACAGAAGTTTTTTTTTATTATTGAAGGACTTTGTCATACTTCTTTAGCACACCTGTGTGTGTTTAATAATATTAAAAAATGGATTCTTTAGATTTGAGCTTTCTGATTCTTGCCATAGACATCTGCCACTGTATCTAGTAGAACATCCTCTGGAAAAAGTGGTTTGACATCCAGATAGATGAAAACTGGCCTGGGATAAGAGTGCATATGGGTTTTGTAGGGGAATAGGAGTTTTTGGACAACTCACAGGCAAAGAGGTGAATATACTGCAGGAACCACAGAGCTCTGGGGACATGAAGTCTTTGCCACTTCCTGCACTGTCCTCACTAACCTGTTGCTGTCTCTTCTTCCTCCTCCTTTCTGTCCCTTCCTTCTCATTTGTCAGCCCCACTTTACCATGCAGGAGCTTTATCCTCTACCCAATTTATGTTCTCCGACATCTCTGTCTTTTCCTGCTTCCTACAGTGTTACATTTCTATCAAGACTAGCAGTCCCAATCTAACTTTGTAGGACCTTTTGTTCCCTTCTCATCCTCTCCCCCTTATGTAGTATCCATCTAAGCTACTCCCAGCTCTCCAGCTGCACGTAAATCTATTTCCTATGCTGCTATTTGAAGCTTCTTCTGGTTTGGCATCTTACCTGAACTTTATTGCTGATAACAAACTCTCTCTTCCAGAGAATTTGTGAACACATGAAATACTGCAGAGACAGATTGCATCACGAGGGGTTTACTTTTTATTACATGTTTCTTAGCTTTTGAAGATCTGGAAAAAAATGGAAATTAAATGCAATTTTACAATGTCACAGCAGTAAGTTAATGAAGATAGCACTAAAAGCTTAAATTTTGACCAATCTGACTGACAATCCCACTTGTCTTATTTCTGAAACTAGTAAAATTTTTTTGAGAGCAAACATATAAAGGTTAGCACAAAAGACCACAGAAGAGTCTGCAATGGAGTGAGGCAATGAAGAAAAGGAGTGTGCTCACAAATTAATTTTAAGTACCTATTTGCTAATGGTTCATCTCAGTAGTGTACTTTTGGAAAGAGATGAGCATGTATCAGAGAACACAGAAAAATGATTCTGTGTTTGCAGGACACGTGGTTGTGATGGTCAATGTAACTTCAAAGGGGCATTTTTCATCAGCTTGAGCATGGGAAGTAAGGGAGCTTTTTTTTATAACTGGGCTTGCTTTCCTAGATATCTTTTTATCAGTAGTGTTCTCTCTCTCCTGCTTGTCTGTTTCTCTATGCTTTTTATGGGTTATTTTTTGTTTGGTTTTCTGTTTTTGTCTGCTACCACTCTCTTCTCATATTTGCTCATGCCCTTTCCTTCAGGTCTAGTATTCTTTCTGTCCTATCCCATAAGCCTTCTCCTAGCTCAATCCATCTTCCTCTGCCCCAGTGTTATTCCTCATTTGTTTCTCTCCAGTTCTTATTTGTTTATTCTACTATGCAATCATAACACAAGTGAGAAGAATAGAGAAGAATATAGCTGTATGTTTAAAACAGCTGTAGCTTTCTCAATTGGAGCTATTAAAAATATGGTTTGCATATCCAGCATCAAACTTCAGTGATGTCTGTTATTTTATCTTTTATAGTGCACACAGAGACGACTTTAGGATTTGAAGGAAGGCCAGGTAGACAAGTGTTTGTAAAACTCCCAAATTAGTTGAGTCATTTCCTAAGAAAGAGATCTAGAATGTCTTCAATGCTCTTCCTGAAGGAAAACGGTGACAAGATCCACGGTTGTCTGAACAAGGTAGAGAAACAACTTCAAATCTGGGCTACCTCATTATCAAACCTGACTGGCTAAAGAGGGAAGTGAAAATAATCTCTTCCTCTATTGCAGCAAGTAAAGGATCATATTTTATGAAGTATCAGAGCTATGGGGACAAGCATGTGACTATGCCATTTGGCAGGTATAAATTTACATAAGTGAACTAAGGCTCAGATGCCCCAAATCTTTCCCAGCTGAGGTTTACTCTGTCAGCCTGCCAGGAGCCCAGCTGGAAGATCATAATGTGTACAATAAAATAAAATAGATTGCTCATGGCCTTATAATTCTTCATGCCCAAATGGAGTTCTACACACTGGGATTGAGACGTCAGCTCTGTTTCAGATATGGGAAGCATGGTAGGGACAGGGCTTTGATCCTTTCTTATTGGTACAAATCCAGAGTCAAATATTTTTCCCCATAGAAATGTAAGAAATGAATTAATAAACTGTATTGGAAAAACTGTTGGCTGTGTCAGCTCTTATACCTTGAAGGATACTCTGAAAACACAGTTTAAAAATGAAAAAGGAAAAACAACCTACAGTCAAAAACTGCTCTAGAGGAACAGAGCTTTAGAAGGCATTGATGGCATTGTAGAACTAATTCTGATTTGAGAAATCCTCCATGATAGCACAAGATGAAGAAACTTGGATACAAGGCAATTTCTTGAGGTAGGTTTATACATTCAAGCACATCAGTGTCTTGATGAACTCACAGTGACTAAGGTATATTTTTGCAGGTTTTCATCTGCTGTATTGCATTTTCTGCAAAGCTCTGTGAAGAGTTTTATGGATAGATATGGGAATAGATAGAAAGAAAATCACATGGACCTTTCTGAATTGAAAATCTATTGTGCACTTTCTCGTTGTTGTAGAAAATCAGTCTTCTTACCTCTTGTGACCTCTTCAAAAGTCCTGTCTGGGTTCTGATGACAGTGAGGTACAGGCTAAAACAGTTCAGGAAGCTCTCATTTCTGATCTTTCTTATCTGGAAAGTACACATTATCATCATGGCTGTGGTAGGAGTTTCTGTAACTAAAATGGATACATTCACTTAGGAAGGGGGATTTTTACTGAATACTTTTTGGAGGGAGCTTGTAGCACCTCTTTGTAGTTCAAAAAGTTACTTTGGAAGATTTTTTTTAGTACAATTTTTATGGTTCCTTTTTCTGTTTGGATAGAGCATCAGAGATGCAGGGAGAGGGTTTGAATGGCTTTAAACCATAGCTTCTCCAGCTGTCAGCCAAACTTCTCAGTGTTTTAGAATGTTTTCAGTGTTTCAAAATAACAAGGAGTTATTTTGTAATGAAAAAAAAAGATCGAGGTTGCTACAAACTAAGAGCTTGAGATGCTCAAAAAGAACTTTGTATTCCCTTCCCATGTGTGGTTCTGTTTGTAAAGCACTAGGCATATTTCTCCCTGATGATGTTCTCAGGTGCTTGCAGTGGTATTAAATGTCATGGCCCTGGCAGTGACACCAGAATCTGGTTTCCCTCATTGTTCATAAATACTGTTTCATATCAGCAACAGCACTGTGGGAGTCCAATCCCTACTTGCTCTTTCTGGGAAAGGAAATCATCTGCTCTTTGGTCTTACATCTGACATCAGCACTGAGGTGGGATCCCAATTATGCAGCCTCGCTGCCTGTGAGCTCTTATTTTTCCATGTAATAATGGAACATCTTCCTAATTATACTGTAAAAACTGATGACACAGTATCCTTATTAGTACATAATTATCCCCTTTTCTTTTCTGTATTCTAAAAGTCACCATTTTCATGAGATCTAAAAACTGCAAGCTGCATGATAGTCACTAAATGAATTATTTCAAATTGGGCTGATGAATTTTCTGCAGAAAGAGTTAATTGCTGAGGATGTATAAAGCATTTCTCATACAATTATTAAAGACTTTTTCATGTATATGTATGAATTGGAAAAAAAAGATGGATACGAAAAATTCCCTCAAGTGCTTTAAATTAAAGCAATAATTTATCTGAAATTTAGTTCAGTAGTTAGTTACTGCAGTAGCCATTTAGGTAGTTAACTTATGGAGATGTCTTCTTCTAGAGCTTTACAGGTAGTGTGCTCTTGCAGTCATTTGTTATACAAAAGAAGAGATTCCATTTATATGGATGTGTTGGATATATGGAGTTACTTTTCTTTTATTTGAAAATTCCTACTGGTACAACAAAAGTTATTTGTTAAAAATAGTTATTTTATTTTTCAGTTAGCCAACAATCTGACTGTTTGCATCCACATGGCAAGAGAGTGTTGGTTTTGGATTTTGTACCAAGTTAGATGTGATACCAGGCAACAGAGGGCAAGTTTTGCAGACTTCATGAAGATGTAGCTACAACTTCAAATTCTCAAACTCAGTAAAATCACAGAAAAGCTCCTGTCTTCCTCAGGGAGAAATTCCTGTTTTGTTTTTGCTCCACTACAATTCAGTTGAGAGAGATGTAACATATAAGAGCATTTTCCTGTTTTGTCCATAAGCTTATTAAAGAATTCAGTTTTCAAAGTTGTGCTACGTCTATTCCTGCCTCTTTAGCTGGCACAACATAGTCAACACAGAATCAAAGAATGTTTTTGGTTCAAAAGATCTTTAAGATCATTGAGTCCAACCGTCAATCCAGTCCAGCTAAGTCCACCGCTAGACTATGTCCCCAGGTATGACATCTTATCTTTTAGACACCTCCAGGAATGGTGACTCATACACCTCCCAGGGCATCCTTTCCCAATGCTTGACAACCCTTTCAGTAAAGAAATTCCTTCTAATATCTGACCCAAATCTCCCTGGTGCATCTTGAGGCCATTTCCCCTTGTCCTGTCACTAACTACGAGGGAGAAGAGACCAATTCTAATGTCACTACAACCTCCTTTTAGGTAGTTGGTAGACACAACATGGACACTTCTGCCAGGAAAAATCATGAGATTTGAGTGTGATACATATCAGACTGGAGTGTGTGATAGTTATATTATGAGCTGGATGATCTTTTTTTTAAAAAAAAAAGAAAAATTAGTTTGGAAGAGTTGTTAGAATTTGGATCTTTAAAAATAAATCCTAGGAGGAAGCCACCACTTTTATTTCTGCTTTTGTCCTGAGTCTGGACTCCAGTGTGGCAGAGAAATCAAATACACTATTGCTCTGTCCATATGTGACTTAGTCTCAGCAATTTCATAGCTACTGTGTTTCAATTTCCTACCTATGCATTGGATTCAATAGGCTAAACACAACCCTACAGCATATATTTCTCTTCAAGTATGCATGAGAACTTTATTCAGATCCATTGTTGAAACTGGTATCTTTGAAAGAATAAGTCAGTTATCTTAGTGTTATTAACTTCTCTTAACATTTACTCTCCCTTCTACCATTTCCATTAAGATAAATATTGACGGTAGCCTTTTTGTCTTAGGAAAACATGACTTCATACCAGAAGAGAGCAGCCATTCTGTCAGATCTATGTCTGTGTCTTTCTCTATGCAGATAAGGCTGGATGCTGTTCAGAAAAACTGTGAATTTTTTTTATTTGGTTTCACAGGTATTCTTACTATTTCTGAATACACTGGAGCTGTTGTTTGACAATTGGACAACCTAACTCTGCTGACACAATTTGCTTCGTATTACCTCAGGTGAAAAGAATTACCTCTCATTAGAAAAATTAATATTATTTTCCTTACTTGTTCTGCAAATTTGACTTTGGAAATTTGGAGTTGTAAGTGGTGGCAAGTTAGTGAAGAAATGTAGTGAATCATTGAATAGTTTATTTTCATGCTGGTTTTTAGAGGTAACTTTGAGCGATTTTTCTATCATGTATTAATCTTCTGTGGCAAATACTTTGCAGTAAAATTTCTCTTTGCACTTGAAATGAACTGTCATTGATATTCCTTGGCATTATCCACTGCCCTCTATTCAGTGAGAAAACTGGTGCCTCTTAGACATGGAGTATTGTTTCGATTTGGACTTTCTTATTTAACACAATTCTGTCGCTGGCACTAAGTGCAGAATTCAGCCAGTCTGCTTGCAAGAGTGACCACAGATCCTCGAATAGATACACTCAGAAGATATTGGCTGTTGGAGATTTTAGTTTTTTTCACTGTTATGGAGATTAATGACGTGATTTCTGTACCTGGAAGCAGAACAAGAAGGAAATGTAGAAAGTAACTTCCTTAAAGCATTAAGACTGCTTTTCTGGAGAAAATTGGAAAGCACTATCTTTACAGATTTGGTTTAAAACTTATATGTAGTAGGTCTGCAAAATTTTATGCAGAACAGAAGTTTAGGGATAAATTTGGTTCATAATAATGCAAGGAGCAGAAAGCATTATGCACCCCCAAGGAAAGGATCTTTTCAGTTTGATAAATGCAGTGTTAGGTATTTGCTACAAAAGTACACTGATTTTTGTGTTGTTGTTTACTTTAGGAGCGCATATTATTTTCACATTTTGTAGTTTGGAAGATATCAAATAATAATTAAATGGTTATTTCTTAGATCCTGATAAATTTGGAGTACTCAAAAAAATTATTTTTTTTTCCTAAATACGGTGCAAGTAGAAATGTATATAAGATATGATGAAAGTATTCAGCCCTTCTCAGAATCTCTTTCATGGGAGAGCAGAGATTGTGGGTTAAAAAATGTCTTATACACCAGAAGAAGTATAGTATATAGGAAAGGCAACAGAGATCAGATTACACAATAGAGGAAGGGCAGTCTAATTTAACAGTCTGAAAGCAATGGGCATTCTAGTGTTGGACCAACTCTAAACAACAAACTGGAGATTTTGAGACCATCCACACAGAAAGACTGCATTGCCACAATACCACATATTTTAAGGCATGTAAGCCTTTTTTGCCCTTTCTGTGCAGAGGTGGATTGTAAAGCTTCTCTTATAGAGCAAGCTGGAAAAACATAACTTTTATATGACTTTTTCAGGATTTGATTCTCCTGGGAACAAATTAACACTGTCTTCTGTGGTTACAGTTTAGAGGAACATGGCTAGAGGGCTTGTGGAGCTGCCCAGTGAGCTACTCTTTTGCTGTTCTGCCAAACATTCATTGGCTTTCTTCTTAAGAGCCCATTATACTCTTGTAAAAGTGTCCAAATTCAATTTGGACACTTGAACATGATATCCTGCTTCGGAGTACCTGGTACTCAAAAAGCTCTCACTGGTGCAGCCTTAGGGGAGGTCTGCAGCTTGTAGGAGTGTGTATGAGAGAAGGGATCTCATCGTTCTCCAGCTTGCCTCATTATTCAGGAGTTTGTTGATGTTTACACCTCTGAGCATTCTTGTAGGTGGTTGTGATATCTCCCCTGTATTTGTTGTCTGTCAAAGGTAAAAGACAATTAATCCTGTTAACCTTTTCTTGTATATCAACTTTTTCAGTTCCTTAATAATTTTATTTTGTTTCTGCATTATCCTCTATTTATCAATAACTGTCAAAATCTGAAGAGCTCAGAACAACGTTATTTATGTCTGGAAATTCAATTAGATTTTCACCACTAAAATAGAAATATAGAAATTTCAATGTGAAACAAATTTTTATTAAAGGAAAATTTTATTATTAATAATATAATTTATTGGTAAGATTACTATGTTTAAAGAAAACTAAGTTGTTGCCTGCTTCTCAAATTACTATATTTCAACTTTTCAGTATGCTATTTAGAAATATAAAGTAGTCACCCTATTATACACCGTCTTCCAGGATTTGAAAGTAATTTATATGTCTAAATGGATTTAGCCTCATTAGTACCTCTAAAGGATGAAAAAATGTCATTTTTAAATAAATGCATCAAGTGCAGATCTTCTCCACTAGATTTAAAGTCTTGATTTACATTTCAAAACACTTTGGAGGATTAATCATCTCAAACTAGTCAAGTAGATTATGTAGACTCCCTCCATTCTCAGCAGCAAGAGGGGGAGACATTCTCCAGAGGCCTCTCTCAGTACTTTCAAATATCCATTTGTAGAAACAACCGCCCCTTAGAGATACATCTTTCTTTCCAGGAGGGATAGATGGTTGGGTGAAATGAGGTACTTAACTTTCAGACACTTCAGACCGAGTGAAGATAAGTGAGATTGATCTCTTCTCCTGAAAGTCTAATCATTAGTTTCCTTTTGATATGCTTAAAAAAGAACTCCTAGTGTTTGCCATTGAAATACTTTAGATAAATGGTGAATGGACTGCATGACTCTACAAATTAGATCCATCCCATGAGTAGTAAGAATTGGTAAAATTTAAATAATTAACTGTTAAAGAGAGACAAAATTCTCTTTTTATCTCTCTCTCCCGCCTCTAACATACCTAAGAACCTTTCTTTGTCACTCTCCTTGCTATCAATTGACTCAGAAATTGTTACCCTCTGTAAAAATCTTCCTCTGTGTTCTTTATTTAAAGAAAATTATTACAAAATAATGGAATCCTTCTATTTAAATATTAATTCAGATCTTTAAAATGACTATTTTTTTATATAGTAATTGGAAAGTTGAAGTTTCAGTCAGAATGGGACTGTTGACGAGCAATGCTAAGTATTAGTTGCCTGTTGCCACTAAATTCTGTACCCAGGAGAGATCTAATTAGAGAAGGTTAAGTTGTTATATCAGCGGATTATTTTTGTTCCAAGTCATATTAGGAACAGTGCACACCTTACTCTCAGGTCACTGACTTGAATAGCTCTTTCTGTTTGACTCGGTTTCATTATCCGTGCAATCCTCTGAACTATTTGAAACAGTTAACTCTTTTCCTCAGGCCCACTACCATAATCCAATCTTCAGTACTTTACAATCTTTTAGTCCTTCAGTCTGTATTATCAATGTTCAGTTTTCGTTCAGCTGAATTAAGGGCTGGTGATTTTTTTTTCCTTCCATGCTGTTATAACTAATGATACTTTTCATTAACCTTGACTTTGGTTTTGCTTTTTCTCTTGTGCCTGTCAAGATTGGCGTTTGTTTGCTTTTACAGACAGGTATTCAAGCATCTTCTGTAAGATTTTAAGGATATTATAGTGAAACCTATGACAAAGATGATGTAACAGCTCACTTACTGGTCAGAGAGGGCATAGAATGAGTATATAAGAAAGATCTCAGACTTTCAAGAAAATATGTCCAGTATCATAGGTGTATGCTAGAGCCTTACCAGAGACAAAACTTACCTGAATGAAGAGACTGATTTCCTTCGAGCTCTCTTGAATAACGTTTTCAATGCACCTGAGCCCACAATTATCTTGAGATGTACTTTGGTTCTTGGGGTACATGTACAGAGGTACCTTAACAGGACTGCAGGACAAATGAAATTTCACTGCAGACACACGACGTATTTTCTCCATGGGATGGAGATCCAATAAATGTAAATGGGGCCTTACAGGGATCATTACAGATCATTAAAAGAAATCTGTTAAGGTTTTGAACTGGTACCTCAGTGCAAATGATTATTTTGGGGAGTGTCAAGCAAAGAGAAAAGACTGGGAGAGCCATCTAATGGGGATAGTGCTCCCTTTAGCCATACAAAGAAAAAAGAGAATTATGCGTTATGGTTGCTCAATTATTGTTCTTTACACAAAAATAAATAGCCCTCTGCAAAACACAAGAATTCCTTATGAAATAAGCAGGCACTTCCTTAAATCTACTCCAGGTTACAAAAGCAAATGCAAGTTACTCAAGCAATTCTGCTGTTTTTTCCTTCTTATTAGGATTTTCTTTAAACCTCTCTCCTCACAATAAGACAAGGTCAAAGAGGGAAGAATGCACTGCAAGAGTGTTGGAAACTCAGCCAGAGACTTGCATTGTTTTCAATCTTATGTATTTTACTTTAAGAAAATGGCAAAATAGTAGCCAGTCAGTCTATGAATCTTTTCACTCTTGGGCATGGAAAAAATCACTACAATATTTACCATCTTTTTATTTTGTCAGGTATGAATGGACTTCTTCATATGCATTATGATGTCCTCTTTACTGACTGGCAACACTATGAATAAATGCAATGAATTTCAGTAAGCCATACAATGATTTAGAGTATATTTTTTAACTGGCTGCAACTGTTGCTTTTAACATGGCTATAAAACCTGGGTGATAGGAACAGAGATATTTTAAAAAATGAATTCTGTGGCAGACTAAAGATTACATATGGGAAACTGAATCTGATCTCTGTACTAAAGAAAAATTTTCCAAAACTTAATGCCTGGGACTGTACTTTTTGTGTCTTGACCATAACTAACACTTTCATATTATAACTAGGGACAGAAACACAAGAAGCAAAGTAAAAATATCCCAATGGTCAAAAGAAAGC
The DNA here is from genome assembly GCA_013389865.1 of Piaya cayana. Lineage (NCBI taxonomy): Eukaryota > Metazoa > Chordata > Aves > Cuculiformes > Coccyzidae > Piaya > Piaya cayana. The sequence goes on along the minus strand of WAAB01013370.1, from coordinate 45,651 downwards.
ACCTGAAATGTATCGAAGGTCCTCTGTCATACGGATCTGGTTTTCCATTTTTTATGTTTTAGGTGTTGCAGCTGTCATAATGGGAAATGGAATGTGATCTGGCTGTGGCTTTTATAAAGTATATTGCTCTTATTCTTATTCTATTGTCCTTATTCTTAAAAACTAGTTGCATTTTTTAAAAGGTCAGTAGCAGGCACAGTATTTCAAATGAAGAGAGGGAAAGCAGCCTATGCACTCTGAGTAAGTGTTGCTGTTGTCTGTGCACCTCCAGTGAGATTTGCTGTCTAATATATAAGCTGTTGTGCCAGCACAGATGTGGAATATGGGAAATTTTCCAGAGATATCATTAAAAATGAGATTCTCAACATTAGCTGCTGTGTTTACCTTTTTTTCTTACTCAGACTGTCACTGGATGATAGACTGAGAGTGGAAACTGCTCACAGAGGAGCACTGAGGCAAACACCATGCTTTAGAGTACACTTAAACCCTTCCTTACCAATCTGCAGCCATTTCAGAGAGCAGAAGAGCTCTTTCACTGCTATTGCATCATTTGACTATGGGCAAACTAGCCACAGTTTGGAAAACTGAAAGTTCAGGCTTTTCCTGTGACATCCGAGAAATGTTGCAGCTGAAGTAATTACATGATTGCTACTGGTCCTGATGTTATCTCCCTGCCTCACTAGTAGTGCTAATTTATTTTAGCATCTTCTGTTTCATGTAAAAAAACCCCCAAACATGCCTAAACTGAGGAGGAAGATATTAATTATGACCTTGCTTCCATCATTTTGCATGTGGCAACACCCTACTTATGAACCTGTTGATATAGATGGTGTCTGTTGATGTGACTTTTGAGTACTTGTGAAGAACTGGAGGGACAAACAGAGCCTGTAACATATGCTGTTCTTCACTGTACTTGTTTGGAAAGAACTTTAAATAAAGCCCAAATAATCCTGCTTTAAAAAAAAGCTGTTGAGGATTTCTTTCAAAGTTCAAGATTCTTTTCTCATAAACCTACCTTGCCTGTTTGCAACACTACAAGTTTTTTTAAAAAATAATTGATAAGTACATTATGCACAGGAGATTCCATTAGGAAGGATTCTTTTAGCTGATGTAATACGGAGTTACAGAAAGATTTCTCTTAGTCTGACACCAAGATTTGAGGAAAGTGTACAGTTGATTTGGATCTACTGTCCCCCTTTCTTGGACATCCTGCATGTACATAAAACCTGAACTTAAGCAATGCATAGTCAGCAGGGCTGTAATGACCTTTGGCTAAATAGTAAACATGTGAATGAAGCATGATTGTAGCCTTATGCAGTTTATAGAATCAGATTCTGAAATAGGAGAAATATTTGTAATATTTGCAATTTTATAATTTCAGCTAATTTTACCCATAAAAATAGTGAAAATACTTTTTAAAATACACCATAATATTCTGAAAGCAGAAAAAAATAGGAAAACAAACTTCTCTGAACGTAACAGGGTTTAAATATTAACAAGATAATATTAGCATCACTGTATATCTTTCCAGCAAACACCTGGAATTATTCATGGCAATAGACAATGCTGTAAAATATAATGATGGCAGTTATTTGACTGTAAGTCTAATGTGCAACAGTAAACCTCAGCCACAGGAGATTTTTAAACTTTTAGTAATTACTCTATGGATATAGATGTCAATGGCATTAGTGCCTAGAATGCAGCTGCTGCAGAAACTCTAATTACCCAACTGATGCTGTCAGTATTACCGACTGTTGGTGTTTCTTATTCTCATACTATTGGCTTTCCTAAGCTAAAATCCAATGCCTAATTCCTCTTCTTCCCTGAATACCACATTCCCAAGGCAAAATTTTTTGGCAAGCTAAATGTTCTTTTCTGCTTTCACTTCAGTACAGGTGCATCAATACGTTTCATTACTGATTTCTTCAACAGAGAATCTAAAGCTAGAGGAAAAGAAGGGAAATATTCTAGAAAGACACACTTCCCCCCCATCCCACCCCATAGCACATCATTTGTTTTGAATTATATTTTCTCTTCCTTTTTTGTTGATGTAATATGGAAGGACTTGTAACTATACATAACCAAGTGTTGGAGATGAGTGTACATATATTATAAATGAGATACTGTTCCATACTGCCATGGCCTTATGTCATATTCTGGAGCAGTAATTCCCATGGCTATATATTGTGTTTGCATATTGAACCATGGTAGAAAATAAATTCTCTAATTTATTTACAGAATAACATTTTTGCAGTGGTCTCATTTTATTCTTATTTATTAGAGCGGGATATATTAAAAATTGCATGATGAAGAATTACAGACAAGTCTATGATGTTAGCTGTTAAATGTAAATGGATCATTAGGTTTCTTGGTGGCTTTATTCATCTCTTAAAGTGACCACATTTATATAACATCTGTTAACAGGGTTATTAAGTAATCCACCTAGACTTGAAGTTCTTAACAGGGCCTTTTATAGCTCTCCCTTGAATTGAAAATATGAGAAACGTATTCAACCATGTGGATTAAAGGAACTTTTTGTAACTTTTTTTAAATCCAAAGGTTACTGGATACCATCAGATCTTTCTGATAAATCTCATCAAAAGAACTTGCAAAGCTTGCTTATGTTAGGTTAGACCTGCTGTAAAGATAATGTGGAGGAAAAAAGTGTTCCTTGTTCCTGAGATAGTCTTCTGAAGACCTGAAAATGACTGGAGGGGACAAATTAAAACTCTTTTGTATGAATGTCTGTGAGAGTTATTGAGGTTTGGAGGGGAATTAGGCTGCAAATCAATCTGATTAAGACCAGGGTGCAATGCATTGCTGAAAGAGATTGTTCATGCTGCCTCTTTCACTATGACAATTGTTCTTAGGAATGCATTGTTGAGTCAATAATTTTTACAGGTAAGTATACTTATTTTATATACTAATGTAAATATATAAATACATGCATGCTGTGTGTACACGAACAAAATACAATGTGTGCATATATTTATATTTTTTAATATTTACATAAATACATAAAATGTTTTAAGGAACCTAAAATGTGGACTAATGCCTCCAGTCAATCTGACATGAGTAATTAAATTAATCATATTAGCAGAGCTCTGCCGCAGCAGATTCTCTTTTATGCAGCTGTTGGTGTTTCACCTCCACTGCTAAAAAAGGGAGGATTTCAAATTTCATAATCTAAAATTTTCAATAGAGACTGGTTTGGGGTTTTATTCACAGTGTATCATTTTCATTTTGGAGGCTATCATTGCTCCAGGAGAATGGAAAAAAGGCCTGTGATTAAAACATTGTTCTGCTAAAGCCAAGGTAAAGCAAGCAGCACTACGAAACTTGAGGGAGTGGCAAAAATATGATGACCTGATGTCGCAGACAAGAAACACAGAAATGCAGGTGTCATGAGGAAGTTCCCAGGGGCATCCCGTGATTCAGTGAAATGAAAAGAAAAAGAAAACAGACCCCTAGCAGGTCAATACACTTCTGCTGCTTATTGTTTCATGTTTCATTTTGTATTATGAGTCTTCTAGAGCACGTCAGCAGTGCAGATACTTCTTGGCAATCTGATAATGGCAGACAGTTTTATTCCATACACTGTATAAGAGTTCACTCAAAGATGCAGTGAATTAGCACAGCTTTCTGGTTGCCCTTTGCACACACTCTAAAATAAAAGTTAGGATCACCTGACAGAAGTTCCAAGAAGTCATATGGTTTAATTTAAATATCAATAAGATTGAATATTGCTTATAACCACTGGCTTTTAAGCTTTTAGTGTGCATTTAGATCATTCGCTTTGATCACAGTTAAAAAACATAGTCTTTTCTATAACTGGAAGGATTTGTGGTCGTCTGAGATGGCAGACGATGGCATATGATGCCCTGGATAGACATGAATGGAAGTGGTGGTACAGATGCTTCCCATCTAGATTCCAGGAGCTTAGCTTTAAGAAAAGCAGCATATAGTGTAGGTTAGAGCACATACTGGAAGTGCCTTGCAGTATAGCTCATGATTTTTGAAGCTATTGCACTTCTGCTCACTTTCTTTTAAAATGCTAAATTTCTTATTGTAAGGAGGCTTTAACAAAAATGCTGAACATAACCTGTCTTGCCATAAAACAACAAGAGTTGGCAATATTGTGAGCAAATGCATTGCTTTGAGCAAGCAAAGCAGAAAACACAACAGCAGTTGCTTAAACTGGCCTACTAATCTTTAGAAGTGTTCCTGGATGCAGGTAGGAACATTCTAGTTAATCTCAAAAGAGGGAATGATTTTTCTTGTGAGAAGTTTCAACCTTCAAGCGAGTTTTCAAAAATCTTTTTATAGTACTTCTTAATATCATTTGTGTCTGATACAGATCCTTAAGCTTAGGACCCACTCACTCATGTATTTGTCTCCAGCATAGCATTTATCCCCTTATATAGCAAGGGTTAGTATGATATTCTTATACTGGGAAGAAAAAGGCATAACACAGAAGCCACCAGAAATTGGGGAAATTATTAAAATTAACTATACCATTTTTGCAATATTTCCTTATCCTCATGCTTTGTCGATTCACAATTGCTGCGCACAAGTTACAGTTACTTTGATGATAATGAAGTTGAGTCCTGTTTTGGCTAGAGGCTACATTGCATCTGTTTCTCATACTGGATATGTGGATTTTTGGCACAAACGTTCTCCTGTTTGTGTACATTTTCTAGTAATGTTATAACTACCACTCCAAGAATGCACTGGTTTTGCAGGTTTTGTCACATTAGGGTGTCCATGGTACAAATGACAGAGAACTAGAGAATAACAAACAGATTTATCACGATCAAGCCAGGTCAGACCTCTTTTACATGTAAAAATCCAGTCCCCACCAACATTGCAGGAAACTTCTCGATTTTTGCATTATTTCTTAACCGATGGCTTTCTCTGATGCTTAGAATCTATATACAGTGGTGACATGTTCACGCACATGAGTCTGATCCATTCTGCTTTGGGTATCAATAAATAAAATATTGCAAAATACTGTGGAAAGAGCTTTCTACAGTTCTTTGAGGCAGTTTATCTTTAAGGGAAGATACGTTAGTGACAAATTTTACTCTTGTGGTATTTCAAATCTATGCATAACTCCACAAGGATCTTAGCAATTTTGGGGGATTTTTAAAGCACAAAATTAATACAAATTATGGGTTAAAAATGTTCTTGCTGAGACTTAAAATGGCTTTACATTGCAAACTCCTCTTTCAAATATTGATAGTTCTATGAACCTTTTAAAAGGAAGGTTTTTTATGGCCTGTAATTAGAACTTTTTCATATTTTTATTTTATACCAAGACTTTTCAAGCCTTGTTTTACCTTTCCTGACTCTCTGCCCTGAAGAGTTTTCCCATAGCATTTGTGCTGGTGCCTACATATTGGCCTGCCAATGATTTTTTCAGTTCTTCACTATTATATTTGTGTTTGGTCTTGTCATGATTTTTCATCTCAAAGTCAGAGGTGTCTTGAGTGAGGGGCACACCAACTTGCACAACCCTTGACTTCATAGACACTTTTATCCTATTCCCAGTCTTCAAAACTGAAAGCCGTGCTCACAGTTTGCTGTCACTCCAAACCTGTGTTGTCTCATACCTCTGGATCACCAGAGGGAATAGATGAGAGCAATCTTCAGACTTAGTGCTTGGCTTAATGTCATGTCAAGCACTCCATTGGAGCACAACAGCTTTTCTGGCTAGTCCTGACTTCTTTGTGCTCTTGTTGAACTTCTGTGCTCATATTAAGCTTCCTATGACAAGTGACGAACGAGGCTCACATTGATCCAGTTATCTGTCTCATGGTGTTTTTTCCTTTGTGTTTGGAGCTTATTTCTGCCATACTGTATTACCTCTCTGAGCTGTTTCTGAGACAGTGAGAGTGCCACAAAAGGGAGGTACACCAAGGAAAAGGCATAAGCCATGGAGCGGGGATTTGAGCATGGATCTGAATATTGCCAAAGATGAGAGCGCATCTTTAGGGACAACACAAGGTTCAGAAAACAGCCCTCTGCTAGTTCTTAGGAGTAATATTAATGCTGCATGACCCAAAACAACAGTATGCTTCGCTTGTTGACTTCTGCCTTCTGGCTTTCTAAGGACATTCTACTTTGCTAGTAAGTTCAGTAAATCTAATTTTTAAAATGGTTTGTTTTGCAAGCCAGGGAACATGCCCTGAGCATGCGGCAAGTTAAACAACACAGAGAAATCATTTTTGACGTTTAGGTAGATCATATCCCTGTTTTTCAAATAAAGTTTCAAGTGATTTTGTTCACTATTTAAAAAGAAATAAAATTTGACAACACTCTCAAGGAATAAAAGAAGTAAAAGAAGGAAGACAGTATTAACAAATACATCTGTTTTTGCAGGGTGAGTAGGGGAGAGGTGACATGTAGCCAAATGATTAACAAGTGTTAGTGTGGACTGATTAGGGAAGAAAAATGTGTTAAATCAGTATCACTTTCTAACAGTAGTTGTGCTTGATATGGAAATCCTTTCCTGTAGTCATGGTCTGATGTCATGGTTACAGAATTTGCTCAGTCTGTTAACCTCTTAGTGAATGAGAATCATGAACCTCTAACCCCATCACTTTCCAAAATGACAAATGCCTTTTTACCTCTCTTAACCACTCTCAGCCCATGATGTTGGGGTTACCTCATGATCTATGTATGAAGGTCTTGATATTGTGAATTTTCTTTTTTAATAGTAATTAATTTATGCATGTCACATGGTCCCTCTGGACTAGCATGCATTGAATTTGCAACCACAAAAAGGTGAAATTCCTAGGTTCAGTCTATCAGCCAGTTCAAACATCTGCATAGTCCTAATAGAGTCAACCCATAAGCTTCAATTTAAGAATGCTCTTCCTGTAGCTCTTCATCAGAGTGGTCAGGATGAGAATGAGGTATTGACTGTTGTATTTTCAGCAGCCACCTCAACCTAGAAAGCTTGCTTGGAAGCAGCATGGTTTGTAGTTCCATCACATTAGCAAAAATGTCACAATTATTGAGTGGACTACCTTCAGTCTCGAGCTCATGGGACAGGTAAAAGCCATCTGTGTAACACTGCAGCAAGAGTTCAAATTAAAAACAAACAGGGAAAAAAAAAGAGTCAATAGTCAACATCCAAAAATTATCATCCCAATCAAGACAGTGTGGGAGCTACTGGGACATTTCCCCATTTGCCAGTGGACTTCTTCAGTATTATCTGCCCAGGCCTTCAAAACCAATTTGTTCAGCAGTTTTGAGAGGAAATAGAGCATCACTGGTTGTATACAGAGCAAGGTAGGATCAGAACCTGTGGTTTCAGAAATCAACAGTGTGGAAAATGCTGCCATTGGGAGTCTTTGTCTAACAGCTGATGCTCATGCTTCAGAGTACTACAACTAGAGCAGGTTTTGTTAATGCTGGAACACATAGTTTGTATCTAATGAGGATTAATGTCTCCTCGAAATTAGATACTAAGGGATGTGTTTATCCTTTGCCCAGGCCAACACCACTGATTCTTTAAAAAAAAAAGCTTAATTGGGTGTAAGAAATCACAAGGAAATGCACTGTTTTTTCACTAGTGTTATGCAGATTATCTTCTGTTACCTGTTGACCAGGTGTTTATTTGAAAATCTTTTCTCCTCACTATTAGAAACTGGGATGCAAGTCAGAACTAGGTCATCCTTGTTACTTTTAGGAAATGACATGTGAATGCATATTGCCTCAGCTGAATTAATGTTCATTTATAAGAAGCAGTATAGTATGTATCAACATTGTAAAAAGTGTTAGGAAGGTACCACACAAGCAACGTTAAAATCAAGATCTCAAATATTATGCTTTTCCAGGCCTTTTTCAGTGCTCTTGCACTTTTCTTCAAGTTTTCTTGACTTCTGTCTGATGGAGGAAAAAGTACTTCACCTCCATCCCAGTGAAAATGGAGGTTTCTGTCTTTCTTACAGTTTTAGTAAGAGTATATTTTTCAGATGCTAACAATGAATTAAAGAAATATAAAATAACTGGTCAGAAACATAGAGTGAAAAAAAATTATTTCTCCCATGTGTAATCATCATGTCACAGCATTATATTTTTGTGTTAGTCGAGGCAGTCTTGGTGTGTTGTGTTTGGGTTTTTTTCCTGGAGTTTTAGTGGATTTTTTACTTTACATCTTGTGATTTTAGTTAGTCCTAATTTCTCATTAATTTTTTGTGTTGTTATAGGCACCATACAGAAAGCGTAGACAAATAAGTGAAAAGAACATCATCTTTATTATTACTCTTTAGTTATAAAGTAAACTATGTTATTCTATAATATGTTAAAATTTATCTTGATTCACCACCCAAAAGCAGAATCATAAAACCACAGAATGGTGTGTGTCAGTAGGGACCTTCAAAAATAATCTAGGTCAGCCTTCCTGGCATGGACAGAGACATCTTTGACTAAATTGTGTTGCTTAAAGCCCTGCCCAATACAAAATGCCCACTTGAAATGAAATGTATAATATAAGCATATATAAACAAGTCAAACATTATCTCCAAGTGCTTAGAAAACAATAGTATTGGGATTTAAAGGATTCACCTAAAAGAAAGTACCTGCCACAGCACTGATTTCCAATAATGATCAACATTAATCCCTGGACTGACAGCTCACACAAATGTTATACATAGTTTAAAAGCTTAAGATGCATTTAAGTGGGACTCCTCCTCAGTACAGGTGTGATTATTGGGCTGATTCTGTGCTCAGGAGCAAACTTCTAACCACAGATTGGAGTATTGCTTCAGTGCTAACTGAAAATGGAGGAGTAAGACATGCAGCAGCATTGTTCTGTAACAAATAACCAGTTTACATTACATCACCAGCTGAGGATTAAGCATTTTATATACATTTGCATAATGATTTCTTGTGACATTGCAAAATGGTACATGATCTATTTAAGTATCTGCTTGTACTTTCTGAAATAATTCTTAACAGTCATTAAACATGCAGCTGAGAATAAGATACTTGGGTAGCAGTTTTTCCATCATGCATGGGATTTCTAGGTAATTTTCTTTGCATTTCTAAAACTGATCTTTGCTGGACCATCGTTATCCACATTTACCTGCTTTGAGGACTCAGGACATAATACATAACATGAAAAATAACTATGGAAAGCTCATCTCACAGCCTTTATTTATAATTTCTGAATAACTTTTTTTTTTTAAAAAAGCAGCAAGTCTTGTGATGATATCTCCTTTGTTTTGAATGAAAGAATTTTAATTATGATACTGTTGTTTTCTCTTCTTACCTTCTTACTGTCTCACGAACAGCCCTGAAATATGGACATGACCATCTCTTTAAGCATCTCTAAACACGACCATCAAGTGAAGCAATTTTTTTAATCATCCCAAGAACAAAATAAAACGGTGTTGCAGAAGTGAAAGATTTTATTTATGAAATGTTTGTACTGACCACATGCTGTGACATCAGCACCATGGACATCACAATTTATTCCTACAGTTGTGCTAACAAGTCATTGGTACACACTGAATTGTCTGTCAGCTTCTCATTTCACTAGTCATTTTCATATCACAGCTGAAAATTTTCTAAACTGGTATCAAGGAATGACATGCAAAGTGAAAAGACAAATGCCTCATCAACTCTAAATAATGCTCCAGCAAGTCTACATTTTGAGGGTAAAGAAGTTAGGGAGAGCAAAACAGCAAATGACAAAAGCAAATTTCTTACTGCTAACTAACAGTAACAGAGCCTGTCAGGACGCCACTCACTGGTTAATTTTCAGGTGTGGCCAAAATAAAGGCAGTTAATAGATGAAAACAACAGAAGGACTCCTTCTACACCAAATGTTCCTTTGGTCATGGTGAAAACAAACATCTGCAAACAGAGTGACAGGACAGATTTTCAGAGTGGGATGCAAAGGGCAAATCAGTGTCACAATGGCTGGCATGTATGGAAATGGGGGTATTTTGTGGGCATATGGTTGATAATTTTGCACATGTTTTTTATGGCTACGTTGGAGTTGAGATAGGGAAACATGAATCTGAATTTATTGTTTAAAATATCAGTGTAACTAATCTCATATTATCCCCAATGAGAAGGCTGGGATTAGGTATTTTAAATGGTGTCCATTCAACTTCAGTGTACTTAAATCTACTGTTAATTCTGTTGAATTTTTCTGAAGTAGGAAGCATGGATAAGCTGTTAGAAAAATCTTCAGAGCGTTAATATATTTGCCACTTTCACTGGCCCCAGGCAGAAGTATAATAATGTTAACTAAAATGCATAGACTTTATATAGCTACAATGTGGCTGGCACAAATTATGGTAGATTTAAGGCCTGATCGGACAAGCTGTAGTTGAGTCTGAAGATAATATGAGTGAAGAGAAGTTATTCCATCTATTATAAATGCAGATTAGTTCACAGTAGCTGATGTCTTAGCTAAACTGAGATGTTGGTAATTTGTATGCGTGGCAGAGGGGAGAAAAGAGAGCAGGATGCTTGGCTAGAGAAAAACTTTCATTTGAATCTTTGGCAGCTGAAACAATCTGCCCGGCTGTGGTCCTACTTAAAATAATTGTTCTAATTTGTAGTTATTACTTTAAATCAATATTGTGGAAGTTAGTTTTACGTTATCTTCAGTACTATAGTGTAAAATGGTCTCTGTTGCCTGTTAAAAAAATTAATTCTTAAGTGATATTCTAGTCAAGTGAAAACAAAATTTCTTCCCAGGCTGCAAGTCCATGGAGACGTAGGATGTGCACTGTGTTTTGTACAGTACCTGGTACAATGGTTCTTCTGCCAGGCAGAAGCACCTATACACAATTACAAAATAAACTATAAATGTTTGCAATTTCCTCTCTTCCCTTTAATAGTCTACATTCATGTTAAAGTTGCTGGGGTGAGGGAGAAGACAATTTATTAATCTCATTTCCCTTTTAATAATTGTAAACTCTTCCTTTGCTTTACCTTAAAGAACAAAAAGTTAGAGATTTTCATGCTTTTTCCCTCTCTGTCTCCTAGGAAACTGATCTCATGACCTTTAACATCTCAATGCACCGTTCTTGGTGGCGGGAACACGGGCCCGGATGCATACGAAGGGTGGTGCGTCCTTCTGCCCCAGGCATCCTAGATGATTACTCCTATGTCTCCGTGACAGGCTGCATAATTGATTTCCAGTACCTAGAGGTCATTCACAGCGCTATCCAAATACTCCTGTCTGTAAGTTTCCATTTCTGTTTGTACCTGGATTCCAGCGGTCTGTTCACAGGCAGCCTGCTGCTGTTTGTTGTCTTTGTCTTGGCAGGGTGATGAAGTAGCTGATGGATAGCAGCACATATTTTTAATTGTATTTCAAATTAGAGAAATATATTAATGTTATTAAAATGCACACTGTTCTTTTCTTATATCTTGTAAAATTCTGTACAGGCATAGTTCTCATTCTTGCCTTTGCTGTGACAGGTGAAAATTAGTTTGAATTTTTGCCTTTCATTCGCTGTTACTGAGACATGTACAGCAAATGAGAGCAGACTTGTCCAAAATTGATTTGCCTAAACCTTTCCAAAGTTTGTCATCACAATGATGGTATTTATTCAGCCCTGAATGTAAACATATTTTACATGATACATGGCTAAGTTTCTTCCCAAAGTGAGAGATGGATACAACGCTTGAAAAAGGTCAGACAAGTATTAGGAATTAAAGTACTTTCTTGTATTTAGCTGTGTTAACTTTGTTATCAGAACACACTGCCTGTGATCCACATTTTGTAGCTGCAATACTGGTCAAAAACTGCAAACACAAGAAGTCATAAAAAGTCTGCAGTGCAGAGCACTGCTGATGCTACTTCAATTGCTTTGGGAGCAACAACCCAGTCTTGGCCACAGTCTTTCCTCAATATATTGGCTGCTTCTGGTTTTTTTTTAATTAGAAAGTTGTTTAGCATGAACTGTGTTTTATCTTCTAGAAGTAGTATCTCTTTCTCTCTGTAGCTGTGTGTGGTACATAGCAACTGGCCAGCCCAAAGTACACTCAGACATCTGGACCTATTTTGAGAACAAAAATTCTTGGCTCTTGGTCCTACCCATGACCAGCAGTGCTTGTCAGACCGCAGGAGAAGAGGTGCAATCTGCATTCCACATCTGCTAATCAGGAGACCTACCTGGTCTGAACAACCAGAAAGGCTGGATGTTCCTGGTCTATTCAGTAGTTCAAGATGTTTTAGTAGCTGATGAGTAAATAGGGCCACTAGCAAAGTATAAGGGACGTGCAGGATAAATCTCATTGATTTTAAATTATTTTCAAATTTTCATTTTTTTCAAGTGAAGGACATCTCTCTTCTGAAAGATAAAATTCAGTGTACGTGGTTACATCTATCATCCTATCCAATGGTCTAGCATGAAGGAAACTAAAAGTTCAGCATAGTTTCTCTGCATTACTACATGTGTTTTGTAAGATGCTGAATGCTTTTTCCTTACCATTTTCAATCAAAATTTAACAAACTTGTATCTTGCAGTAGTGATTAAGGAAATTCCACTTGACAGTTCAGGTCTGAATTAGTGCGCTTGATTAGCACACCATTGATATCATAAGCACTTGCATATCCTATGTACCTGTTCCTGGCCTTTCGGCTTCTCATACACCAGTAGCATCACAAGCACTTAACACAAGTCTCCTCCTGACTGTCATTCAGTCAGTCAGTCAACAGAGTCAATCATTTCCAGTGAGCACAAAATTGTTTCTCTTGAGGCCCAGCCCTGTGTGTGTCAATGTATAATATTTCTGTGAAAGATGGCCTCATAGAAGAGTTTTGCACATTACATCTGCAAAGCTTAACTGAATGTACCTTCTTTACTTTTGCGGGTGCCTGATGCTCAAAGCTTCTCCCATGACCTTTTTATTTGCTGCAAATTCCCCGTGCAATTGAGTGTTGTTCACTCTGCTTCAAATCCCATCCACGAAGTAATGTTTTCCTCCAGTCTTATTATCTTCCTCCCCCATCTCTGATGCATTATAATTCACATACCATGAGTCTGTAGTTTCCATCCTGAATTATGATTTACGCTCATTTAATTTACTGTCATACAGAACAGAAGTTACTGCCTAGATTATAGGACTTGTTGCATTTTCCTCCCATTTTCTGAGTACTGTTGACCTGAGGAAGTTTCCATTCATTTCAGATGCAAAACTGGTTTCCTAATTGGGATACCAATTTAATTTCTTAGTTAAAAGGTCATTTAGGTTGTCTTTTTACAGTACTGATGAAGTGTCGAACAGAAGAGCCTTTTTTTTTTCCTAGCAGCTAGTACTGAAAGTAGCCTATTCGTTTTTGGACCTTACAACCTACTTAATTTTCATAACATTTTTATGTAGCAGTAGTAGCGTAACAAACCATTTTACAGTGTAACAAAAACTTTATTGGCATAACAAATCATTTTATCAGGCTAACCCTTGTCCAAATGACTGGGAAGGTGAGCACTTCCATTTGATAGGGAGTTAGAGCCTCTGCAAGAAGAAATCCCCCCAGGGGTAAATATTGGGTACCTATCAAGATATATAACTCACCAGCCGCAGTTCACCATTTTTTTAAAGGTGACTTTTTATTGAAATATTTTTTTTAACTGGTATAAATTTTTTTATATGCACAGGATGCTGCAACTGTTACTACATTAGACCCTGCTTCAGGAAATAGGCTCAACAGTCGTTCATTAAATTCTAACACAGTAAGGCTCTTTTTGTATTTGCTTTATAGTTTTTCTAAAACAAAATATCTTTTATTGATGGAACAGTTACTTTGCATTTCATACTGATTCTGGGTGGCTGTTGAAGTGACTGGGAGTTGAAGGTGTTAAGCATTTATTTAAATTGGTGGAAAATCAAGACAAATATGAGAGTGGGATGCAGTTAATAGTAAAGAAGAAATATATTTAAATTGTATGTTCAAAACCTACATTCATGTAATATATAGGGCACGTTATATGTTATTTTGATGAATAAATCCTTCTGCACAGCACCTTTAAGTTAAAAATGCAAGGCAGATCATCTCTACTGAAAAATGATTTTTTTGAAAACAAATGGATATTACAGTCAAAATGGTCACAGCTTAGCAACATTGAGAAAGGCTCTTCATACTATCTTTTTTGTTATTTGGAAACAGATAATGCAAACTGAGAATGTTAAATGCCCAGTAGATGCTGGTTTTAATAGCCTAATATTTTAAAAATTCTTCGAGTGATTGCAGAGAAGTTTCTGTTAGACCCCAAGTCTAATATCACAGTAAGCTTTTTCACAGCTACACTGTGAAACAGAGACCCCCTAAGCCAGGGTTCACCAAGGCAGGTCTGGAATTAGCAGTTATATAAAAAGCTGAGAAAGAAAAATGAATTAATTTTGGCAGAGCGACAAGCTGACACAATTTGACTGCTTCTGGGTAGAAGCAACAACCTTCTTCTTCTCATTGTGCAGTGTGAGGTTAACTTTCCTTCTGGGTCTCATCACAGTCCTTTTCACTGTAGAAGAGGCAAACCTAATATCTAGAACAGTGAAGGAGAAGGGAAAAAAAAAGAAAAAGGAAATAAAAAAGCCTATTCCTAAAAACATGCAGAATATTCAAGCTTTTTGGCATGTTGATGCTGACTAAATGCAGGATATTTTGAAGAAAAGCACTGGTTTACTTACTAGATGTCCATCTGTTGTCTTTCATAAGTATCAGTCGTTATAACCTCTGAATAACAACTGGACCTACAGATGAGGAACACTTGCAGAAAAATGCTCCTGGAGAGTCACATCATTTTCACTACACTGTAAAGCCCAGGAAAGATGTGATATAGAAAGGTTAAGGGTGTTGAATCTTTTCAATAGTGGAGTTAAAAGCAGTGAATGTACCTGCCTAACATAAAGTCAGACACTAATCAATGGGCAATAGCTTATCAATAACACCACAAAACACAAAATATCACCAGAAAAATGTATTATTTTCTACAGGATATAATGAAAATGCAATAACACCAGTATAAGAAAAAACATTTCCAGCAGCCAAATGGGGAGATGGATTCTGTGATCATTGTGAGTTTGAATGATTTTCTGATCTTTGTCAGAGAAACTTATCCCTTGTCTTTTTGATATGGCAGAGAAAGGTATGTTTTCATGTGACATCTAGTGGTTACAGTGGTATTTATGACAGTACACAATGCCAAGCAGGTAATATGGGACTAATCTCAGGAGTTGTTATTAATATCCTCTTTTGAGGTTAGCTAATTCCGACAGTAATGAAACTAGAGATGATGGTGGGTTTCCATTCAGGGGCATCACTTTAAGCTCTTTGTGCAGGAGTGTGTCAGCACTTTCAGCTCTTCATTAAGCAACATAGATCTCTCATGTCTGTTGTTCTGCTACCATCTCCCCAGATGGAGAATGGGGTGTTGAGCTGTAACTTTGTCTGCATAAGGATTGAGTTTCTGAGCTGTTTCTAAATGTTGTTTGACACTTGAACATGTGCCCTCTTGATGTGCTGGCAGAAAAGAAAGCTGAAACCACTTTAAACTTGGGGTATGCATCTGCAAGGTTTGAGATGTTCTTTATTTGTTGTAGTGATTCATTTCCTTTATATTTGGCCTCATTCTGGCCCCTCAGAAAGGTCTGTCTTTTGAATAATTGTTGAAGTGAAAGTGCTGTCAGACATAGTAGGACTGCTGACCATAATTTTAATATGAAACCCTTTCTCTGGTGCTCTAGAGACCACTGGGTCCAAAACTATTAAAAGTGTTGAAGATAAAGAAGTTGATCTTCTTTCAGTATCAGTTGCCTTGACCTGGAGTATGTGTTCACTCTGCTATGGGTGCATATCTGGTATGTGTGCAGCAGTGTGACTGTGGAAGCATCATTGTATAGTAGAGGTAGACAACTTCATATCTTGGTATATAGAATCATAGAACAACCAGGTTGGAAGAGATCCACCGGATCATCAAGTCCAATCGTTCCTATCAAACACTAAACCATGCCCCTCAGCGCCTTGTCCACTCGTGCCTTAAACACCTCCAGGGAAGGGGAATCAACCACCTCCCTGGGCAGCCTGTTCCAGCGCCCAATGATCCTTTCTCTGAAATTTGAACAGGGTTGTTCTTGCCTTGAACACTTCCAGGGATGGGGCATCAACAATCTGTTCCAGTGACTCACCACCTTCATAGTGAAGTATTTCTTCCTTATATTTAATCAAAAGCTAGAGTCTTCCAGTTTAAAGCCATTACCCCTGTCCTGTCACTGCCTGCCCTTGTAAAAAGTCTCTCAGCAGCTTTTGTGTAGGCCCCCTTTAGGTACTGAAAGGCTGCTATAGGACTTCATAGAATCAGAGAATCAGAGAATCATAACATCACTAGCTTGGAAGAGACCCACTGGATGAACAAGTCCAAACATTCCTATCAGACGCTAAACCATGCCCCTTAGCAGCTCGTCCACCCTTGCCTTAAACACCTCTAGGGAAGGTGAAGCAACCACCTCCCTGGGCAGCTTGTTCCAGTGCTCAATGATCCTTTCTGTGAAATTTTTTCCTAATGTCCAACCTAAATCTCCCCTGGCAGAGCTTGAGGCCATTTCCTCTTGTCCTGTCCCCTGTCACTTGGGAGAAGAGGCCATCACCCTCCTCTCTATAACCTCCTTTCAGGTAGTTACAGAGATCAATGGGGTCTCCTCTCAGCCTCCTCTTCTCCAGGCTAAATATATCTATGAGTCTGTATGCAAAAGATGACAGAACCACATATAAGTGGTCATTAGCTTCCAGGATTTGAGTTAAACAACAGGAACATAGATAACAAAACCACTAAAATAAATGTCCTGAGAAGCTGTCTTCTCAATGCCCCTTTCAATTACTGAATCTGTAAATAGTGTATACTTTCCACTTATAACTCATCCAGATGGCTTTTGAATATTTGCAGGGAGATACTCTACAACTTTGCTGGGCAACCCCTGCCAAAGCTCTGTCACCCTCACAGTAAAAAAGCATTTCCTAATGTTCAGAGGGAACCTCCTGTGTTTCAGTTTGTGCCCATTGCCTCTGGTCCTGCGGCTGGGCATCACTGAAAAGAGTCTGGCTCCCTTCTCTATGTACCTTCCCTTTGTGTGTTGGTAAGATTCCCCTATAGCTTTCTCTCTCCAGCCTGAACAGTCCTGACTTTCAGTCTTTCTTCAAGTGAGAGACTCTCCAGTTCCTTTATCATCCTTGTGGCCCATCTCTGCACTCTCTTGAGTATATCTATTTTAATCTTGCACTGAGGAGCCCAGAACTGGACACAGTTCTCTAGCTCTGGTCTCACCAGCACTGAGCAGAAGGGCAGGATCACCACCCTTGATTTGCTGGCAATACTTTTTCTAAGGTAGTCCAGGATACCATTAATCTTCTTTGTGGCAAGGGCACATTGCTGACTCTTGTTCAAACTCATGTCCACAAAGACCTTCAGGTCCTTGTCTGCCAAACTGCTTTGTAGTGGTGGCCCCCAGCATGTACCAGTGCATGAAGTTGTTCTTTTCCATGTGCAGGACTTTGCACTTTCTCTTATTGAACTTCATGAGGCACATTATGTTAAAAAGAATAATGTATTAATACTTCTAGCTCTTACCTCATTTTCTGTAAAAATAGTACTTAGCTGTCCAAAAGATTCAGAATTATTGATGCAAATTGATACTTAACACTTTTAAAGATCTGTTCATATTCTAAGACTCATCAGCCTTGCATTAGCAGATTCTGCTGTTTTAATTAACCAAGCAGGATGATACCAAATATTTTGAAATTTTGTTACTATTATGACAATTCATATTAATTCCATCATGCCTGTCATAAAGATAATTAGTCCCTCTTTTTTTTGAGGAATTAATTCCTCTTACTTTTCCTTCATGAGTCTCTGTTGTCTTATGTGTATGTTGTTCTCTCCAGAACATCGTGTCACTTCCAGAATGAAATGAAAAACAGTGTGCTCTGATTACATTATTGCTGGACATCTGTCACCAGTCAGTGCGTTACATTGACCTCATACAATTGCCTCACTTTGTGAATTATTTCTGCCCTCCTATCTTCAAAGATATCTTCCAAATGTTGATTATTTGACATGAAAATGAATTAATACATTTGGTAGACATAAATGCTTTTTTTCATCAGAAAAAACCAGAATTTAATTAACAATCATATTTAGCACAATGGACATTAACATGGAGGTTATGAGTCTCATGTAAATAATTAATCAAGGGAAACATTGTGACTGTTGAACTATAGAGAGACTAACATTGGGAGCAGTGATGGAGTGAGTTAATGAAGTTCAGTTCACTGGCCAAGCTTTTACTTCTGAGCTATAAATTTGAGGGTTTTGGGGGTTGATTTGGATGGCTCTTTCTCTGTCCCTAATGTTAAGGATTACCTT
This sequence comes from Piaya cayana, assembly GCA_013389865.1. Classification (NCBI taxonomy): domain Eukaryota; kingdom Metazoa; phylum Chordata; class Aves; order Cuculiformes; family Coccyzidae; genus Piaya; species Piaya cayana. Next base: position 27,259 of record WAAB01013370.1, on the reverse strand, counting down.
CTCTATTCCATTTGAAAAGCTCCAGGAGTTGCTCTGAAAGAGCTTGAAAAGCAGCTTTTGCTCCTCCTTTCAGACAGAGCTGCACTTTGGTTTGCTTTGATTTAAATGTAGCAAAAGGACTAATGATATCAATATATAATATGGTTCCTCCAGGGCACTGCAGCAGCCCCCTTTTTTTTTCTCATTAGTTATGGTCTGTTATGTTTAAAATGGCGCAGAGAAGAATGCTAGGAAGCCTACTGTGTATGTTGTTCTACAAATAAAATCCCTGTAGGGGCAGACACCAGTGCACAGGTAGGTTCCTTGCTCTCTTTCCGTTTCCTCAAGTGACATCCAATTGATGAAGCAAAGCAGCCAACATCAGCATGTGATAGAAGATGAGGTAATTTAGTGGTAAGTGAGACAGGAATGGTACATGAATAAGATATAGTTGTCCTGAAGGTATTATATCTTTACTTGAATTTTTGTTTGCAATTTCTTCACGTTTTTTTGTTTAGAGAACAGTTAACATCTTCTTTTATGTAAAAAACAGTTGCACATGAGGCATGGAAAATTAGCCTTGCATTGTCTGCAGAGTTCAGCATTACTCTGAAGAGGGTATGAAAGATATATCTGTTCTTCTTCTTCATCATCATGATTGCCAAGAACACTTGTCTCTTAGCCATGTGAACAGTCAGTTAATGTGGGCTGTTGGCTTGTGAAAGATTAATTAGTAAGTTAGTTTAGTTGTCACCAGATTATTAAAAATCAGAAGAATATTTTCATCCTGAGCAATGTTACATAGGAGCTGTTGGTCTCTGGAACAGACTGCAGAGAAGATGACTTGTGCAAATGGCTTTTGAAGTTACTCCCAGTTCTTTGCAGTAGTTGCCTTATTGTATTTTTATGGCAATCTATGCCTTGTGCAGTTCCTGCAGATCAGAGATGCATACAGCCCTTTGCCAATAAAGAGCCTTGTTCATTAAAAATATATTACCAAGACAAACAAAATTAGTGAGACTGTATCTGCACCTACATTCTAGAAATGACCTTGTCCTTTCTTGTTAGATTTAGTTTAACTCCATTATGTGTGGTAGTGCATAGGTAGTAAAATACACAAGTGTATTTGTCTAATTACCAGTCTGGATCAATAAAGCAACTACGTGAGACAAAATCAAGGAAAAAAATGTGCTTTTTCCACCTCAGTTGTCCTTTCCGGGGACATCTGCCTTTTCAAATTGCTCATTTAAAGGAACTGAAATCACCCATTTATTTCTTAACTTGTGACATGGATTTGTGAAAAACAGGTAGATAACTACTGCAGTGGAGCTGGCTAAGGGGCAGGGGACAGGGGATAGCAATTTAAGCACAAGCAATGTAGTAGGGCCTTCACCTTGTCAACTAATCAATATGAGAAATAAATTGTTCTAGACAGTTTGCATTACTTGATCTAGATTTGTTTTCCATTTTAGATGAAAATTACGCTGGCATTGTTTCAATATTGCACAAAAAATCAGTGAAACTGTATGCAAGTATAATAAAACATTTTTATTTACACAGAAAAATATTTAGATTAAAAATAAAAATCAATTACTTGTTTCAGTTTTTTTAGAGTTCATTAATATTTCAATAAAAAATATACAGAAACACTGGAGATAAATGGAAGACTTGGAAAATATAAAATTCTTTCCCTTCAACCTTTGCCCAAAGTTATCTACTCTGTGGCAGAAGCAGTGTAGTAGACACTATTTCTGCAATTTAGGTACTGTAATTCTCAGTTAGATACTTTCATTCCAATCCATTTCCAGTATTTTCAAGTCAACCTGAACTGACATTGAATGGGGAACTGCAGCAGCGAGTGCACAGTAAACTTGGTCATCACAGATTCAAATCATAGAACCATAGAATCACAAGGTTGGAAAAGACCTTTGAGATCATTGAGTTCAGCCATACTTGTACACTACTAAATCATATCCCTAAGCACTTTATCTACCTGTCTTTTAAACACCCCCAGGTCCTTCTCCCCTAGGCAGCTTTCCAGCCACTCTTCCCCAAGATTGTAGCAGTGCATGGGGTTATTGTGTCCCAAGTGCAGGACTTGGCACTTGGCCTTGTTGGATCTCACTCCATTGGTCTCAGCCCACTGATCCAGCCTGTTCTGATCCTTCTGCAGAGCCTCCCTGCCCTAAAGCAGAATGACGCTTACTGTCATCTGCAAATTTACTAAGGGTATATTCAATCCCTTCATCCAAGTCATTGATAAAGATATTGAACAGAACTGGACCCAGCACTAAGCCCTGGGGAAATAAAATTGCGACCAGTCTCCAATTGGGTTTACCTCCACTTACTTTGAATCTTTATGCCTGGCCATCCAGCCAGTTTTTAACCCAGCAGAGGGTATGCCTGTCTGCACCAGTGGCAGCCAAGTTTCTGAAGCAGAATACAGTGAGAAACTATGTCAGTGGCTTTACTGAAGTCCAGATATAGTATATCCACAGCCTTTCCCTTATCCATTAAGCAGGTAACCTTGTCATAGAAAGAGATCAGGTTAGTTTGGCAGGACCTGCCTTTTATAAACACACGGTGACTGGCCTGAGCACCCAGTAGTCTTGTGTATGCTGTGTGACAGCATTCGATATGACCTGTTCCATGACTCTCCCTGGCACTGAGGTCAGACTGACAGCCCTGTAGTTCCCTGGGTCCTCCCTCTGATACTTCTTGTAAGTGGGCATAACATTTGCTAGCCTCCAGGCAAGTGGAACTTCCCCAGTCAACCAGGACTGCTGGAAGACGATGGAAAGAGGTTTCAGGAGCACCTCCACCAGCTCCCTTAATACCCTTGGGTATTGGACAAGCAGGAGAAGTGGGTCTGTGTGAGACAAGGCCAAGTACAAGGTCCTATACCTGGGTTGTGGCAATCCACAGTTTCACTCCAGGCTCAGATTGACTCCACTGAGACGAGTCCTATGGAAAATGACTTGATACTGACGATTGATTAGAAGATCAACATGACTTGACAATATGTGCTAACAACACAGAAGGCCAACTGTATCCTGGGCTGCATTAAAAGAAGTGTGACCAGCAGGTCGAGGGAGGTGATTCTCCCCTTTTACTCTGCTCTCATGAGACCCCACCTGGAGTGTCATGTCCAGTTCTGGAATTCCTAACATAAGAAACGTATGGAACTGTTGGAAAGGGTCCAGAGGAGGGCTATGAAGATGATCAGAGGAATGGAACACTTCTGCTATAAGGACAGGCTGAGAGAGTTGAGGTTGTTACAGCCTGGAAAAGAGAAGGCTCTGAGGATACCGTATAGGGGCCTTCCAATACCTGAAGGAGGCTACAAGAATGCTCGGGAGGGACTTTCTACAAGGGAATGTAGTGATAGGACGAGGGGGAATGGGTATAAATTTCAGAGGGGAAGATTTATACTAGACATTAGGAAGAAATTCTTCACAATGAGGGTGGTGAAGCACTGGAACAGGTTGCCCAGGGTAGCTGTGGATACCCCTTCCAAGAAGTGTTCAAGGCCAGGTTGGATGGGGCCTTGAACAGCCTGGTCTGGTGGGAGGTGGCCCTGTCCATGGCAGGCAGTGGGAACTAGATGATCTTTAAGGTCCCTTCCAATTCAAACCATTCTATGGTTCTATATGATATCCTTAGAGATGAGAAGAATGCTGAATATTGTACTGGGAATTTTGAAAGTAAAACAAAGATTAAAAACGTAAATTTTTTTTTAGAGAACAGGGAAATCCCAAGATTTTTCGTTCAGAAAATTTGAAGTAGTATTTCCTTTCCAATTTAGGTATTTTTAGTTGACTGTATTGTCTGAAGCTGTTAATAGTTTTGTGGGCTATTGAGGCAATAAAGATCCTGGAAATTCAGAAAGCCAGAGTGTGGTGCTCCCAAAGATATTTTTATCCACGCCTCTCAGGACATTCCCAAGGTTTCAGCAACCCCTGTGGCAATCAGTGTGTGACAGTTTACTCAGATGGTGCAATCGAAATCATACCTTTCCAACAAGCTGAAATTCGGTGTAAATAGCTCTGCTTCATCTCCAGCAGTGCACTGCATCAGGTCTGTTCTGGTTGCAAAGTTGATAAACTCACCAAAGAATGAACTCCTTCTCCAGGATAAGTGTTTTCATGGTGATTGACAGCTCTGGCTGAATAGACTTGACTTTGTTGTGGGTTTTTTATTTCCAGAAAATGCAATTCTAAATGATTTTTACATGCAGACATGCTCTTAAATAATGAAATCGTATTTTACTACAAAGGTCTGATTCCTTAGCCTGTGTCTGCACATTTGATGTAAAGAGGTAAGCATCCAGCTGATTCTAAAAGCAATAGAACTGTGCTCGCTCACACTCATCAGAATAATTTCTTCTGCATATTGTAGTTGATAGCCACATGACCAGACTTTCTTATATAGGGGAAATATATTCACTGTTAAACCCCATCTCTCTGTGAGCTTCCAACGACAGGACATTTTTCTTTTAATCATGTACTGAATTCACAGCCTAGCTCTTCCATTAAAATTTGTTGCCTGAATGTGACCTGACTGCAGAAAGAATTCTTCTTGTCTCTTGACTATGGTCCCAGATGATTTGCCATACTCTCTGTTTTGTCTTAGGGACATATAAGAAGACAGAGCAAGGATTTTGCAAACAAGCAGTGAAACAGCTCATACTTCTCAGGCTCTGAGGGAAGGATTTGGTTTTCACTGCAGAAGAAAGGCAGTGTGTTATATGTGCTCCTCTCAGAACGACTCAGAGACAGGCAGACAAGGTTTTCTGAAAGAATATATTTTGATTTAGGAAGATTGCAATGTAGAGTAAGTTTTGAAAGGCCTGTGTTCTGTAAATGCTTTTTCATAGCTTTTATAGCTAATGCTTCTGGCCCAAATTCTGTTATACATCTGTGCCTTTGGGCTGTTCTTTGTTCACTATCTAGTATTGGGGGTACTATTAGAAAACTTCTTTTAACTCTATCATTTATATTTCTGCCAAGCAGAGCAGAGAATCCAACCAGCATGTGCAAGGTCTAGGACAAGATGTGTTTCCCCAGCATCCATGTAGGTCACAGGTTTGGAAATGGGGCGTGATCAGCTCATTAAGGGTCAGCTCCATACTTTGCTACAAATATACCCTTAGCTCTTGTTGTCTCTCCTGTGGAAGCTGGTAGGCATGGAAACATTCCAGTTCATGCAAAATCATAGAATTATAGAATGGTTTGGTTTGGAAGGGACCTTAAAGTTCATCTAGTTCATGGGCATCTAGTTCACGGGCATCTAGTTCACGGTCACCTTCCACTAGACTAGGTTGATCAAAGCCTCATCCAACCTGGCCTTGAACACTTCCAGGGATGGGGCATCAACAATCTGTTCCAGTGACTCACCACCTTCATAGTGAAGTGTTTCTTCCTTATATTTAATCAAAATCTAGAGTCTTCCAGTTTAAAGCCATTACCCCTGTCCTGTCACTGCCTACCCTTGTAAAAAGTCTCTCAGCAGCTTTTGTGTAGGCCCCCTTTAGGTACTGAAAGGCTGCTATGGGACTCCATAGAATCAGAGAATCAGAGAAGATTGGAAGATAACAGGATCATAGAATCATAGAATCATAACATCACCAGCTTGGAAGAGACCCACTGGATGAACGAGTCCAAACATTCCTATCAGACGCTAAACCATGCCCCTTAGCAGCTCATCCACCCTTGCCTTAAACACCTCTAGGGAAGGTGAAGCAACCACCTCCCTGGGCAGCTTGTTCCAGTGCTCAATGATCCTTTCTGTGAAATTTTTTTCCTAATGTCCAGCCTAAATCTCCCCTGGCAGAGCTTGAGGCCATTTCCTCTTGTCCTGTCCCCTGTCACTTGGGAGAAGAGGCCATCACCCTCCTCTCTACAACCTCCCCTCAGGTAGTTATAGAGATCAATGGGGTCTCCTCTCAGTCTTCTCTACTCCAAGCTGAACAATCCCAGCTCTCTCTGCCTGGCTTCATAGATGTGTTCCAGCATGCCAATCATCTTCACGGCCCTCCTCTGAGTCTGCTCAAACCAGTCCATGTCCTTGTTATGTTGGGGGAATCCAAGCTGCAGTAGTGATACCAGAGTTCTTGTTCTGCTAGAGGAGACAGCTGCCGCAATGCTTGCTCTTCATGCACAGATTAGGTGTGTGCTATGTGGAGGAAGGAAAGGGAGGATTAGAGCCCACAAGACATTCACACAGGTGACTGTGATATAACAAAGGAGGGTAATAAAAGGTTTGTACATGAATACAGTCAAGATGCATATTGATAAGTACCTAAGAAGTGATGCTCTAAAACATCACAGCAATAATACGTGGAGTTGTCTGATGGATTTGTCATTTTTTAGTTTGAATTTGTTTTCAGTGATTGCCACTCTTGCCTAAGGGAGTAAACGTTTTTAATACACTTTTATAGAACAAAAGAAATGAGTCTTATGTAATGGAAAGAAAACTGACAAACACAGATGAGAAGGATAGTTGTTGAGGCTGTGGCTAGGAGTAACTATATTTAAGGATTTTTGTGTTCTCTGACTGTTCAGAATAGACAGAGATTGAGTGAAATGGATGCTTGAGGCATTTCTTTGCTGTGGTTTGATTATGATTTGAACAGTAAGATTGCTAGTGGTCTTGAAAGGGAGACTGATGTGAATTACTTTCAGCTTGTGAGTTTTTGTCTAGTGTCAGTAGTTATTCTGAGAGAACAAAATCAGCTTAAAGCAGAAGTCTGAAAAGTGAATTTCATTTCTTTTCACCTATATGTAATATGTAGAAGTCTTCAGTTGAAACAGTTACCCATATGGAGAGACAAAAAATGATGAATAATGGCATTCCTCCAGAATTGTGATATTAGTCTGGGTCAAAATGATAGTCAAATAAATCAGGTACTGTGAAAGACAACTCCTAGATCTCTGCCTGAATTTGTGATGTAGGTAAAAATGTTTCAAGAAATTTGTAGTGATGTGGAACTTTTCTAGCCTGACTTTCCACTACCTCCTATGTAAATTCATACTATGCATATTAATTGATAATCATTGGGAATGACAGCAAAAAGTAGTAGATAATTGAACAGCCTCTTAAAAGAACATTATAATTTCCATTTTTATTTTTTACATATACCAGGTAGCTTGAGTGTTTATTCAAGTAAAACACTGATTTTCAGGAAGAATTTTCAAGAGTGAAACCTTGCATAGTTTTTATGTGAAATGCCTTCTCCATCAGCTGTAGGCTTTACCTACTAATTCCATCTTCAGCTCTCCTTGCTAACAGCCAGGGATTGCCAAGTTCACCTTGCCTGGTAACAGATTTATCTCTCAGACAAGCAGGAGTGAACTGAAAAGACTTAAGTGTTTTGGGATTTCTTCTTCTCCGTTTCATCTTCCTGGAACCATGACTTCACCATAACACCACCTGAAGTTGCTCTCCTTGAACCAGCCCACAGAGGATCAGCAGCTTTGTCTGAGTCTACAACACAAGCAGAGCACAAACTTTGCATTTCCTTTACTTATCCACTGTATTTCCTGCTTTTTTTCTACTAGGAAGGGCACCTGTTTCTTCACTGCCATGAATCTGTCATTGCTTTAGGCAGCTGGAATCAATTTTCTAAGTATTTTGTTATGAGTACAAATGACATTAAGTGGGAGAAAGTTATGGGAAGCCATGCCATACTGTTGTTTCCCAGCACTGAACTAGCATGTAAGCACCCATGCCAGAAAGAGAGGCTATATTTTCTGACTTTTCTTATAATTTCTTCCTTTTTTTAGTGTGTGTTTATCTTTTTTTTTTTTTTTTAATAAGGGAAGGGAAGGGAAAAAGGAACATTGCACATATAAAAAGTTTTGACAGTTTCTATTGCTGACTCAGTACTCAAAAATATGCACAAAGAAGTGGATTTTACCATGAAAAATAAGCCAATCTTAACATGATGCAAATCCCCATTTCATGCTCATATTACAATAATGAGTGAAGATTTTATTAATAACTTATTCCTTCCTAGTTTCAAAATATCTTTTTTTATCTGCATGGTAGAATTTACAGGCACTGTTTAATGCTTGATTTCTTACATCCACAAGACCTAAGAACAATTTGGAAATGACACCTTAGCCTTGTATCTGTCAGCAGCAGTTCATGTGTAGAAGAATAGTAAACCATGATCAATATTATTTCTCCAGGGACAACTATATTAATGTTCATTGGCAGTGTTTGTACCTTTTTTTTGGAGGGGGGGAGGGAAGATTTTGACTGTTTTTCCTAACCATGGAAATCTTCCTAATGTGAGCTAGGATACTAATAAAAATTATATTGCTAGAGAATAGTGTGTAATTATCTTAATACTATGATATGATATGATATATAATTAATGATAGTAATAATATAACTCTCCTTAGCAATCTTACCTAACTACAATATAATTCAAGTAACTAGACTCCAAGGAAAAAGCACAAAATGCTTCAGGATATTTTAATCTTCCCATTTTTCCACAGTTAGCTAAGGTGGGTTATGAAAGTCTTAGAAAGAGCAGTTCACCATTCGCCTCCAATACTCTGCTTTCTGTATTGGTTGTACTTATTAGCAGAATGACTTTGTTTCCCATGCACTCAGTATGCATTACAGAATTTCAATGGCACTGTCTAGACCAACAGGCAGAAGAGGACTGGAAAATAAGTTTGAGCATCACCCTCTATTACTCATTATATATGAACAGTAGTGTCACAATTTTGTCCATGTTGGCCATCAGTGCACAGTGCAGATCAGGGACTGTGCCCAGGATCCAGGGAGGAGAAAGCCCATCCTGTTTGGATCTTCGGGGGAATAGATAGTGAGGACACAGGTGCCAAGGTGTGACACATGCCAGTCACACCACTTACCCTGGAGTGGCTGGGATTGTGCCTTGGCCCTTTTTATGTACTTCTGCTATGTAGCCCATGGAAACAAGAGTTCTGTTGCTCAGGTTTTCTAGTTCACTACTGTGAACGGGACATTTCCGTAGTGTTTATGCCTGACGCAGTTACAAAAATTGTTCAGGGTTCGGGACTATTTTGATCTTTTTCCCTGTTTTCCACACCTGCCTAGTCTAGTTTTCATTGGTACAGGGAGGCTGTGTTGGCCAGTTATGAGAATTCTTACTTCACTTCCAGGAATTCCTGAGGAAATATGTTCAATTTCACAAGAATGAGACTGCTTGGAACCACATCAGTGTATTATTTTGTATAAATGTACTCTACAGTTCCTATACCAAATATAGGGTGTATTCAATTTACTCTCGTAATAGAGTGGCTGAAAGAGTCATGTGTTTGCCTTCAGTTTTAAGCCTTTTGGAAATTCTTACTTTACTGATTTGTGGATTTTGTCCCCAGGCAGAGATAGGACTCTGTGGGAGGTCTGTAGACAAAAAGCATAAATAACCTTGAAATCTCCTAGGTGCTTATATTTTCATGATGATATATTGGTAGATTCTCATATGTTGTTGCTAAGAATATGTTATAGGCACTAGTGTTTTCTCTTTTGGTCTGTTAGATTCAGTCTAGAGGTACTGCTTGAAAATAGCTGGTTAGGGATTTTTCTTTGGCATAGGGGAATCATTAATTTTGATTAAAATATTATAAACTAATGCTACTACAACTCATCACCATTTTCACCAGAAATAATTTTGGTGAAACAAATGGAAATACATAGTTTTAAAGCTGATGCAAGTGAAAAAGAAGCCCCTAGATGCTCACTGGTAAAGAATTTAAATAGAAAGCAATGAATAAGGAGAAGATTGCCTGGACCTTGCACTTTCCAGGACTTCTGCATATTTCCTAGTAACTTTATTGAACTTAGAGCACTCATTATAATAAATAGCATGTTTCTAGACACATGTTTCTTAACTGGGTTTTACAGAGGGGATGGAACAAGCCATCTAGTAAGAAGGAACGCACCCACACATTTGCTATACAGTTTGCCTGATTACATGAAAGACCAAAGGAGTATCACCATGCTATACTTATTTCTAACTACCAGTCACTGCTTATCGAGTCGTATAAGAGAAAAATGTTATCTAGAAAAAGGCTTTACTCACTTAAAGCTGTCCTAACTTGCATTTATTTTTTTATGATTGAAATGCTTTGAACAGAAATTACATTGAAAGCACTTGGTCTGTAAACCCTTCCAAACCAACTGGTTTCCTTTCATATTAAAATTCTCTACCTCTTTCTTGAGACAAGTCTTTCACCAGCAGATGTAAACATAGGGACTATAACTTCTGAGGCTTCCTTTAGAGCCTCAACAGAAATCAATTAAAAAAGAGAATGGAGAGAGATGGCTGAGGAAGATGCACCAGACATCTTTGTTCCCTGTCACCTGGTAATATTTTACCAGTGAATGAAAGAATTTTCCATTTGCAGCTGTTTCTCACCTTCTTTGGACAAGCTACCCCAGGCACCACACTGGCCCATGGAGCCAGAAGCCAGGTGATAGTGGGACAGGCTGCCTGCTTTCAGTCCCATTTTTCAGGGTTGGGGACTATAACAGGCAAAAATATCCTGCGACTTGCAGTCTGACCCTGCTTTTGTTGACACCTGCATTGCAGGCAGAGTGACAAGGACTATCATGTGCATCAGAAACAATTACATTCCTCCTGCTGCCCCTGCTTCAACACCAACGCCTGCTCCACAGATTAGGGGCTTCATAATCTACAGAGGGAGAATTTTTTAACATTCTGGAGATGGATGACTTCCATCCAGTGAGAAATTGAAGCACTTTATCATGTAAAATAAGGTAAACACACACAGGAAGTAGAAATACCCTCAAATGGATTAGGAACTTTGTAATTTACCCTGGTGCAGATGAGCTGGACTTTCCAGGAAGGTTGTACAGTTTTTTTCAGAGAATAAAGTGTGAGCTTTGATTCTGCTTTTACTTGAGCAAAATTAAAAATGCAAACTAAGCAAATGGGATGTGGGATAATCTGTACAGCTTTGAAGTGGCAGAGTGCCTCTATTCTTATGATCCAACATATTCAAATAATGAAGATAAAAGTAGTGCTTTACATGGAACATCATCTGTTCCTTTAGCATATGCAAAGAATTTGCCTTGAAAACTTTTGCACATTTCCAGAGTGAATTAAACCTTTTTTTTTTTGGTTGAAATTCCTTTCATTTGAGGAAGACAGAGGCTCTTCAGAATGAAAGTGCATCTGCGCAGTACAGACTCACTTTCCCACTCCTTTCATCTCTCATTTTTCCATTTCTAATTTGTGGCTGAAATCAGCATTTCAGTGTCTGGTTCAGACTGTGATTTTCTGACAAAAGAGACCTTTCAACAACAGATAAACTGAATAGTGGGGAACAAACAGAATAAATACAAAAAACAAGACACATTTAGGGCTGAGTCTGACTGTTTACACCTGTCAGAAATAGCAGACCTTGCCAATTGCCCCAGTCATGAATATTTTAAATAGAAATTCACATCCTGCACCAGAGCCATGTTCATTCTGAACATAAAATAAGTACAATATTCCTTTCCTGAGTCTGTAGAGTTAAGTTGGTTTTGCGGATGTGCTCTACTTGGTGACAGAATTCCCTGCCAGGAGCAAATATATAGGATATGTGTATATAATATATTGTCTTCTGCTTACAGAATACATTTATGTAATGTAAACCATAAGGTATATAATTTTGTCCTTGAGAAATACATGCACATCTAATCTATAAGATTCCAGGTCCCTGGACTATTACAGTTCTGTATTGCCAAACTGAAATTCTAGGTGTTTCAAGGAGCTCAAGTAGAAATATAAAAAAGAAAAATGTGTTTTGTAATTGTGTTCTGTCAGATAAACTATATAAACATAGGAGCTGGGTTGGTTTACATCAGAATGCATTTGGTTACTCACTGCACAATGGACTGAATAATCCTATGAATATTTATGAGTAAACCACAGTGGATTTACTCTTTCTTCCAGCATGTGGAGATTTTATAATGTGCACCGTGTTAGTTCAAAGTAAAACATAATGCTTTGGTTACTACTTAATACATCGAACAGCATGGCTCTGCATTGCATATGTATACACTCTAGACAGTTACTCACAGACAATATTTTGGGGCATAATTCAGAAGGAGCTAGTCTATGACAACCTAATTCTCAAAGCCAAACCCTAGAGCATATGTTGGGGTTGGAGAAGATGTAAGATAGGAGCTGCTTTGCACTTTGACCTGAAGCAGCATCATCAGCTGGGCTATGTGGATTAGTAGTTTTTAAATGAATAGTTCAGATTAATCAATAGTCCTAGTGCAAAGGGATGGAGGCAAATAAGAGAGAATCAAGTTAGACTTAATTGGTTGGATTTTTACAGGACCAATAGTTTTAAGAAAGCCAACCGCCAACTTGCTGTGCCTTATGGTCTGTGAAGCTGCCCTGTTCCTAAAATGGGTAATTCGTTTGTTTTCTGATACTATGCCATGAACAAGTCTACTCTCAGTTCAAGTTTAATATTATTATAATCTTTGAACTGAGTGTAATTTCCATGATTCACTTTTAGTCATAGAATAGACTGCAATCTAACTCTCTTTGTGGAGCAAGAAATTTGCTCCCTTGCACTTTTATTTTACCTGTCAGCATTAGAGTTTTTTTTTCTTTTTCTCATTTGTCAGCTCTAAACTGAGAGCTAAGTCATTTATGTTCCTGCTTTGACATTTCTTTCTGCTTCTGATCAATCATGTCCTGTGTTCCACTCTGAAGAGTGGACACAAATAAATGTCATGAACTCAGTTTTGTGTTGAACCCCAAATTGAGTTCTGTTCAAATCAGAACCTGTAATTCTGAGCATGAGAGATGCCAGTTCAGCCCTTGTGCAAGCAAATGGCAGGTTAAGGTGTCAAGAACCTGTGGGGACAAGATAACAATTGATGAAAAACGTTGTTACAGCTCTTGCAATAGTATCCTTAATTCTGATAGAGAACATTTATATTAGGGTTTAATTTCTCGTGAGAGTTGGCTTTTACAGCACATCTCTCAGCCATGTCAAATTACTGTGAGATCTCCAATTACATAAGCTGGATTCCCTCTGCATGAAACTGAACTGGAGGATCAGCTACTGTAGGACACTATAGGCATTAGAGCCCCAAGCAGGCATTCAGATGATGAATTCAGACCAGTGCCAGTCCAAAAGTTAAAGCCAAAACAAAATAGAAGAACCTGATACTTGTGTAGTGTGGATATGAGGTCTTCAGGTCCAACTGTCTGACTACAGTTGTGTGTCTGTTGGTCTGTATGGTCTAGTGCAGACATGGCCCTGGTCATCATTATCATTAATGTTCTCTAGCTTTGTGTAGTATTTTCCACTAGCATATAATACTACCAAATTTGAAATATTCTGCCTAAATTTTTCCTTAGTATGCTAATGCATGAAGCCAACTTAGCTATCAAAAATGTTCTGAGAATGAGACCAAAGTAAAAATTTCCACCCTGCCAGTTCTAAAAAAACCAGGAATATCCTTGTTCTAGAATGGGAGTTTGAAGTCTGTGATGAGGAGGAGAGAAAGGATTTATCTAAAGTTAATATTTTTGCTCTCTGACTGCACAGAAATCTTATGAAGTCCTGTTTCAGTAACTTCTCTTAAACATGTCATATTCCTTCTCTGATGATTCTGTTAATGCAAAGCAGGTTCCAGCCCTTACAGCTGCTTTGCCCTGTCCCTGTAGGTAAGCTGCAAGGACCAGCAAGCTTTTCACTTAGAGCAGCTCCTCCAGGAGTGACCAAAAGGCACTGCATTTTGATCTCATGCTTTCGCTAGTGATGTGAGGAGGCAAGATAAGCAACCAGTACAGAAGGAAGAAAAGTGAAAAAATGTATGAAGAAGCTAAGCGATAAAAGGAGAGTGGAAATTTTCCACTTCTAAGATTAAGTATACTTTTCAGGGAAGACATAGTAGCTGACTCTAAGGAGTACGTTCACATCCTATAAGAAAGCATAGATGTACTATTTCTTGTACACATTTTGATCCATCCTTCATAATCAGTGTTAAGCACCTTTTGATATCAGTACCTGTACTATCATGTATGTGTAATCTAGCCTGACATTTCTGGGTTAAGTGTTAGCTACAGTTAGTGTGTCTGAACTCAAATGAAAGAACATTACTAATTAAGTACCAGTTTTGAAATAGCCTAGTTCTCTTAACTTTACTTTTCTATGTATTTATGTAGACAGTAATTGACACTGGGCTATTTCATACCTGTTCATTTTATGACTAATTGCTGTTTATGCTTTTTCAAGAAAAAAGGATGCAAAGGCTCAGAAGAATTGTGAGTTGCTGGTTGGGTAACAAGTACCATAAAATCTAGGGCAAATTACACTATCTTTATCATTCTTCTTTTCCTTTGTAGTTTCTTTTGTAAAGTTTCTCTCATCTATCTGATTCTGAAAAAAAGTTATGAAGATGCTGAGTACCTCCCAGATCAAATTCTTTGATGTAAATATGTTGGCTGAGACATTCTATTTGTACTTGTCCACATAAGTAAGCACAATGCCGGTGCTTAGCAAACAGAGGCACCATCATCTGCCAATGAGTAAAATAAAGCAGCTATGGAAGAAGGTTGCTCTATAGCAGTGGTCAGACTCCTTGTATGCACCACGCAATATCATCAGGTGGTTTCCCCACTCTTTCCTCTCTTCTGTGATGAGCTATTACTAGAAAATTGTACTTAGGCTTTAGTCAGTGGTACGTATCTGACAATAGCTTAAGAGTGGGTCACTCTTTTCACTGGTTTGTTTGCCTTACATTAGGCTATGTCACACAGGCACAAGGCATGGTCAGTGGTAAACAGAGACTTTCCAGAGCTTCTTCAGGATAATTTAGTGCAAATAAAAAGCTGGTTTGTGTACTGAGACAAATATATTTTAGCAGTTACAACCCTGAGTAAGCAGGGACTTACTACATCTGACTGTCATTTGCTAATTGACACTTTGAGTTTCTCAGGACATTTGTTGACTCAGGTTTTAGCACTATCTTGTATGTGAATGATGACACACAATAAGCCTAAGTGAGACATGTGGGACGAAGCAGAGAGAGCACTGTTGCCTGTTACATAGGTGTGTACAACTGCCTTTTAACTACCAGATTTAAATGAGGAAGACTTCAAAGAAAGCATCAATCTCAGTAAGCAGTAAGAAATCTACTATCATTTGCACAGTTTCAGCTGAGGATATATGCTCAAAGCAATGATGAAGATTTTGAAACTGTATGAGTACAAGGCATCAAAAGAATGCATAGACACTGTAGAAATTCCTCATGGCTTTTTATTAGGAAATACATCATGAAGAGAGAGGGCAACAGTAATCAACTAGAGAAGAAAATTGTTTGTTTCTTTTCCACCATTAATCTCTGTGGTAGTACAATAATATTCTGTGTCTGTTAAATTGGGAAGACTATTCAGTGGGGCCAAGTACTAGCAGCAAATAATTACAAATAAATTTTTCCCACATTAATTCATGAATTTTATGTGGATAGACAGTGACTTTTGTGCTTTTGTTACAGAAGGCTATTCAGTTGCCTACACAGTTTTTTCATTGTGCTAATTATAAATAATTATCAGCTGGTAATGGGCCATGTGTTTTATGCCCTGTACTTTGGTTGTAAGAACATGACTGCAATAGAGACTTACTAAGTTTAAGTGCTGGAACCCTCGATTCTTTCAAGAGTAAAAAGGAATATTTCTTGTGGGGATGAGCATGTGTCTGAACTTCAGATTTCTTGTTAGCGACCTATGATTGGTTTTCATTTACATCTCTTTCTTTTCATAAGTCATTTTTGCACCTGGGTGCATCTTTTCAACTTCATGTACATCATCACACTGCCTTTAGAAACTACTGGTTTGTCCTTCTTGTTAACCAGCCTAAATGCCTCTTCCCCTAGAAGAAGCGATGTGCAGTAACCACACCTTGTCATGAGTGTCCTCAGTACCTGGCTTGACAGCCTGCCTGTGTGTGCCATAGTGCTCTGAAACTACGTTAGACCAGAGCCACCTTCCTGACGCAGTGTGTGTGTGTAGCTGGATGTCACCCCTTGCTGCTCTAGCTTGTTGGATGTGTGGATGTTCCTGAGCAGTCTCACATTATGATTGCTGGTACCAATCAGCAGTTGGAGAGGGGGTAAATACAAGTCTTTCTGAGTGCCTAAAAGTCATTTAGCAGGATCAGCTAGCAGACCTGCAAACAGAGTAAAAAAGCTGGACAGAAAGCAATAACACAGTAAAGCAGAGGAACTTTTGGCAGGCTGGAGGAGACTAGCAAAATGATAGGACTTCTAGGAGACTTAATAGAGTCTAAAGCTTGTTTGAGAAGCTATCACACATCTGTTTGATGCCTAAGGATGAAAGGAGACTATATTCAGTCAGCACCGTGTGATACTAATTGTAAAAAAGGCTTAAAGTGTTGATTTGTTAGCATTAAGACATTACCACTATTTTAATCATCTTTTGATCCTCCTGAGCTTTCAGACACTTGTTTCTCACTCTCCTACAACCTACTGCTCAAAACGAGATAGGTATTAAAAAATATACAAATACCTCTATGGCCCCTGCTCACTCCCTAAGCATGTGATACAGCCATTGTTTAGTGTTTTTCTTCTGAATCACTGTGTAGGTTTTTTTGGTTTGGTTCTTTTTCTCTGTGCTCAGGATGAGGGCACTTATTATTTGCTTTGCTTTGAAGTTTTCCATGACTGATATCAACCCACCTATCATCAGTTCATGGAGACACATAGGTAAACACTAGCATCATCTTTATCTAACCTACAGCCCATAAGGAATTCCTCAGTTCTTTCCTCTTTATCATACACCACACAAGCTTTCAGATTGCTAACATACATTGCACATTTCACAGAAAGACGTATGGAAGAAACCATTGTTCAAGCTTTCATAATGATGGAAAGATGTAGAAATGTGTATTTTTGCAATATCTAAGAAAAAGCAATGATTGGACATTGACTTACTGTTGTCTTTGTATATTCGTCCTCTGAGAAAGTAGACTCTGTAGTTAATTTGCTGTAGACATAGCTGCTGGGAATAACGGGTAAGCAAGCAACTGACCTAGACATATGGCCATAGAAACAAAAACCTGCTCTCAGTTAATGCTTTTTTTTCTAATCTGTAATGCTTATTAATATGGCTCAGCATTACCTATATTCACTTTAAAATTATACTGCTTGGAATACTTATTTTAGTGCATGTAACATTTGTTTATGAAGACATCTTTGAACATCTGAAAAAAAAGTCCATGGTATTCCAAAAGATCATCAGGTTTCACTTTCTGCAAAGAGGCAAGATCGAGTAATTTTTACCATCTTTTGTAGATGTTTGTACAATCTGATCTTCAGAGTCCGATCTTGCCACCCAACTAAATCTTCTTTCCTGAAAATGAAAAGCACTTTTTCTCCCACATTTTTTATTTACTGAGCAGGTAAAAAAAAGAAATTACATTTCTGTCTAGATTTTTTTCACATATTTTATTATTAACATGAATCCTGCTGATTATCATAGTCTTTTCTTCTCCATATTAGCTGTACTAATTCTTCCAGTTGTTACTTTAGGTCACTCTTACCAAGCCTGTGATCATTGTCATTCTGCTCTGCATTCTCTCCAATACTTCCTGAAGCGTGGTACCCAACAGAGAACATGGTAATTAATGTAGATTTTAATCACTGATGTTGTCCTACCTCATACTTGTATATGAGAAAAGAGTTTAGGAGTGATCCTCAGTTGTGTCTTAGATAAAATAACCTTCTTTATGGTTTGCTTCTGCTCTCGTGTGACCACAGAGCCTCCCTCAGTCAGGGCAGTCTGTCTTGCCAGTCTAAACTTTCATCACCTCTGTCTGTTGGTATCTGTGGGGCTCTTCCCTGGGGACCTACTGGCTGTATGAAACTGGGGAAACAGAAATCAGACCAATGTTTGTAGCTGGTAAGAACAAACAAGGTTTCAGGTACAAGATTCCTTCTTCATATCTGAAAGCTGATCTGATAACAGATATTATTGTGCCTCACATATATTATTTTGCTAATGCTGGAATAACTAAAAGTCACTTTCTCCATTCAGAGACACCTTAATATGAAAGAAACATTGTGTAGCAATCCTAGGAAATGCCATTTTCCCATATTCTACACAGCAGCCAGAGGCAAAATGATTTTTCATTTACTTTTGCTGTGAATGAAATATGCAGAAGATATAGATTCGCTCTTAAGGATATCAGCATGGGAATATAAACAGTTGGAAGCCAGTAAGAACTGTGCTAATACTACTACCTTAGTCATCCTTTAGTAAATATTTGTGTGAAATCTGCTATGCGCCAGTCTAATGTAGCCTGAAATTACACTGTGGATTAGAAGCAGGAATAGTCCTCCTGTGTGCTGGCCACATTTTACCAGCTTCCTCATGAGGTTGCTCCCTGAAGCCACATTTTGTGGTTGAGCAGGGCTGCACTGCAAAGGGTTGCTCATTAAAATCAGTGAAGTAACTGTACATCAAATGCATCAATGAATGTGTGAAGAAGTGATGCAGCCTCACCCATGGGCATATTTTGTGGGATTTTCTTCCCTGGCAAGGCACTGCTGGTGTCATCACTTCCCCTGTGATGGGTTGCACAGTCATTACTATGTTATTAATTGATTTAGCCCTTCAGCCTCTCTCTGGTTTGTGCTCACATACACTTGTCACATGGTGTGTCACCATGCTCACACTGTTAGTCACGTATCGATCTCTTTTCTGGCACACTGCTGAGTTACAGGTAGCTGCAAGACATACAGAAATTCAAAGAAAAACCAAATAATAGGGTTAATCGCAAGCAGAAGTGGGATGTGACTCGGAACTTTTGAATTCAGAGACATGTTTCATGCAAGCCATCTGATTTGGAGTAATTAGTGTTCCCTTTGAACACAAGTGCTTAAGCAAAACATTGAATGAAATAAAGAGCTCCAAACAGCTTCTAGGCTGCTGGAAACTTGCATCAGGCTCTGAAGGCCTTGCAATACAGGAACAGAAGGTTGTGAGCAAGTTAAGGAAATCAAATCAGGCTTGATATTTCTGATATGAGAGTCAAACATATTGTCAGGGAGGTGACAGCATTAATCAGTCAAGAACAAAGCTATTGCTGCTATTATTGTCTGGACAACTGATTGTCTTCCTCCAGGGGCTCTTTGAGCCAAGGAATGCTCACCTTTCCTTGGTTAACCACAGTCCTAAAGCCTCTTCATGAAACTGTTGCTGAAAGGAAGATGAAAGCATGGGCACAGCTGGTAGAGCCTTTGATACTGTTTGTTAGAATGAGGCACTGCAACTGCACAGCGTGTGAGACAGCAGACAATTAAAATCAGTTTCATTCAGAAAACACAAGCAAGCTACTCAGCCTCTGCTGCTGCAATCAGACTTGCTCACCATTATAACACCACGCTAATGAGTGCTTCACAGGTTTGAGCACAGACCACCTCATATAATTTAATAGGCATCATTAAAATGTCTAATTGAGCATCCACATGCTTCAAATGAACCTGTGGAACCAGTGACTGAAGAAGACTTGCAGGTTGAAATGAAGCCGGGAAATGATCCCAGTTNTCATTCAGAAAACACAAGCAAGCTACTCAGCCTCTGCTGCTGCAATCAGACTTGCTCACCATTATAACACCACGCTAATGAGTGCTTCACAGGTTTGAGCACAGACCACCTCATATAATTTAATAGGCATCATTAAAATGTCTAATTGAGCATCCACATGCTTCAAATGAACCTGTGGAACCAGTGACTGAAGAAGACTTGCAGGTTGAAATGAACCAATCTCATTATACTCATGTTATCTGAAGGTGTGTTTCACATGCATGCGGGTACTTGCTGTACATTTAAGTTTTTTCAGCCTTATTACCTCATTGTAAAATGCTTTTATAAGCAGAAAAAAAAAATTTAAGAAAGGGTTATGGCATACTGCTTATCGTGGCAAGGGCCAGAGAGTTTCACGGGCAAATCAATATGATTTCAAATGAAGTCCTTCTTTATTGAGGGTTAACCCGTTTATATAGGGCAAGCAGGCCAAAAACATCAGGTAAACTCTCATCGGTCACTGCCCTAGCAACCAGCCTCTCCTGGCAACCACCCAACCCACATAACTTTGTTGCTAGATTGCAAATCCTTGCCCCCCAACTTCAGGTTACTTTATTAACATAACACAACATAGTCATTACCACATTTTGTGCCTTTACCAGCTGCACCCTGCCAGGGCCACTTAAGGAACAATACCAACAATTGCTGACCTGTGTCTTAGCTTTGTTGAGTTCAGAATGCTCATAGGACTATACAATCTTCATGTGAATTGCAGGTTGGTATATATCTTCAGGAAGATAGAATCAAATAAATAAAGATTTTCATAAGACACTGATTGCATTGAGACTTCACAAGATCTTTCGCAGAATCTTTTGCAGCTAGAAGTATTACAAAATCTTCTGCAGGAATGTACTTGCAGCTATTATAAACTGCTACCCTTTGTCAGGCTTGGTTCACTGCTTAATCCAGTTGGCTCCACAAACCAACTGTATTCTGCTCCCAAAATATTTGAAGAAGTAACTCATATTAACCTGAGCGATTAATAAGAGTTAGAACACATTCTCAACAATTCTAGTATTTTCTTGAGTCTGTGCTTTGCTTCTGTGGTTGAGTCATACAGATGTGAGCCCTCAGAACAGCAATACACACAACCTGTAACTATTAAGTAATAAATACCTAAGTATTATATAGAGTAAAGATACAGTTTTAAATATATAAAATTATATAATTACTTAGGAATTCTAGGCTCATGGAATGATATTTAAAAGTGAGAAGATTATTACCCTAAAATCGGCTCAAACTGTGCTTTGTTACAACAGTAAGTAATTATAATTAAATTATTTGTTTGGCTACAGGGCGTAATCTGGCTTTGTCTGCAGACTTATGCTCCCTTTTTGGATAAACTACCGAAGTTTAAACTGATTATGACTTGTAGTTCGCAAGTAGAGTTGACTGTAAAATGCTGAAAAATATTGATTTTTAAAAAATATTTCTATATTTTTCATTTCAGAGTTGTATTGACTCATTTCAATTGATTAATATCTCTTCTTTAAATGAGGAATATTTTAAGAGGTATTAGGCTTTTTTTAGCTTTAATTTGGATGAAGTCTTTTTCAAAGATCAATTTGGAAAACTGCTTTCTGGGAAAAAGCCCATAGATATATGCTAAAAATGTATTTCCCTATTTAAAATAAATTAGCTGAAATTTTTAGGGTATATAATTTTGTTTGAATAATCACCAGCTACATATATTTGAAAATACTTATTTTGTTCAGTTTAAATCAAGGCACAACACATAGTAGTAGCAGCAGCAGCAAGCAACACCCGCATCTATAGCTGCAAAATTCTGAAATGTGATACACATGATTAAAAAGTAAAATTGTTCTTTATTTTGGTCAGTTTGATAAAAAGACACATTAATTTCACCAAAAGAAAAAAAAAACACGTAAGGAAATTCTGAGGCCCGGACTATGACCTCAGACCACAGAGTTGTTTGATGGTGCATTCAGAATGAGCTTGAACTGCATCCTGGTTTAGCTGTTATCCCACTGCTTGCACAAGGCTTCACTTCCCTGCTTGACATCTCCTCCTACCAGTTTTCCCTATCCTTTGACTTGATGTGTTGTTAGGCACTGGAACAGGCTGCCCAGGGAGGTGTTAGGGTCACCTTCCCTGGAGGTGTTTAAGGGATGGATGGACGAGGCTCTGAGGAGTTTGATAGGAGGTTGAAGTCATTGATATTGTGGGTCTCTTCTAACCTGGTGATTCTATGATTTTATGATTCTATGTTACTATGCTTGCTGTCCATTCTAACCATCCTTTCTAAAGGTCAGCTGCCATTTCCTGCTAAATTCTGCTCCCTTCAGAAGTTTAAGGACAGTAAGCATAAGGCTGTAAAGGGAAAAAACAGGCATGCATCAAATTTTATCATTACAAAAATCTCTAAAAGCAGCTCCCTGGTTGAGCAGCTGATTCCTGACTATGCCTTGTGGAGAAATTTAAGAGGTTATTGTGTGAAATGCACTGCCAAAGGAATTGTCTGTCAGAATGTTTTCTGAAGAGCCCCACTAAAACACTGCTGACACACAGGGAGAAAGATACCTCTAAATATAGAGCACCTCTGCATTCTGAAAAACACTGCTTTGGTTTCCATAAAACACCTTTTTCTGTGAGATCATGCTTGTATATCTCACAAGACTTCTTTTTCCCAGTAGAATGTCTGTGTTGGAATTGGAGCAGACAAAAGTATGTGACGGCCTTGAAAACTGGCCAGAAGTGGATTTAGCAAAACCTTTCAAGTGACCCTTGCTTCAGGCTTCTTTAGGGACAGGTACCTGATCAGGTAATTAGTTTGCCTCAAAAGCTGTTATCACTATCGAAAGCTTCAGGAGGAGTCGAGAATAAAATTAAATACCTGCTCTTTTTATCATTAATCCCTTCTTATTTCTTTGACATATTGAGCAGTATTCTTTTTATTTTAATTATCCAAGACACAGAGATGTTTATATATGGTACCTGCATATTAGACCACATACCTTTTTGCCATTTATATGAAATTCCATATATACTAGAACTTAACCAGGCATTTTTTCCCCAGTTGACATTTTCTTTAATTTGAAAAAGAAATAACAAATAGAAATTAACTCAAGACATTGCACTTCAGTCAAACAGCTGGTTAAAACCATCTGACATTTTGTTCTGGGTGCAGCAATAAATTGCAGCAAACCTCTAAGTTTTAGCAAAGAAAGATGCTTGGGGAAACTGGAGAACTCACTGACTCACTGTCTTTGAGAGTGAGTTATCACAGGAAATTTGGACTACCAGGAAATACTGTGCAACCTTAATTTCTCTATACAACCTTACTGATTTTCAGATGAATCTGAGCAATTTGTTGCCCTGCATATTGCCTTGAGTGGTAATGGAGACCCTGAGTTGGCTTTGCCGTCCTGCTCACTTTCTATCGTGGCTCTGTTTTCATACTAGCAAAGGTAAAAATTAACAATCCATTTGATGCAATAATAATAGTTC
The DNA here is from genome assembly GCA_013389865.1 of Piaya cayana. Lineage (NCBI taxonomy): Eukaryota > Metazoa > Chordata > Aves > Cuculiformes > Coccyzidae > Piaya > Piaya cayana. The sequence goes on along the minus strand of WAAB01013370.1, from coordinate 4,170 downwards.
TTCTGTTCAACGTGAAGTCAAAGGCATCTTCTTCAAAAAATATAATCCAATTCTAAATTATAGTTATATTATTTTTCAATGTTTAGCATGAGAAAAACACTGATTCTTATTCTGTGTCACTATCACAATTGTTTTCCAATTCTTTCATCTTTTTAATCTTTAAAGTTTATGTGCATATATATGTGATATACATGTATATGAAAGATTCTAATGTAACTCTCCAAATTAATGGTCAGAGCTACAAAGTGTTGCTACAGCTCTCAGAACAGCAAAACATGACCACTTGCTTGGAACATAATAAAGAACAGAAAGTCTAAAGAAATACTATTTGCTTGCTCTTGTTGTATCTTCAAGCACTATCTTACTCTTTCCTCTTCAGTTTTGTATCTACCTAAGTATATATTCTTTTATTTCAGCTAAACAATGCATAGTGACCAATAACTGAAAATGAAAATTAGTTAATTGCAAGGAGCCAAGCAGAAGGTCTTGTTGTAAAACAAGTACGTTTCAAGTAAGCCATACAATGAAGGGATTTACATAAAATGAGGAGTTCAGGAGCACAAATTCCCATTTCTAGAGTCTTGGCTGTGTTTATTTCGTTATTTTCATCTTTCTGCATGTGAAAACTCCATTTCATTCTTGCATATATTTAATTATTTTCCTGAGAATTTCTCTCTGTTTGTTGGCATCTTCTCATTCTTAAGTGGAAGATTCTTTATGTGGTTTTATCAGTACTGTCTAGGAAGGTGCTACTGTTGTCCTAGCATATACTGTTCCTGTGTACCTGGCTCAAAATCATACTGGCTTCCTTTGTTTCTCAACACAGATTCTTATCTAATTTACTGCCTTATATGTCCCCTTGTTCTGTCCCAGCATTATTGCTTTCCAACTTTTTCCATCAGAAAAATTACTATTTATATTATTATTTTCAGAATATGCTGACGTGCTTTTTTTCACCATTTGCATTTCAAGCTCCTGTTCCATTGCCACATTGTTCCTTGTTATTTTATTTTCCCTGTTAGTAGCTTTTTGTAGTTTAGCATAACATGCATATTTGGGAAACTGCATCTCTGTTTTTCTGCACCTCCAAGAAACTGATCTGGTAATTCCTCTGAATAAAACAACTGACTGGACTGCGCGTTGGTTGTGCTGCAGAGTTCTTTGAGCCTTACTCTAACTAACTGCCTGTATTTGGACCAATAGATAAGAGTAAAACTATGACTTCACTTAAGATTATAGTACACTTCTCCATAAATAGGTCTAGGGCTTGGGGCATGAGTAATTGAATTTCTAAGTATGCAAAAATATGCTTTTGTTTTAACCTTCTAAGGCTGCTTAGAAAGGTGAGACAAGGTCAGTTTATTTATGCTGTGACTTTTCCATAGAATTGTCACACATATGGATTGATTCTGCTGCTAGCTGGAAAATGTGAACAAAATAATTAGATAACGCATGTATGCGTTTATTTTAATAATTAATGTTTTTATTACATGCATTCACCCTGTAGTATTTTTTTTAATTCAGAATATCAAACATATTTTGAATGGAAGCTTTTTGTTTAGACAATATATTAATGATATTGTGATACACAAAGAGCTATTAATAATCTTACAGGCAGTTATAATATATTGTTTAAATATTAATGAAATCGTATTAATTTAATTCCTAACCTTGCTCAATTAATCTTAAATGGCATAATGCTAACAGTCTCAAAAGGCTAAAGCTTTTGTGGATATTGCCAAAAGAATAAATGAAGAGAAAAAGAGCACATGCTGTTTGCTTAACTGTATAACTGAATGCTCCCCCTGGACTTGAGAGAATAAAGGTCTAATATTCTGCCACTAGAAGACATTTTCTCTTCACCAAGAGCTGAAGGCTCTGTTAGTCTCTATTCATCACTGCTGCGAGACTTTGTTAACATCCATTTTCTGAGAAGTCCCAGCTAACAGTGAAAGGCTTAGGCTGTGTTAAAAAGTCTATGAGAAACATTGCTTAGGGAATTAACATGAATTTTTAATGAGCGTGGCCTTGCTTCATTCTTGTATGCATCTTGTGACAGATTACTCATTTCAGTGTTACTGGAGCATGCTCTGCTCTTCCAGATACTGCCCTCCAATTTTGTTACTATAAATAGTTGTAAGTCCATTTTTGAAAGTAAAGAAATCCAAGAAGGCTGAAAAAGATGATGATTTGTTGTTCTGATTAAACACAAAGCAAAAATAAAACCATAACTGTATCATGGTTTTAGATAACAGCAGAGAACAGAGAAATTTAGAACAGTTAAAAGGGTAGAAGTAAGAAGATTAGTTTGTGTGCAAGAGTACTGATATGAACATAAAAGGAAGGAAGGGGAAACTTATCAAAAACAACTTTAATACTTAATGTCAGAAAAACTCAGATAATATAGTAGTTGAAAAAAAGGCATATGAAAGTAGCTTCTGAAGAAGAGGTGTAACAGTTTTGCTTTTGGAAGTGTCAACATTCCTGAAAAAAAGAAAAAGAGACCTAATATAACATAAGCAGGGGGTCACACATGGATGAAGAGATGTGTTTGAGAGCCGTGACTATGGACAGCATATAGAAGACAATAGGAGCTGATGGGGACAGGTAATGAAATAAAAACTTTCAGGGACAAGAAGAGACTGCCAGAACAAAAAGCTGAGAAGCAAGGAGGCAGCAGAATGCATGCAAGTTCTGTTTGATGACTACAGGGCTAAAAGGTGGTGCAAACCAGTAGCCTGTGATGTCCTGTTCACTAAGAACAGGAAATGCAATATTCATTTTATTAAAGCTAGCAGTGTCTGTGCTGTTTCTCTTGAAAGCTTCTCTTTGTCTCAAATTATAGTTGTGTAACAAGCTAGATGTCTTTAGTTCTCCGCAATGTACATAGTAAGAGTTGCCACTGCTTTTATCTTCTGCTTCTTTGCCCTGAGAAATCTTGATTCAGGAATGCATTTGGATTTAAAGGCTGTTGTCAAAGAAAAGAGGTATCTTGGCTCTGAAGAATAATAATTTATCTCCTCTTGAGCAACACAGCACTGTGGCAACTGTCTTTCAAATGTTTAGACAGAAAGTTTATCCTAGAGCTCCTTCAAGGGTTAAGTAATTTAGGACTGCAGAGAAACAAGAGAAGGTGGTGATGCTTTTTTAGCATCTGGGAATATGCTGGGCATGCAAAAACTCAGGCTTTGTTGAAATAAGTCTGATGACTGACTGAAAACAGTGGAAAGTATGAGATGGGATTGAGGAGTTAGAGGCGCAGTCCTAGAAATCTTTGCTCATGTAAATAATCCTTAAATATGTTCATAGACTTACTAGCTTGAATTATCTGGCTTAACTATATCAGTGAATTGCTCAGAGGGAGAAAACACCAAATGAGGGTTAGAAATACAAAGTTTAAAATTGCATCAGGCAACTAAATTTATTGGTATGTATAGGGAGATGAGACCAACCTGTGGTCCTGAAACTGATTAATGATGAGAGCCTTGATTTTCTTTAACCTTTTTTAACACGTTTTCAATTTTCTCATGGATTTTTAAATGGAAAACACACAATGAACAAGTTCCTTCCTATCAGAAGATGTGTGATGGGTTGAGTNTCAGAGACCCCCCAAAAAGAAACCTCCCCCTGCCATGAAGGGAAATCAAGAATCCAGAAACAGATCAATAAAAGCTAACAAGAGAAAAAAAAAATTACTCTCCTCAGATAGCAAAATCATCACTCGGTATTCCACACCGCTAACAGAGTCCACAAGTCTTCACTGGGCCTGACTCCCACACACACAGACCGACATCAGTACCAGACCTTCCTCACACTGCAGCTGGAAGACGAGAGACAGGGAGGAGTGTCTGACTCCCTATTTATACCCTGACCTACGTAGAAAATCGCATGGAATACTGGGAGATGTAGTTCTTTCTCAGCCACAACCTGGCTATTCAGGAGAGTCCAAAAATCAAATCCATCACAAGATGTAATGCGTGCAACATTGCTGAATACAACATTATAATATTCTCATTAGAAATGGTTGGTTAGACTTCAGGAGTGTTTGTTTAACACAGCTCAACAGTAATGGCAATCTATAGCTGCTGATCTAAATTACTAGCATCTTCTGAAAACCCTTGATAAAAATTGACAAGCTGGACTCTTGTTAAATACATAGAATCATAGAAT
>WAAB01013369.1:73095-124414 GCA_013389865.1 Piaya cayana | reverse complement strand
TCTGTGATTCTGTGAATATGCCATTCAGTCAGAAGTAGTTATCATTTACATTGAATTAAATCTACAGAAAATAAAGTTAGACAAGCTCCCCATTTGTGCAAAAAACCTGCTGTTTTGTCAGTTTTAAATTTCACATTATAGAACTATCTCAAATGAATGGGGTGATTTGATTTTCATCTTCAAAAATATTTCTGTAAACACATTATGGGCTGCATCCATGGATGCTTTGATTTGGAATCAAATTTAAAAAGTGTGCAGAAAATGTCTACTTATCTTATAAACATTTTATTATCAGCAGAAAACTAGTGATTTATTACAAGTAATTTTTTTTTTTAATTTGAATAAAGATATTGCTTAAAGTGTTGACAAAAAGCATCCAAAGGAAAACACCTCTATTTTTTTATCAGTTCAATCAGGCACTGTAGGGCATGGTTCATATCCTCTAAATTTCAGTCATCCGACCTAGTCAGCAATGTTTGCTTGGTAGGCAGTAAAGATTTTCCTACAGTTTGGCCCATATAGAGACAGCTTAAGTATAATGGTGTGATTCACACGCTGGAAGCATCTATTTTTCAACTGATCAGGGGAAAGCTGGGTGACTTGTAAACTAGACCACAAATTTTTAGATATCTTAAAGTTAGTGAGGTAAATCCCTCTCTGAAGTTGATACAGTTAAAGTCTGAGTCACATTAATAACGTTTCATAGTTGTTCCTATGTCTTAATTATGTTTATTTTCAAATGAAAGTAAATCAGCACAGATTATTGTAGGATGCTGATGACAGTGGGACAACATCCCCATCCTTCCCTCTTTTATCTGCCTCCAAAGGCAACAGCAGTAAAATTTCTGTTACAGTCATAACAGAAGCTAAACATGCATAAAGTCAGTATGGTTGTGTAAATAAAAAGACTTGTAGCATTATAATGAGCAAATATCAATTTATGCCTTTTTTTTTCCTTGAGCTGTGCAAGGTAATTGTCAATTTGTGAATCTTTGGGTATCCTCGTACAGTGTAGTGTCCTCTATGCTTCTTGTCACTGCTAATAGGGAAGCTGGAAAACGTTTTGCCTACCAGTGAACAGTGTTTTCTCAAACAGATTTCTGTCTTTACAGTAGTGTAATGGTCTTTGCCTTTTAGACAGGATTATCATCTCATAAGCACTGCAATCATCAGCTCTCACTCAAAGCTTGCTGCATATTCCAGCCTTATTTTGCAGGCTGGGGTCAAACATCTCCAAGAGCACCTTCAATTGAAGCAGCCACCCAAGCTGAGCTGTGCCCAAGAGAAGAGCTCAGGAGTCTAGAAAAGCTGGAGAAGGAAATAGGCAGTCAAAAGGTGTAAGACCTGTAGAAATACTCACATGAAAACAGAGGGGCAGTTTTGCATAGTTGTGGGTGGTAAGGCAGAAGGGTGGAAACGGCTGCATCTTAAGCTTTGGGCTTAGAGAGTCCTTACCTCAATGTTTTAAAATAAAGGGAATCCCATGCAAGGGGTTAAAGGATTCTTTGTTACACTATAGGATCTAGCCCTGCTACACATACGATACAAACACCATTATAGGGACCAAACATATGCCCTGGTTCCCCCCAGTCTTTTCTGTGATCTTATGTGGGAGACAGAGAGGGGAGAAGAGAAACTGCTAATTACTGAAAACAACTTGATACACTGTGTGAATCCCTCCCTTCCCCATCCTCCCTTCTTTTTGAACACCGAAGAAAGCCTGATTATCTTAACTCAGCTATGCATATGAAATTGTCCATCATGTTCTCGTATGTGATTTTTTTTTGTGGAGGAAGGAACCTATAAATAGCACAGCTCTAAGCTGCTGCTGTAAACAGCCTCATAAAACACAGGCTGTTTGTAAAGCAGTGCAGAGGGGTCTGTGCAGATGAGCTGCCTCTGCATTGCCTGTGCTGACTGAGGGGCTGCGGTGGAGAATTCACTCTGTCACTTCATTATGAACAGTCCCTCCTCATATATCATCCTCTTCCATGCTTACAGGCTGTATGCAGTTCTGGTTTTCATTTACATAGAAGCTATACTATTTTACAGGTTATGCAGCATTGGCATCATCAGCGCTGCTCATGTTAACCTCAAAAAATTATAAAAACTGTAATTTTCAAGCAACTAGCACTTTGAGGCAAATTTATTGGGAGACAGTTTAAAAGCAAACCCCAAACAATCTTTTTCTTTCCTCTTGGAACTCTATTTAATGTGATGGATATTAATGAGACATTAATTTTCTACCAAAGCTTCCCAGCAACTCTTAGAGCGTATTCCAGTAAGTGTGGTTTTAATTTTAAAAATCTTAGCTATTTTTAAAGGTTTTTCTCTGTGTTTTCATTTAATTCTTCATATCAATTCCCCCCAAGTTTGTTTGTGCTTTTAATCTTTTAATTTTGTCAAGCTCAAATTTTTCAAAATAAAAAAAAGGAAAATATTAAAGTGTGGGTGAGTATATTCATTCTTTCTTAAAGCAGCCTACTTTTATGGCTGAAAAAAAGAATAGAATTTTAGAGTTCAGTTTTCCTCTGCTTTCAATAAAACAGTATCCAAAAAAAAAGTATACTTTTAAAGCAGCTGTTATGTCTAAAACAAAATATCTGTGAGTTAATAGACGTCCTTTAATACAATTAAAAAGTCTCACCTGGAAAAAATACTTCCCTAGGCAGCTTAGAAGGAAAAAACCTTAATTCTGTGACCTGTTCCTTTCCTATAGAGATTTTTCATACCTATTTTCAAATATTTCATACTATTTTTCCATGCAAGAACATGCCTTGCCTTCAGACTGTACTACTTGATAGTCAACCTGCAGTTTTCTTCGTAGTTTTAATTCCAGGATTTTTGGTTATGTCATGCTGAGATAACTCCTTTAACACTGCGTACACATCTGTAAACTAAAACATTCCTTGCTTTCTAGTTTTTGCCAAGCACTTTATCTCCTCCAAGTTTTGCTTTCATGTACTAGCCTATCAGTTAGGCGGTCACTACACCTGAAAGAGCCATCTAGATTTCTCCGAGCTGCAAAATCTCAGAAGAGTCTGTTTTCCTTCTGCTTTTGGCCACAGTCCCCAGATATGGTCCCATAAACTGCCTCCTTTGGATTGTATTAGTACAATCCCTAGTGTGGCCAATCCTGGGGTCTTGGACAAGAAAACAACCTGGCCAGCATGTCTTTCTGCCTATCAAAAAAAAAAAACCCCAAACCAAAAGGAAGGTTGTATTTTTTTCTGTATTTAGGTTTTAAGTGATCTAGTTTCCAGCACAGCCTTATAAACAGTTGCCGTGACAGACCTGAGGGAGCAGGAACCTGCTGCATGCAGAAAGAAAACGAGCAGCTGGGGGCTGTGAGGGCAGCATGAATGTCTTAAGCAGCTTTACTATCAAAGAAAACCAGGGTTGTGTAAGGGCACCCTTAGGAGTGTAAAAGCATTCTCGTAAGTCACACCTCCCCATCTTTAATCATTGTCAGCACTTTCTTCTCAACTGCCTGTAATTTTTCAGTACATTTTCCAATAATGAGAAAAGCAGGAAACATAATGCGTTCACTGTAGTATTGCACAGAGAAGGATTTTGTTCTTCTTTCAACAGAAAATTCATAGATAATTAGGTGTGTAACAATATCCTTAAGGGAAAAGATGACTGCATGGAAATAAAAATAGACTTCTTGATTTCTCTATTTAACAATGGTGTCATGTTTCAAGCTCATTTTGAACTCACTGCTCTCGAAACCTACCTATACCTCTTTGCAAAGGGTTGTATTGTCAAATTTTACTGTCTGATTAAATGATGCCATTTAATGGGTTTTTTTGGATGGACATAAACATTTTAGAACTGTGTCCCTTTTTTTTCCCCATTAGTTTTCTTCTTTTGAGGACATGCTGACCTGTTTGGGGTGTATCTGTCTTAATCTGCTGTCTTCCTGTGCATTCATAACACTTTTCAATTCAGCACTGTCCGCAAATTTTCTTCTGTTTGCAGCTCCTTGCTCATACTTCCATTTCACTGTAGTTGTTAAGAGCAGTCACATGGCAAAGCCCCTTTCCTTCCACTATCTTGCTAATAGGATTTGCTGCTGATCTCTCTCTGTCATGCCAAGGTATCTGGGTTTATATTCAAAAAATGACATTTCATGGATCCACTATTTTTCTCGAATTCAGCCTATTATTGCAAGTCCTGATTAAAGCCTTATCTTTTGAATATTTGTCTTTTAATTTTTAGCCAAAACCTAGTAAAAGAAGTATTTAGCCAGATTTTTCAAGGAATTCTTTCTTCCCAGAATAATGTATAACTGAAAGAAGCAAAAGAGAGCGAGGGTGAAATGATGCAAATGCAGTTAAAAAATGCTATTATATTAATTTATTTATTTGCTAGTGGGAAAGGGGTAGATTTAGGATTTGGAAAATTTAAAGTGAGTAATAGTGTTTTAGTATACCTTTGGAGATTAAAATAATTTGGTCATAGAATGAAATTTAATTTAGGCCTACTGAAAGTCAGAAAGCTCCCTTTCCACTTGTGAGTTCAGCTTCCTAGTGCCTTTTCATCCTCCCACCTGTTTTGTTTTCCAGTTTTCACTTTATTCACTCTAGATAAAACTGAATAGGCCATCAGCAAGGAAAAAAAAAGCTAGCAACCAAACAAGGGAAGGCCTGTAAACTGGTAAACATGAATTCAAGGAAAAGAGTTGTTTTCTTTTGTTTTGGTTTTTTTAAATTTAAAAAATTAAGAATAAAAAGCTGGTCAGGAAAATATAAAAATTGTATTGGGGATTTCCCATAGGAATCTCAAGTTTTTCTTTATATTCTGGTTGAATTTCATTAAATTATGTCTGGAAATAACTAAGTAACAGCAGGTTCCAAAAAAGAGGTTTTATATCAAATCCTGTATTGCAAATGAAAATTAAGAAAATATTTAGTTATTTCAGTATTGGAATAAATCAACCCAGAGTTGAAGAAACTTCTGACTCACCTGTCCATAGTGTCAAGAGTCACAATGACTTCTACTCTAAGTTTTATTTTCTTTTTGAAGTTTTCAGAAAATCAGTTTCTCTATTAGACCATTGTAAAAGCAAGATGCCTCTCCAGATGTATTGTAACAGTGAGTAGTTTATTACTGAACATTTCAATGATTACATGTAATTGAAATTTCCACCTTTCATTCTTTAGATGATGCAGCAAAAGGTATAGACAACCACAACAAGGCAGCAAGCCACATACCATACAAAACACCCATTCTCTTCTGTGATGTAGGATTTGACCTGACAGCTTCCTATGGGACCCAGCAGGTTGTTTGGAGGTTCAGTTTACGCTTGTAGATCGTCTGCTGTGAGAGGTCATGTACTTCCCCACTTCCTGAGGACCAGGCTGTCAGACCTATCAGTATCAAGGCGCAACCACCCTCATGGAGCAGAAACAAGGCCCAAACCAGCACCACGTGGAAAAACAAGAAGAATGTCACAGCTGAGTCCATGGGGGTATGCACTTATCCTCATGGAAAAGATAGTGTCCTTGCCCAAGCTGGATGGGAAGAACCTGTGGTTGGGTAGGAGGGGATTTGTTTTGCTTTTTAAGAATTATTGTAATGGAATACAAATTACATATATCTCTGTCTTTGATAAATGAACTGTTGCATTAGTCCTGCCAGGATCTGAATGTATGGCTACACACAGAATTTGGAATCGAGTCTTGCTCTATGGCAAAACCCCTTTCCTTCATTTCCTTTCCACGATCTCTGTTTCTCCCACAGGTGGCAAGTTAAAGGAATAGTTCAGATGTTCTCTATATGCACATTTCAGTTATTTCCTACCTTTAAAAATAGAAAAGCAAGTACTGCAGTGACCATTTTCTGACAAAAAAGTGACAAACCAAACACCATACTTCAAAAGTAGCCTCCTGTCTGCAGATCTGATCTCACACCAGAGAGTATTATCTAGCATGCAGGATTTGATAAATGCTCCTGGACCTTGATCACACTTATCACAGAATCACAGAATCACAGAATCACCGGGTTGGAAGAGACCCACTGGATCATCGAGTCCAACCACTCCCATAAAACACTAAACCATCTATCTTATCTGAACACTTCAGGATACAGACAGAGCAAGGTTTGTGTCACTCCTCTGGATTTGGAGTTTCTTGGTCAATCTCACAGAAAAAAATTGAGCTGCTTTGAAAACAGCAGCCCCTATTCATTTTTTTTTAAAGTTTCAGTTTATTTCATGCAAGAATGATTTTAGTCTTATGATCAAAACAAGTAATGTACTGTAGTGTAACATAAATTGTCATGACTTAAATAGATTTAGACTTGACAGACTGTGTTGTATCCAAGTCATTCAAGTATAAAAGCAATGAATGCCATTATGCCTATCACAAGAACAGTGGCTGTCAACTGTAATCATTTCTGTAGCGTCCTGGAAACAAGGACAATTCAAATCAGAAAGTATTTGCCTCTGTAATCCTTTTTCCTTCTCTGGTGTTTACCACTGAACTTAGACTCATAGAACAGTTTGGGTTGGAAGGAACCATGTAGGTCATCTAGTCCCACCTCAAACTTCTTCCCAGAAGGACTGTGAAGACAATCAGAGGCCTAGTATCCTTCCCAGGGCAGACTGACAGAATCAGGAATATTCAGTTTAGAGAAGACAAAGACCTACAGAGACCTTATAGCAGTCTTCCAGTACTTAATAATGCCTACAAGAAATCTGAAGAGGAGCTCTTGATCAAGAATTGCAGCAATAGGATGAGGGGTAACAGTTTCAAGATGATAGAGGGGAGATTTAGATCAAATATTAGGAAGAATTTTTTTACTGTGAGAGTGGTAAGGCACTGTCACAGGTTGCCCGGAGGACTCAGGGGTGTCCCATCGCTGGAGCTGTTCAAGGCCAGGCTGGATGAGGTTTTGAGAGACCTGACCCAGTGGAAGGTGTCCTCGCCCATGGCAGGGGGGTTTGAACAAGATGATCTTTAAGGCTCCTTCCAACCCAAACCATTTTACGATTCTAAGATGTTATGATTCTATGGTTCTTTTATAACTAGCTTTTCTGATGGCCCCCCTGTAACTCTGTCTGTTTGCCTTGAAATATAATACATATAATTTTATAACCATAATAGCAATATCTATATAATTAGAAATACATTTACATAGAGCACAGTTATGTGAGGAAATTTCTTGTAAAATCGCAGCAAGATAAACTGATAGATGTATAAGCATCAGGATTGTCACTAGGAATAATAAGAATTAAAATCAGAAAGCTTTTAGGAGTGCAACATTTCTGTCTATAAACCCATGCAGAATTGCCATTAATGGGAGAAGCTTGTGTGACAGTGAGCTTACAGCACCCGTGATGCTGTATATTCTTAAAATTGCATTCAGTACCCAGAAATTTCAGCACAATGGCACTTACTGGAAATAGTGCTAGTAAACACAAGTCAGGGATAATGGTGAAGCAGAGATTAGTCTCTGTGCAGGTGTGTGCAGATGTGAGAAGTTGGTGTTGACCTTATTTTAAAGAGCATCCTGTGCTTGAAAAGCAAAGTAACACCATACAGCTGTGCTCTGGGCCTGCGGCCCATCTCTTTCCTCACTTCAAGTAGCTCTTGGAGGAGGTGTTGGCTTCACTGATGTCTTCTGAAGCAGCAGCTGTTCCTTCAGTAATTGAAATCATTCTCTGCCTGGATTGTGCTGGGTCCACCAGCAGCTGAGGCTGTTTCTCAGCCAAGGGAACAGAAGTGGAGCCCTGCTCCACAAGCACTATTTGTAGTGGGGAGAATTCTGTGAAACTTCGACTTGGATGCTGACCTTCTGTATGGCATTTGAGTCAACATTAGCTAACACATAATCCAATGAGAATGGTGGGATGGATTTTTTGCTCTGTCCCAGTTTAAGGTGTCCAACAGTGTCTCCCTCTCTGTGGTCCTATGCAAAACCATTAGTACATATCAGGTCCTGCTGAAGGCAATGGAATTCTGTGCTGTAAAGTAATTATGCCTGTCATTCTTCGACCTTTGGCACATGTTGCATCTTGGATAACATTGTGCTTTCTTCTGCAACAGGCCATTTACCAGGCAGTAGCCTTCCCCCTGACCCACCCAAGGAACAATTTCTGTCCTCTCAATGTGATTACAGTTCATTTCATTCCATAATATGTTTCTTTTATTATTCCCTCAGGCATGCAAATCAAATTTTACTCAGTACCAAAATCTTTGTTCTGCAAAGAATGCTGGCGTTGAGTGCAGTGAAAAAAGAACTTTGCTATTGAATACGGTCTGTGTTAATAGAACTCCACTACCTATTTTACTTTGAAAGTAAACATCTGTCAAAGTTTATTTGTTCTGTTGGAAAGGCAGGAGTGTCTTAAGGGAAAACACACTATAAAAGCAGAAAGATTATTCTGCAATTATACCTTTCTCTGTCTAAATGTTTAATTAGATAAGCTGCCATGGAGACAGAGATTACTTTGGCATCCATATGACCCATTTATCTATGTTATAAATGCAGTGGAAGTCTGGCAAATTTGATCACAACAGCCACAGCGAAAGCAGGGAGCTGGTGATCTCAAATGAGACCAATTTCAAACAACTTTTCGGCGCAGCTGGGTGGCTCTTTTTGCTGCCAGTGGTTAATCTTGTGCTATCAGAGTTTGGCATGCATGAACTTGAGCACAAATTTGAATACAATTTTTGAAGTCACAGCATCTTTCTCTTGCCTGTCTATGATTATGGTTCTTCAAAGTGTGTTTATGCTGATATGTAAAGTCAAGACCATACAAGAGCAGGAATATTCAGATACTGAGTAGGAAAGTTTATGGCTTCTGAAACTGCCCAGTCCTCTGCTTACCAATGACTTTGCTGTGCAGAAAGAAAAGTGGTGCTTGTACAGATATTGTGTTTCCTTAAATTGCAGTCAATAAATATTTAAGTTTAAAGGCTCCATTGCTGTTAAAGCTTGCAAGATTAAATGTCTTTATTTTTCACAACACCTCATAAGGACTCTTTATGGGTGTTATTAAGAACATGCAGCCTATCTAGTAGACTTGAGCTACAGTGTAAAATTTAATAATTCAAGATGGCATTTACATGGCCAAACATAAGAACAAGAATCAACATCAAAGTAAGAAATCTATATTTACATGTTTATCTGAAAGTCTAAGCTTCCATTACCAGCACAGTCAACAGACATTTAGTCCATCCAGATGAGGACAGATTTAGATACCTGTGTGGGATTATCTGAGTCATGTCCAATGTGCTGCCACCCAAGAGATCATGATGTACTCTAAGTATTCTTACTGAGCTCCATCTTCAGAAAAGCACACTTCACATATGGTCCCTAATGTTATCTAGCAGCACAATGTAGATATCTCCAATACTTGGAGTATCCCTAATGAAGAAGTGGATTTTCTGGGAACTGATGAATATCCTTCCACTTTGAAAAAGTCAATAGGTTCTAAGTAGGTAATATTTATTATTTCATCTCTAAATCCTGAAGTCAGGTAAAGCAATGGTGTAGGAAGAATCCCAGCTATTATGTGGTTATTTTGCACAGCAGATTTTTTCTCCTACACTGTTCTTTAGACTTATTATTATTTATTATTGTACCATTCATATACTCTTCTGGGTTTTGAAAATATGAAAATGGAGGATTTAAATTGCTTTTAAAAGAGGTAAGAAATTAAGAAAAGAATTCAGGGACATTTTACCCTCAGCAAAGAGGCAAGAGACATTGAATAAGGTCTCACAATCCATTCTTTTCCTGGTTTACTAGTTTTAGATTGTTATTTAATGGTTCTTTCAGTTGTGTTTTGGAAGTCAGAACTTCTATTTTTGGATCCTATTTTGAAGCCATTTGATGAAGTGTTTTGTAGTGGAAAAATAGAGGAAAATATACAAGACATTCACAATGAAAGAATAAAGAATGCGAAATACAGCTGGTTTCAATTTTGGCTGCAGACTTGAATTCAGTCCATGAGCACTGATAAATTTGCTAATGAATCTTACCGAGTTTCCGTTGTGTATCAAAACCACTTTCATTTGTGTCCTCCATTAGTTTTATTTCAATTATACTTCGGGGTACATTTTGAACCAAGAAGTGGGATGTGCAGGTTGTGGGTTATTTGTGTGTTATATCTACTTAACATTCCAAAATAAGATGCTGTCATGTTTCTATGCCATAATCTTTATCTGTATGCCTACAGCCACTGTATAAAAATTTTAGAAATATAATCCTTTCTTTGAACTAGTCGTCATCGTTATGTTCCTTCATGCCATTACAGGGCAGACCCACTTATTTTTCAAATCAGAGAGATGGAGAGATTAATACTTCTGTATCATCTGTTTTTGCAGATGTTACTGAAACACTTTACAAGAGGCAAATGTCATTGTAAATCAATATTTGTAATTGCAGGGCAGAATGATCTGTTTCCAGTGGTTGAGAAGCAGCTAAATTCAGACACAATTACAAAACCATAATGTAGCAGACAAGCAAACCTGCCCCCTGAAATGAGTATATTATTGCCACAGATTTATTTTCTGTGTTGAAAGAACTCTACTGAAGTATAAGCCCATGAATTTATCTTTTCATTCTCCCTATATAAACACATTCTACTACTTTCTTCTTCTTGAACTGTATCATCCTAATCTAGACACCCCTAAACTGAATATTTTTCTCTGTGTCTCCGTCTTGACTTCGATTTACTCCACCCATTTTATTATTACAAAATCAGTATGCTCATACCCCTCCACTCCTCCAAAACCCATGGATGTTGTGATTTCAATCACTGACATCCTGCTGCTAGATAAAAGGCTAACAAGTTCATAAGCCCTAAGCCTTTAGCAATGCAGTAGACAAGCCATAAAATATGCATCTCACACATCTTGTTCCAGTTACCTGTAGCTGCTACTATAACAATGCTTCTATGTTCTGGGGAGGGACAGATTTTTTTGTCTAAGAATGCTAAGTATTCATAAGTAACAGCATCCATAAGAACAGCAAAGCATTTCAGACTGAACAATCAGGTTCAATGATGTATTAAATGCCAGCCAGATGTACCAAGAAAAAAATATGAATTTTAACAACAATTGAAGACAACAAGTTCAACGAGACTAAATATTTACTTGCATCTGGGTCTGCCTGCAAAGTGATCTTTGAAAAACTGCTTTGAATAAAAGTTTTTTTCAACTAGAGAAATAAGTTTACTGAAAGATCATATAACTGCCAGAAATTTGTAATTTGTCATGAAGTAATTAAAAATTATCTGTACTTCAATTCACATGATTTAGAATGAATTTATGTATCTTAATGTAAGTTATCACCGATTGTCACTGTGTTTTCACTGTTGTCGTGGCTCTGGATTTTTTTGATTTGCACAAAAATGCACCTTGTTACTGCCCCGTGTCATCCATACCTTCTCTAGAACCAGCATTCAAGAAATAGCCTAGAATCAGTCAAAACCACTCATGGAGTGTATACCTGAAATATAACTCTACCTCACATAGACACAGTTTTGAGATCTAACTTTTCCTTTCCTGAATTTTGCACTTTTTTTTTTTTTTTTTTTATATGAAGTGGAAGTCTCAGGTGGCAAGGGGTGGACAAGAACAGAAAAGGAGGAACAACTCCACTTCCAGTGCTGAATGTCCCTCCAGTTTCTTCCTGAAGGACTTCTTACCTAGACTTCCAGATCTTTCCAGAGAAACATTTTTCTCTTTTACTCCTCAAATGCAGGTATCCAATCCACCATTTCTGGACAAGCAGGTATGCCGGCATGACAGCTTTGTAATTCTTCAAAGGAATCAAACCCAGAATACACAGGAGGTATGTAGCTGCTATAGCATCTAGTACCTCTTAAAAAAAAAAATCTCAGTATTCTAAGACAGCTTAATGGTGCTCACAGGTATGACACAGGAGCTATGAGTGACCAGCATCCATCCAGAACAGCAGCTCTCAGGTGGGCTGTCCTACAACACTGCAAACATCCCAGAGGCAGTACAAAACTCAGTTGCTGTTTATCCTGATTTAATGCTTTCATGCCTTGAGTTTGTCTCACAGGGACCTGCACCTTGATTTTATTTCCTTGTTAATGCTCAGTCTTGCTGAACACTGATTCAAGTACTTTAAGTCCATGCACCTGACTATATTGATTTCTCTGGACTGCAGGAGAGAAAAGGAAGGGCCATTTCTACTTTGTGCTAGTCACCCATAAGTGATTCAGGAACCTGTGTTTTAGACTAAACTCTCTTGGGAAAAAGAGGACAACAAGAATATCAAAGGTGCCATTAAAATATAACTTCCTCCTTTAAATGAGTATTGTTTAAAATTCCTTCCAACATCCTTATTTTGTGAGCATCCTACAAGATCTGTGGTATTACTAGTGTCTTAAAGATTCATGGAAGGACACACAAAGCCTCGTGCAGGTTATTTGTCTAGGTTCCCTCTATAGTTTATGCCAAAGGAGAGAGTCAAGATCAGAGACAGAACCAATAACCAACATCAACGCTAAGGCGTGGTGAACTGCTTTAAACTAGCCTTTTTCCCTGTTGATTCTAAAGTGATTCTAGACAAGATTAGCTTAATCTAGATTATACAATTTGCTTTTAGACATATAAAATTAGGAGAAAGAAAATAAACCTTACTTTACCAGGAGACATATAAGCTTCATGTCTCCACTGAAAAATTAGTCAATCTAAATGACTACTGATTAGTAGAGTCCTTCAAGGGTCTGTATTGGGACCAGTGCTGTTTAATATCTTCACCAATGATATTGACAGCAAAATTGAGTACACCCACAGAAAGTTTGCACATGACACCAAGCTGCATGGTGTAGTTGCCACAGTGGAAAGACAGGGTTTCTGGAAAGACAGAAGGACCTGGACAGGCTGGAGAAGTGGGTTTCTGAGAACCTCATGAGGTTCAACAAGGCCAAGTGCAACGTCCTGCATCTGGGTCGGGGCAATCTCTGTTTGCAATACACGATGAAGGGTGACACGATTGAGAGATACCTTGNAGGACAAGGGGAAATGGGTATAAACTGGAGAGGGGCAAATTTAGACTAGACATTAGGAAGCATTTCTTCACCGTGAGAGTGGTGAGACACTGTGATAGGTTACCAAGGGAGGTTGTGGATCCCCTGTCCCTGACGGTTTTTAAGGCCAAACTGGATGGGGCCTGGGTAACCTGTTCTAGTGGGATGTCCCTACGCATGGCAGATGAATTGGAACTAGATGATCTTCAAGGTCCCTTCTAACCCTAACTATTCTATGATTCTGTGATTCTAAATTTTATACTGGCCATGGAGAAGACGTTAAAGTGTTATCATACAGGAACTCAGTGTGCAATAGTGCACTGGCTCCTACAGTCTGTACAGTGAGACAGTCACACTTCTCATACTCTAATGCCACAGCGACAACAGAAAAACTGACTTTTGCTGAATTCCCAGATCTCCTTGAGACAAATAACAATGACATTTTCTGTGGATTAAAGGGTTAATATTAATTGACTGTGTGGAAGAAAAACAGATGGTTTGCAACAAGGTTGAACAAATGTCGCATGCGTGTGTCAGGATGCAGTAGTCCAAGGAAATTCTTTGCTTCCATAAGCGTTCATGCCTCTAGAGGCTTGTGGTCTGGACATAGCCAAAGAAAAATTCTTGGCTATTGCTGCTGGATTCATTAATATGGTTCAGTAAAATGGAATTTAAATTGAAATCTGAACAAAAAAGTGTATGAGAGAAAGAGGGAACATTTAGCCTCTGTAGGACTACCTGCTAAATACCTTTAAAAACAGATTTATTCATTTGTTTATCTCCCTGTAGTGTTATTAGCTGGAAAGGCTATGAAAGCCTGGACACTGTATTGCAGCTGCCCAGAAGGAAACAAACTCATATACGTTGTACCAGATAAACTGGAAATCACTGCAAACACATGAAGATCACACATTCCTTCAATAAGTTGTAATAGCATTGTTAAATGAGTCTGTTGTCTCAGAAAAGTTCAAGGTTTTTACACTTCACGCAAAGGTTTAAAGAGGACAAAAATGTGAGCATTTCCACAGATCCCTTTCCTAAACAGGACACCCCCCTCCCTGCAACACAAACAAAACCCACCTAGGACTGGAGAAATGAAGTCATTATTACAGGGTTGTACACAATGATATAGTAAAAGAGAAGAAGAGTTCCCCATGTAGCTGGCAGCCAACAGAAGTAGACTTCTAGAGACTAAACTAGAGACTTCTTGTCTCTAGCTTCTTGGTTTATGCAATTTTTTAAATAGCTCGAGGTATATACAAGTGTGTATATATATACAAAGCCTATCTTCTTGAGGAAATAGCTATTAGCTCTGCCATTTTAGTCTAAAAATGTGATCTTTTAGAAAATGAAAACTAAACTTCCTGGGGAAATTCACTCTCTTTCAGAATGTGAATAACGAAAAAACCCCAATGATTAAGATAA
This sequence comes from Piaya cayana, assembly GCA_013389865.1. Lineage (NCBI taxonomy): Eukaryota > Metazoa > Chordata > Aves > Cuculiformes > Coccyzidae > Piaya > Piaya cayana. The sequence continues at coordinate 109,974 of WAAB01013369.1, read as the reverse complement.
CAGCTTATTCAATGACATAATGCTTCCTCTGCAGAGGAAAGCCAGTAATATTTTTGGCAAAAGACATCTTTGCTAAGGGCACAGGTGGTTGGACTCCAGGTGAGAGCAGAGTAGACTGGCATTTTAAACAAACATTATTTTGTATGAGTGTCCTGCAAGAGAAAGTGAATTGTCAGCCACTTCTAGGCTAGGGAAGAAATGTCCAAACACAGACAAAAAAAGGTCAAAAACTGGCCATTAATACCATTAGAAAAACACATTTATCACTGGCTCCCTTTATCTATGAGCCTTTTCAGGAAAGAAGCCAAGATCTGTTTTGATCCAGAGATGCTGAAAAGATGCAGGGATTATAGAAGGAAGAAGGAAGATGTTTACAATAGGGGTATAGAAAGGTCACCGTGAGGTAGGGATGTAAAAGAGAGGAGCCTCTCTGTGTGTCTGGTATTTTGGCTTCAAGTCAGGTTAAATTGATAGAAAGTGGTTTTAACAAGAAAACAGATCTTCATCAGCTTTTCCAGAATATGGTGACCCCACCTGAGTGTATCAGCAAGTTCAGTGTCTCCAAAGTTACTTTTTAACTCATGAAGATGTAAAACAGTATTCCATAACTTTGAACTTTTGCATAATTTTTATGGTGATGTTTCTTTATAGCTGTGGCACATAAAGGCAAATTTATCTTGAGGTTCCTTTCCCAAGAGTGTTTTTTAATATTGCTCATGTATAAAAGTTTAACTATTAAAAATAAAAGAAATGCACTTCTAGGAAATTACATTAAAAATTACATTAAATTAGAATCAAATTTTGGGAATAGACTTTAATAACTGCAGTTATTCTGGATGAATTGCAATTACCTAATAAACAAGTGTTGAAAATGAAGGGAATGCAAAGTCGTATGTAAACCTAGAATAAACACAATTGAGAGGCAGAGTGGTACAGTTCAGTCGCCTCAAAGGCCTTAATTCACACCAAGGAGATCATGTTTAAGAAGCAATGTAAAAATTGCAGTGATCCTAGTGCTAAAGAAGTTGTTATTTTTACTCTATATGGGCTACTATAATAAGCTTAATCATTCCATTTTGGTTCCTGTCATGATGAGGTAGAACATGGATTTTTAGAGCAAGTCCCTTGTCTCACTCACAAAAAGACACCACAATACAGACCCTTTAATGAAGTGCATATACAGTATTAAGGGGTGGAAACTTTATCTTTCTGTAGTTCATGTAGCCATTGTGACTGCTTCAGTTTGTAAATTCCCTTTCACTAATGCATCAAGTTCGTCAGTGCAGAGACACCAAGACACTCTCTTGCAACCATAAAACAGTTTTCGTCTAAGGTATATATACATGACTATTTAATTACAGATTCTGTTTTCACAAAGAAACCAAGGTGAGACAACCTAAGCTAAACTTTCCTAAGTTCTGAAAGCTTGACTTATCAGCTTTCAAAGTGCTTTTTTGGCAGAGCAATTATTTGAATGTATCCATGAAGAGCACTGCTGGGAACCAGGTTTTTTAATAAGCAGAGGTTAGGTAGTTAAGGAATTCCTTTGTGCTTTTTGTTGTTAATCAATATTTCAGCCAACTTTTAGGCACAGAACATACATAGTGTTATTCTTGTAGTTATATTTATCAGCAAGAATTGAGTTTTACCAAAGTTATAAGATTTTTTATAAGGTTTGTTAGGACATTGAGTGAAAGGTCAGGCTTGGGAACAGAAACGAACAGCAAACAGGATTGAGGTGGAACTGGTTCAAGAGCTTTAAACTCCTCTCTCACTTCGGACTCACTGTTGTAACCACTAGATACCACCTGAAGTGGTCAGTCTCTTCCAGTAGGTGGAAAAGACTGAACTCTTTGTAGTGTCCTCTTCTTCCTCCCTTGTCCCTGAACATATGATCGGGCCAAATTACTCATTGTCTTTGAGATCTTTGTCACTGGAGTAAATTTTCTGATTTCTGAGACCCTCAGCAATGGTTACAGTTTTTTTTCCTTGAAATAAAGGATGAACAGCTTCAAGGTTATCACGAGCCTCTGAGGTTCTTATTCAGAGAGTAGGGCTGTGGGGGCTTCTCTGAACTATTCTTCACCTTGTATCTTATCTGCCTCATGCATTTTTTTCCTCTATCCATATTAGAACAAATTCTTACAGCTTAGGAAAGTCAATGAACTAAAAAACTGCTGATAATGCTAATGTATTTAGGGTGGTAAAGGAAAAGTCTTCTGCTCTGTCCCCTGTGCAGTCCTCACAGAACTTTATTTCTGGCAGGTGAAACTCAGTAGGGGTAAATATAAAGTGACACTTGAGACAGAAATCATTCAATCCAGCTTGTGTGTTACAACATGACAGACTGAGCTGACCATTATCATTCAGGTATGAGAGCTTGGGGTTGTGACAATATGGTGAAAACATCAGCTTGGTGCACATAGCTGTCAAGAAAGTGAGTGAAATGTTAGCAATTACTAGAAAAGAGATAGAGGAGGAAGGGAGGAATATTACTATGCTACTGTGTAAAACTATATTTTGCCCAAGCTTCAAATGCTACGTGAAGTTCTAGTATTGCCATCTTGCAAGAATTATATAAGGCTGGAAAAGATTAAAGGAAGCATCTCAGCTGCAATCAATGTGAGGAACTGCTTCTGTACCAGGAGTGACTAAGCTGAAAATCTTCAGTTTGGAAAAGAGAGAACTTAGGATAACTATAGGGTGAGAGAAAAGAAATAGAGATAGAGCTGAGGTTCTTAAATATTGTTGTTGGTACAGAAAGGTTTGGTAGTAGAGATTATTCACATCCTTTTTCAATGAAAGAAATACGGACATTCAATTAAACCAAAGGGAATGAGACTGAGAAGAAACAAAAAGTCTTGTGGGGTTTTTTTGGTTTATTTTTTTGACAGCATGTAGTCAATCTATGGATCTCCTTCTGCAAGATCTACCGAATAACAAGTTTTCCATACACTCAAGGAAACAGTAGACAATTTAATGAAGAACAAAGCCATTAAGCATTCCTAAATTGTTAGAAATTATATTAAAAAAAGAAAATAAAAAAGGAAAAATAAAGAAGAAAAAAGGAAGGAATTCTCCAATAAACAGCTATAAAAATATTTGTCTTAAAAATAGTTTTTTTAATAACTGCCTTTATCATTACACTTAGGAATAATAATATAGCTTTTGTAATTATTCTGATCTTTACCATTAGTCAGTCTAATCTTTCTTCCTGGCAAGATAGCCACCTTTCCTGACATAAAGACACAACTTAATGTAGGAGGGGTGGTGTAAAGGAGCTGTCTCTTTAGGGGAATGATCTATATGATTACAATACTGTAATTACACAGGCAAAATGGACAGTCATATGGAGCAGCAGAAATGGGAAAGAACAGAAGTTGAAGAGACAGCACACAGATAAGGCAAAACTGAGAAGAAGAGAAAAGAATTTTGTGTTTACCATGGATGGTGTAAACTTTGCCTTTGGAATTAACTTGTAACACAGTCAGATAGGTTCTTTAGCCAACACTTAGTGCAGAGCAATGATGGGACTCTGTGGATTTCATAAGGCAGCTGTTCACATGTCTTGTTGGCACTGCAGCGATTTGGGATTCTAAACAGATGGAAAGGTAGTCTGCATAATGACAGGGGAGGCATCAATGAAAACACACATTTCCTAATACATGATCATGGCTGAAAGAAAAAGACCGATAAAGATTGATGGGCTGTGGCTGTCCAGTTTCTGTCAGAACAGTATAAACAGAAAGAAAAAACAATTCACTCTGACAAGAAAAACTAATGTTAAAATATAAACACTTTCTTTGGTCTATTGTAGCCTGGCTGATCTTCATACCCCTGCCGGCATGACAGAACCAGACTCTCCTCCAGCTCTGAAAGTCTGCAAACCCTCTGGCTGGAGGACTTGTATGCAATCTTGGTTTCAGGGCATACCTTGTACAAATGCCTTTGATGAGATCAGATATTTGGCAATCCACTTGAAAAATATCTGAAGGACTGCAGTGAGCTTAGCGCTCCACTTCCAGCTAAAAATTCTGCTAACATAGAGGCTGGAAGCTAATGTTGATGCAGAATTTATGTGAATTATGTTCAGCTGGGGTTAAATTAGACAACTGTTTCTTCTCAGACAGTTTCCCATAATCTTCATGCAGGTTCAGCAGGACTATTGTGTGATCACAGCATATCATCTGTCCCAGAACAGCAATTCCAGGATATGTTGCTTTGAAATCACTTGTTTACAGTGTGCCAGCTAAAGTAGTTCAGAGAAGTGTCTTTTACATCCACAATGTCAAGGCTGCTGGAGACTTTTTTTCTAACCTTCACAGTCCTCCAACTTTACTTCTGATTTTGGCAGTGTTGCACTGCTTTACACCCCTTCATCTGTAAAGCCACGGCATCGGCATTTTGCTTAACAAGACTTTCTCCATGTAAAAGATAAGTCATCACAGCAAGTGCTGTGAGAAGAATGAGAATCAATTCTTTCTCCTCTGATCACCTCTCTCATCTACCTTTCAAAAGATGAGGGAATTTTTTCTGCCTGTGTCATCTGGAAGCATCCAGCAGACAATGGCTAATAGCAATGGCTCAGGCTGTGTCCCATAGAGTGGCCACGCTCCTAACATGACTAAGGCAGAAGCCCATGTATTCGGTTGCTTTCAGAAACCATGAATTACCCTTTGGGGCTCCCAGGACTTCAGCTGTGAGCTGTCTCAGTGGCTCCAGTAGGTTCATTCTCAGAGCAGCTACCCCATATACTTGGCTGCAACATCCTCCGTCCCACACAGTGAATTCTTCTTGGAACTTCCCAGCCAGTGGTCCCACAGTCATCATAAGAACATCTTGGCATCTACACTTGTGTGTTGAAGCATGACCAATGTGTTAAAAGGGCATATTAACAGAGACCTCAGACCCACATTGATAATGTCACAATGATTTTGGGGCTAGGCACTCACTGTTGTTATTTCTTTCATAAAATATTCTGAGATCAAAAGGTTAAAAATAGAAGCTAAAAATTACCATTGGATTGATGAAAGGGATGGTTGGGTTCTGTCTGAAAAGCATTGACTAAAGAATACCATGATAAGATTATGTTTATTTTGCAGGTAAAAACATAGAAAAGAATAGCTACTTTAAAGACTTTTTGACAGAACAATTCATTATGACATTATACAGTGTGAAGCAAAACCTCTTCCAGTGAAAAATCAAAACCTGGGAGTGGAACATTTCAGAGTGTGATGCTTCAGCAGATGGATATTGTAGAAGCATAATGGAGAGGGAGAACAGTTTTTAGAACTAACCCAGTGTCTTAGGAGCCTAAACATTGTTTTCAGAGAAGAAGCAAGCATTTGGAAAACAGGTGCTCAGGAATCAGCTCAGAGAATGAAGTCTTAGTTTCTAGGTCACTTAAGAGACCTGCTGAAAATATTGACTGCAACTGTGGTATTGAATCAGTTCAGAGTCCATCATATGGAGGAAGACAACGTGCTTTGTTCTATTTCTTATGGATCAGAAAAGAGACAAATTTGACCAAGTTACTGTGAATATAAAGCTTTCTGCATTGGTCCAGTTCTGGATCACATGAATGAGGCATCGATTTTAACCCTACATGCACCCAACTGCTATACTTTAACCTTTATCAAGCTACATATTTGCATAAGAATGAGAGGAAGGAAATAGATTATGCGTCTCAGGAATTACTGATTCCTTCAGTAGTAGTATCCTGGGTAAAAATAAGGTAGGTGCTTCAGCAATATCAAGGGGAGCAACTAACAAATGTATTTTTTTATTCAGAAATTCATTGGGCACAGGGTGAAATTCCACTGCTATCCAAGTATATTGTTTATTCTGGGAACAGAGCTTTGGATGTGAACCAAAACTTTCTCGAGGGAGATAAGCTTGTTATTCAGACAGTAAAACATTATGATTAACACCTGATGATGCATTAAAGAACCATAAAAATTCTTCTGCCTGGGAAAGATTACTTAGCAGGACACTGCCTTCTCTATGGGAAGCAAGCCTGTAGCAGGTGAACATCATCTCTCAGCTTCCAGTGCAAAAGTGGATTTACACAGTAATTTTTTTTGCATGGAAAGCAGAACAACTCAGTCAAAGCAGATACTAACAGATGCATTCCTCTTCAGTTCACACTGAAATATCTCAGCTTACAGGAATTCTTTCTCCACCTATGGATTGCAACCGTAAAAGAAATTAAGTGCAGATTGAGTGGGCTTTATGTTTGTTTTCACAACTTGTCAGGCACAGCTTTCTGTAAAAATTCTTATTTCTTCCATCATGTTGAGTAATAGGAAAGATTCATTCTTCCTGCGCACAATGGCACAGCTTGCTGTGCACCCTGAGCCACTGTGGATACTGCTGAACTAGAACCTGGTGAGACACTTAGGCTGTAGTTTTCAGCCTTGCATACATTTTTGCTCTTTGAAGTTCCCATTTTAGTCAAAAATGGCAGATGCTCACTGAGGGACTTGTTATATAAAATTTAAAGGAGCATTGAGGGATGCTGACCATCCTTATTAACAGATACTGCTGATCATCAACTGCTAAGCCACAGGCTTACAGTTTTTCAATGTGAATATTAATGCTGAGTAATGCCAAATTGCTATTTTTGTGTGTTCACTTGGAAAAGTCTTAAAACATCTTAAGTGTTTTTCTTTTCCTTTGTTCCAAAATGACACTTAAGGTGAGAATGAAAATTAATAACCCACCCTAAAAAATCTAGGTCATTGGTTCCAAAGTGAAATTTACATGGAGTTATGGTTTTGTTCAAGTGGATTCAACCCTGGGTCAAGTGAAAAGCAAACATAGTTAGGATCTGGACAGATTTACACCTGTACAAGGTGAGATCAAGTGTCCACTGCACTGCTCTGAGAAGATAGATGATTAAGGTAGTGGATTAAGATAGATGACCAAGTTCCAGAGGATGACTCTGCATATGTGATAACGAGCAGGAACAGTATAGAATCCTGAGGAATCAAAACTCTGTGCCTATTATCTCTAGCTGTCAGTAAAAATGACAACTCTACCTTTACATATCTTCTATTTGCACAGTAAAATACTCAGGACTGTGTAGAGACAGAGTCTCATTATGCAGGGCTTATGTAATGATTTCCAGCTTCATTTTGGACCTACAGGAAGAGTGGTAATCTAAATAATGATAAATTGGTTTGTGCAGCAGTGAAAAATTCAACAGCGTAGGAGGCTGAGAAGAATCACCTCCTATGTAATAGCTTCATTAACTAAGGAGGTGTTGGCACGTCTGTGTGTTCTTTAACTGTCCCGAGTTGGTTTTGATTAAATAGGCAAGTTTGCCCATGCACTTTACTAATATCTTTTTTAATCTTCATGTTTCCTGATTAACATTTTGGGAGATCTCGTGTTTCTTCCATCTCATTTGTCTAACTTAATGTGTCATAAGTATTTACACACATAAAAAGTCCTACTTCAGTTGAATGTCACTTGTATTCTAAACCACAGACTAGTGTACAAGGAGAAAAGATAAAGGGATCTGAAATGAAAGAGAAGTGATACCCAAACCCCAGAGAGCTCCATTAGGTTGATTGAGAATAACGGAGAAGAAAAGAGCTGAGGGAGCATATCTGTCAGCATATAGAGATTGCATATAGGTTATAGCAATCAAGTCCTGGAGTGTAATTCATGGCACACCAGCAGATCACCATTCTCATGAGTTGGTTTCAGTGGAGTTTTTCATATGGCTGGAGTTAATTATTTCCAAGGTCTTTTCCAACCTAATGATTCTATGAGCCTATGATTGAAGTTTATGCATTGTTTCAAATGTCTGAGAGGGCTTCCTTGGTGGGGAAGAGGATAGTATGGAAGTGCCTTATTGCCTTACATTACATGATTTTCCTTATTCTGCATTTGACGTACCCACCCACCAAATTTAGGAAAAGCAGCAGCACAGTAAGGTTGTAGGTGAATTAGAATATGACAGGGGAAAAGTTGTGATAACTTCAAGAGAGGAACTCAAAATAATGACTCCTCATCCAAGCCTTTTCTATCAAAATTTCTTCTACTCTTTGGAAGGGGAAGAGAATATGGCTTTGTAGAAATCATAGAATCATAGAGTCACCAGGTTGGAAGAGACCCACCAGATCATCAAGTCCAACCATTCCTATCAAACACTAAACCATGCCCCTTAACACCTCGTCCACCCATGCCTTAAACACCTCCAGGGAAGGTGAATCAACCACCTCCCTAGTCAGCTTGTTCCAATGCCCAATGAACCATAGTCATCTGTTTGGCTTCAAGGACACTGCTATGTATCCATCCAATTTCATTTGCTGGTATAGCAGAAGTAATTGTGTGTGATACTCCTTTGAATGTGAAAGTGCTGATCCAGCTATGGGAGGTCTTTGAGTTAATGTGAAATGGTTTGACACAAAGTAAGAAAAGAGCAAAATAGAAAAGTCTAGAAGAATAATTGTAGGTTCAAAAGTTGTAAAGGCCAGAGAAATAACAAAGAATGGTATTCCAGGGGAAAAAGCCTCAAAGGAGAACTGCTGTCATTAACAAGGGAAAGTAAGATTAACAGTGATACATCTGTGCACTGAATCACAAGAAATGATTGGTATCTAGAAAGATAAAATGACAGTCAAGTGTACTTTAATATATATTTACAGCTTTGGGGTTTGGATGGTCTTTGATTTGGAGGGGATAGGTATTATTTGCTTTCTCCTTTTATTTATTTAGCAAACTGATGAAATTCACTTATGCCATGGCCTTATACCTCTGTCTAGTGACATCTCTAAGAGCAAATGTTCATTTTAGTCATCTCTCTGGGCAAAATATATGCAATATTTTATTTTTTTTAATTCTCCTTTCTATTTTTTTAATTCAGGGATGTACATCTTGTTTCTTCTAAACATAAGCAGGGAAAACTCGGAGATGTACTTCTGTGACTTTATAACCTGATAAACTGCATGTGTCCATGTGTCCATAAGAGCCCTCAAAATTCATCCAAATTAAATCTGTATGTGGCCTAAGTGTGGGCCTGGGAGCCAGAAGTTCTTGTGTTGCGGTCCTAGTTCTTCAGACCATTCCCCCCATGACTTCGTGTGAGTCACAAAAGCTGCTTACATTCCCATTTGTTAATGGGGAAATTTATTCTTGTCCTGCTGCTTTGTAGTTGGTCTCAGACTACAGAATCAGTAAGTGGGCCTCAGGTAATTTATTTGTCATTGTGTATTAGAATTGAATAGATGTGGATATAATACAATCCTGATCAATACAAATTCTTTCCTATCAAAGTTGATTTCTATTATTTTCTGTAATATTTAATTTTATATCTAGCTATTTGGCATTTCTTAAGCATTAATTGGGACCTTTTTTCCATGACCTTTTGTCTTCAGTTTGAACTCTCATTTAGAGGCATATTTGAAGTAGGAATATATTGACATTTTGCCTTTCAAGTCAAATAAATGCTTATTAAATTTTTCTCTTCTCATTTTTCAGTTCATGATATAATGTGCAAAGACGAGACACATAAAAAGGCAGAGCACGAGGAGCCCACACTCTGTTCATCTCCAATTCTCCTGTGAACTTCATGGACGGTCCAGGAACATGTGTGTGTTTTTAAAGCTAAGCCAGCATTGCAGGCACTGACAGATCAGAAACCTACTGGATGCCTTATAAATCAGGCACAGAAATAGCTTTAGAGAAGTGTGTATCAGCCAGCACTGGGATATGACTACACACACGTACAGAGTTCTTTCCTACTCCATATAAATCAATTGTATTGCACTTTGTGTATCTGCACTCTTCTGCACTTGTTTGTCACCAAGGCATTGAAGGGTCTGATGGTTGTCAGTGAGAGAAATCAAAAGCCACACTGCGACTACTCAGGTGCCGTATTTTCAACCATTGTCTCTAAAGTTAGATATAATCAGCACTAAATTTCTAAGCTTATTTACAGCATCAGAGGTTAGAAAAGCAACGATGCATTTTTTATGTTGTCTGATATTTTCCAGCTGTTTTTAATATGTGCATCTCTTGAAGGGCTCGGTATGAGTCATCAGCTCAGCACACAATGCTTACTTTTCATTGCTAACCTCTCATAATTCACCTTAGCAGTGCCTGCTGCACTTTTCAAACTGAGGCGATATGAACAAATCCATTATGTTAAGAGACAATGTAATACGCTGCTGCTGGAAGATATGGGCTTGGAATTGTGTTTATTTTACACGGTTCAACATATTCTTCCATCTGGAGAGAAGGCTGTGCCTATTAGGGCAATCACTTGACAGTCGCTGCCATAGTGAAGGTCACAGGAGGAGGCAGGGAATATATTTAAGAACACAAAGGAAACAAAGACAGGACAAATCCTGTAGGTCAGGTTTGTCCATTGCATCGAGTGGGAGGTTGGGGGCTCTAAATGACACTTTCCTCTTGTCTCTCTTCTCCATATATCTTTACAGAAGCATTCTCAAACAGTATGATGCTTTCATGCATGAAGCATGGGGAAAGCTAAGCATGAAGCTGCTCTCTCTTCTCTAGAGTAGTGAGAGAGTAAATGATAGAAAGGTCTCATTTAGAAGCAGGGGTTATCTGGATGAATCTTTTAAGCAGGGTCATAGGTTAGGTTATCCAGATCCTTATCATGCCAGGTTTCAAATATTTCCTCCACATTTCTAGACAAAGTATTGCAACGCTTAACTGCTCTTATGGATAAGAATTTTTTCTTATACCCAGACAAAATTTCCCCTGAAACAACTTGTGCCACTGCCTTTTGTCCTGTCACCATGCATTGTTGTGTAGAGAGCACAGCCACCGCTTTATAACTACATCCTAGATATTGGAAGACTGCGATGAACTAGCAAAACAAATTTCTTCTTTAGAAAAAACACATTGCAGCCTTTCTTTATATGTCAAGTTCTCCAACAACGCAATCGTCTCAATGATCCTCCACTGGATCATCTCCAGTTGTTCAAGCTTTCACTTGAACTGAGAGGATTAAGTCTAGCCTAACACATGTTGAGTGAGATGAGCCGATCTACTGGCTACAGTCTTGCAGATGCAGCCCAGGGCTTGGTTTGCTTTCAGTATGGCACATTACTCCTTCATGTTTAAGTTTGCTGCTTGCCCAGATCCCATGTCTATTTTTTTGCAGAAAATGGAAGGGTCCTTATGGGCAAATACACTGTAAAGGCTACTATTTGATAAACAGTGGTTGTCACAGTGTTGGTGTCAATGACCCAGTGCTTCCTCAGAGTATAACATCCAGAACTTTGACTATAAAATACTTAATGTGAATGTTGCTGCACTACAGTAGTTATAAACTAAAAGAAGATCCTTGTGACTGCAGAGCCAAACCCTCAAACGTTAAGCAGCAGGTAGATTTTCAACTACCCATAAAAGCACAGTTCCATCTCTGTCTGGGTCCATCTCCTCTATGCTTAAGACAGGGATCCTGTACAAAAATTAGACTGTGGACATGTAATTAAAGACTAAGTGCATTATGTATGCCATGTCAGGCATCCAATTAACATTTGTACTGCCTAACTAATAATTGGGCTTCTTTTTACATTCATCTAAGCTGCTTGGTACTCATGAAATGTTGTGACAATATGTTCCAGACTAATTATGCATTATTTAGGTTTTCTTTTCTAAGCTTTGAATTGTTTCCTTTTAGCTTAATTGAAAGTCCCCTAGTTGTAGGACTGACCTTTTTACTATTCATTATTTTACAAAGGCCCCCTACTGTCTGCCACCGCTCCACACTAAGTGGGCTGAACTTTTCATATTTGAACCATTCAGAAATCCATATCCAGAATCTCTACTTTGAAGTTTTTCACTGTGGTAAGTATTCATTTGCATGCCTGACTGTCTCTTTTATTGTATCTTCTGTATTACTTCCTGTTCTGTTTCTTGTACAGTTAAATACCAGTTTTACTTTCCTCTTTGCAGTCAAGGTTTCTGCAATTATCAGCTGTCCACAGTGATGTTCCTCACTCGACTCCTTTTAATAATTTAAAATGAATTTAAAAGTTATCATTAAGAATAACATTTAAAAGTTATTAATGTGGATGGGTATTTAAATACAGATCGCCTCTCACTGTTTGTATTCCCTCTTTGAGAGAAAATGACTATGACTTTCACTCCCAAGTTTGGTTTTGAATAACTGAAGAGGCTGTGCTTCCCCACTGCAACTGAAAGGGTGGTTTGATGGCTAAGAAGTGGTGATGGAGAAAAGAAAGAAAAAAGATGTAACATCACATTGGAAATAAAACTAGCATTCGCTATTTGTCCTTGTCACAGATGTCAGCTTACAATTCAGGCTGGTGGTAAAAATAGGAAAGATATTTAGTGTTAGGAGCCACACTATTGTTTACTCCATAGACTTTCACCAGTCTTTTTCAACATTCTTGGCAATACTAAAGGAAACCACAATTTTATGTGTCTCCCAAGCTGTGTTGCTAAGGGATAGAATGTAGACAAACACTATGATCTGCCATAAGCGAAGCTTAAAATGTTAATTTAGTCTGGTTATTAGCATACTGCATACACAAAATTGCAATGCGTTTTTGGCCATGAAAATTACAATCTACATTTTAATCCAAAATAAAGGATTTTGGAATAGTGATCCTGCAATTGTAATAATGAAACTCCATTCTAGGCTGTAAGATGCTGTTGAAAATTAAAGTGCAGTGCTTGTAATTTCAGGAGATAATTATTCCTCTGATATGATGTTCCATGTAAGAGAGTTTGTATGTTTTTATATTGGTTTCCTGAACAGACAAATAGTTTTCATTTTATTTCCTAATTATAAAGTAATGCAACTTACAATACAGTTGTGTTTTGCCACATAGTTCATACACATCATACTCTCATATGCCTCATAGTTAAGCGATTCAGACACAGAGCAAATAATTACAAAGATTAAACTGGTGAAGAGAAGAACCTAGACAGGTGCAGACATTCACTCCCTGGAGAAATAAGGTCTGGGGGCCTTTGGAAGACAGGGGCTCCCTGGAAAAACGAAACGATCCCTGCAAATGTTTTGGTAATCTCACAGAGACTTTCATGTGGGAAGCTAGAAGTTGCAACAGGTTCAGTCATACACAAGCAGAGCAGTTGAATTTAAGGAATACAGCAGATGGCAAAACACTACCCATCAGTTGCTGTTATCGTCATATTTGTGTAGCCCCTGGGGTTGGACTCTCAGATGAGCAAGAACTCTTTGCCACCATCTACTGATGAGCTGGGGGAAAAAGAAGAAATAAGATTCATGACAGGCTAGATACTTCTGAAGTTTTGCTTACAACTCATTCAAAGACAGGAATAAAAGGAAAATAAACTTCCATTATGTTTGCAACACTTTGAAGAAACGAAGAATTAGATTTTTTATCACTTTATTACATATGTCAGGAATTCTGGCATGGCAGAAGAAATTAATAAATAACATTGTTTTGCACCTTATTGCTTGTGTTTTTTTAATTATTTAAGTCCTCAAAGTGGGACTGGAGAATGAAGTTGTGGATATAGAGAGATGATAAAGAGGTGAAAAGATACTTTTATTCTGTACCAAAGGAGGTTTAATTACCACAAATGAGGGAAAAACCTGGAGGACCCAACCATGATCTACACCTAAATGTGACGTATTCTGGGCAAGAGCAAGAACTGGCAAGGTGCTAGGAAATGAAAGAGAAGGANAGAGACTTTCATGTGGGAAGCTAGAAGTTGCAACAGGTTCAGTCATACACAAGCAGAGCAGTTGAATTTAAGGAATACAGCAGATGGCAAAACACTACCCATCAGTTGCTGTTATCGTCATATTTGTGTAGCCCCTGGGGTTGGACTCTCAGATGAGCAAGAACTCTTTGCCACCATCTACTGATGAGCTGGGGGAAAAAGAAGAAATAAGATTCATGACAGGCTAGATACTTCTGAAGTTTTGCTTACAACTCATTCAAAGACAGGAATAAAAGGAAAATAAACTTCCATTATGTTTGCAACACTTTGAAGAAACGAAGAATTAGATTTTTTATCACTTTATTACATATGTCAGGAATTCTGGCATGGCAGAAGAAATTAATAAATAACATTGTTTTGCACCTTATTGCTTGTGTTTTTTTAATTATTTAAGTCCTCAAAGTGGGACTGGAGAATGAAGTTGTGGATATAGAGAGATGATAAAGAGGTGAAAAGATACTTTTATTCTGTACCAAAGGAGGTTTAATTACCACAAATGAGGGAAAAACCTGGAGGACCCAACCATGATCTACACCTAAATGTGACGTATTCTGGGCAAGAGCAAGAACTGGCAAGGTGCTAGGAAATGAAAGAGAAGGAAGTAATGGTACAGAGGGCATGATCCCTGAAAGGACATAACAGCACAAGGGCAACATGTCCAGAGACAGCAGGATAGCTTCCCAGTTGCTGTCAATTCCCCTAAGTGCTCTCCTACTCCAGATATCATCTCAACAAGACCAAATATATCTTCTTGGCCTCACCTGGAGAGGTTGCCTCACTTCCTTAGATTTGTGGGGATTGTCTGAAGCACATATTTCTTAAAGAAAATCATGTTATTTCATTTGGAATCTGGCTTTCTTTGTGCCAGTAATTTCTTGTAGAAAAAAAGTCACTATAGATATGTCATCACCCTACCTTATTGAGGTGATCAGTACACAATATTGCACAGTGGATTGAAGAGGCAGTCTCACAGCAAAAACAATTTAATCTCTGTCTTGTAACATCTAGGCAAGTATTTCTAGGAAATGTGCCCCTTTTTATTTGAAGGTACAATGTCCTGCTTTTCAGGAACAAAAAAGTAGGGCGTGGATTTTTGGATCAAGGACAAGGCTTCTAAATGGACATGACTGTGCCATCTATGTGCTTAAAGACACTCATAAATGTGTAAACATGAGTAATCTGTAACTGGGGCTGAATAAATACAGCCCATCTCTCAATACAGCTTCTTGGCAGCTTGAAATGAAAACTCTTGCCTGCCTGCCAAAGGCAGAGAAGAGAGGCATGAGGCTGCTTCAATGTAAACATCAGGGAAAAATGTATTTTAGGACCAAACAAAGCTCTTTTGCTTACTTCTAGATTCTCCTACCACTATTTTGTGTGATCTCGAGAAAAAATCACAAAACCAGTTAATTTGGTTTGTTTTCTTTTTTAATAAATTAATGAACTTTGCGTTAGTACAAGAAGCGTGAAAGATTGGCTTCTGTCTGCCACTTTCTTTATCCCTTCAGTAAAGACCATTAATCATAAGAGCAGTGTTAGAGCCTAAGGTGCTCCATACTCCCCAGAAAATGGATTTGCTTAGGTTATGAATATAAAGAGAATTCTGACCACACAGGAGGACTTCAGTTTTCCCAAATATCTACTACTGAAATCCACATAATGTTTGCATCTCACTCACCATACTCTGCTTTTTCTCTTTTGCATTGAACAGATGCAGAAATAAAACTAGCCCAGACTCACTGTTGCTTTCCTAAGGGCAAATTCTCTTCTGGCTCCTTTACAACAGAGGCATCTGTAAACACAACTAACTCTCATTTCTATTGTATAAAAACACGCTACAAACAGTTTTGCTCTCTGCATTCTCATTTTCTAGCCAGGAGCACAGGATTAAGATGGACAGTCTTCGGTCTCTTACCTTCCTTTGGCATTTCAGTACTTCTTTTTTTTTCAAAGAGTAGAAACTCCTTAGCCAAACCCTTAGTAATTCAAGAATCCTGAAGTCTGAAAGAGGTCCAAAAGGATAAATAGTAAAACAAAATTAATTTTGAGAAATTTTTGAACCTCAGCATCTTTGTTCAGATGGGGTTAAGTTGTGGAAGAGAATTGGGACAAGCTTGTGGCTTTATTTGCTTTAGTTTGTTCAGCTCATTATTGATTGAAATGTGATGACGTCCTTGAAAACATTCTGCCCCTCCAAGCTTCAAGGTTTTATGGAAAATACAAAAATAAAATCAAAACCGTCTGAACAAATATTCAACAGCTGAATGATATTTCCATGCACCCTCCCTGCACCTGCTCAAGCTAATATTTTCAGTCTGTCTCAGTCCTCCATTTCACTTTCCCCCTTGCCAAAAAAAATGAGATAATGTCTTTTGATGTCCAGAGAAGGGAAGGTGAGTCAGCTCTGCATGTCCAAATTTCTTACAGCCCTCATCTACGTTGTCTGTCTCTGCAAAGGATATACAAGGTGATAGAAATGTATTTTAGCTCACCCAGGGGCACTGGATCAAAATCCCAGCAATTCTGAACTGTACAGACTAATACTTTGGAATAAAATTGGATCATCATGGCCAAACTTTCCTGTTTGAACCTTCCACCAGTGAGTTGCATAGGTTGGACCAGGGTTGGTTTAGATCTGTGCTATGGAGAGGAGTATATTGAACAAAATCCTCATCCCATGGAAAATGGTTTGTCATATGTTCTTCAAATGAAGATAAGTTTTCTGTCATACCTCCCCCAATGATTCAGAATTCTCAGATCTTTGGACTTTTTTTACTGATTAAATGTCCATTAGAACTTGCTGTCAACCAAAACTAAGCAGATGAAAATATTCATATGACCTATTAATCAGTTTAATTTAGCATGACAAATTTATATGTTGCAATGACTTCCTAAAATCCTTGCCTGGTGGCACAGAAATCTCAGAAGGAAAACTATTTTGCAGAGGCAAGGAGGGCATTTCTAATTAACAGAAGAACTTTCTTAATGCTGTTTTCCTAACTCAGCACTCTCATAATTGGTACAGATAAAAACTACTTGTTCTTCCCAGCAACCTTATCACCCTTTTCTTTTCTCATGACTTTCTATCTCAACTATTTGGACTTTTTTTTCCCCAAAATGGTACACATTATGACCCCACTTCTCCTTGACACCCCAAAGGTAGCAAATTATAGCAATGGTAAGAATATTTTACAGGTTCCCGCTTTTATTACTACTAAACGAATCATTAAGTGTAAATTGATTGCATCAGGGACTACTTTAATTGTGACCACAGTACAAAGCTCTGGTTTTCTGCTGATAATGTACTGCTTTCAGGGTGACCGCAACGTTTCTTCCCATAAGAACTAGACTAACACTTGTGAGTTGGCCCACCAATATGAGGATCCAAAGCCCCTTGAGTCCTAAAGTACAGTGTGATTTTGTTTGGTAAACCAATAAAATCAAATTTAGCATCTCTCCCCCAAAGATTTCTGTTCTTGCACCCATGCAGACTGTTTCACCCTTTTGTTCCCAAAACTCCCATTTCTGTGTTTTTGGAAGATCCCATGCCATGTCCTAGATTCTTCTGTAGAGTTGTTTTTTTGCCCTATTTGTCTACCTGGGATGGACAACAATTGCACTCTACAAGAAGACTTGATAACCAGTGCATCTTCTCCCAGCACAGTGGCAGTATAGGTGGACCCAAGCTACCTTTAGCCAGTATATTCCAGCACTTGCAGCATTGGTGTTATGACCACTTGGAATAAAGCACATACCGATTCCAGCTCCATCCCACACCGCTACGGAGCCCCAGAACTCCTGGGAGCAGCCAGAGTCATGATGTGACTGACAAAGAAAGATTGCTGAACAATGTCACATAAAATCCCACATCTATAAGTGAAACAGAAATAGGAATATTATCTATGTTATGTTTAGAAGTGGAAGTAAAACTAAAGGAGCAGCAATACACCCATTATCACTAGCAAATTATCTCCCTTTTTAGAGGACTTTAAAGTTCCAGCTAGAGTCAGAGAATACTCTGATATGTTTCTTTAACCTGACCACTCTTAGTGACTTTCCCAGTCTGAAGTGGTGGGGTTTTTTTTAATATATCAAACCAATCAGGAACCTGTTGTGTTGTCAACACTTTAAAAGAGATGAGTTAAGCAGGAGGTAATATACTTATCTTACTTGCTAAGTTAAATAAGTGCAATTTGAACTCAGTCCATTTTCTGGCTTTAATTTAGAGATAATACTAAAGGCTAAGCCCTTATCCAATATTTTATCTGGCAATAAATAATAGAGCTGACAAGCCCTCCCCAAAGTAAACACTGATATTTTCCGCAATGATGAACTGAACCCCGCACTCATGTTTTCCTGTTGACAGTGGACTTCAACTGCTCAGAGTGATATTTGGAATCATTCGATCTACCAGGTCTGCAGTGGTAATGCTCAAGGAAAGCAGCAATAGCACTGTTGTCCAGACAACACTGCAACACTGTGTAACATTTTCATCTCCCCAGGAATAAATGCACAGCTTCAGAACCTCCATTTTGGCTTGTGAACTCTGACTTTTCTGAGATGAAGGCTTTAGACCAAGAGCATCAGTGTATGTGTTCGCACTGTGTTCACGCTCACATGTCCTTTTGCAATTTCCTGAAGCAGGGTAAATCTTTAAAAAGTTAACAAAACTTCTCCTTAAATAGTAAACAGCTCTACATTTGCTTTCAGGGTAGGTTTCTAAAAGAACATATGATGGTGCCTTAACTTCTCTAAAATTTAGATTGGTATGATATATATTATTTTTAAGCATGAAAAAAATAAACTTCTCCCTCAAAAGAAGTTTCTACAGAAATGAACTAAACTAGTAATAGAAATTGTAATATATATATATATGTATATGCATATAGATATATAAAACAAGCTGATGGCAGAAAACTGTACTCATGTCCACAACATGAGCTAAAATCATGGCTGAACCTTGACAACCACATAGATACAAGCCCACTTTAAGACTAGTTTTACCTCAGCAGTTGGGCATTGGTCTGGGTATTACTATAATCTTCCAGCTAACTGTTTGGAAGATTACCATGTAATTTTGTGTTCTGTATGAATATTGAAACCACAGATGAATTTTCAGTGAATGTATGGGGATTTATCATCCCTGTTTTCCTTACAGAGAATAGAAAAACTATGATTTCCAAAAAAAAAATCTTTTTCCACTGGGAAAAGCATTCCAAAAGGTCATTACTGACCATCTCTAAAACTGATACTAGATTTAGAATCTATGAAATCTACTAAGGAAAATTAATAATAATAAATCATCACTTTTATTGCTTCTGTCTCAAAGTTAAGAAAGACTTTGGATTTAAGAATTATAGTGAACCATAAAAACTTTTTACATCAAATTGTAAATCCTTCTGCTTTATTACAGTAAACATAAGGGTCTGACTTTCTTGGCACAGGTAGTTTTATTGCATCTATTACTAACAACAGATGTCAGCTAGTGAAATCCAAATCAATGAGGGGAAAAAGTTAGAACATTTTCAGTGAGTTTTGCTGAAAATCAAGTGTTTGAGACACTCAGAGAGGGTGGTAAATTATCCTTGTATACTTATATGAGAATAAAAGGTGTTTTCTTCTCTTTCTCTCACTCTTCCATGATTTTTTTCCCTAAAATATTTCTTTTTATATTTTCCAATACTACATCTGACATCAAATTACTTCTATTTTATCTTAAGCATTTAAGTCCATTCAACAAAAAGACAAAGAGGTTTTCACAGTTCTGCTCACTTGATGATTTGTGTGTGTGTGTGTGTGTTAAAGAAAAGAAAGCAGAGAATATGTGTAAGAACTTGGAAATTGGCAGTACTTGCTTGGTGAGAGCGGCTTGAAAGGGATTGAACACAAAGCAAAATGGATATTTGTCACTGCAGACTATCTTCTTCTGGGCTGTGATACATTTCTAACCTCTGTAGGGAATGAGCTCCTTCAGTCTGAATTTGCTCTGAGACAGGACTTACTCACAGATGAATGTACACTATGCCTCTCATTTCAAGACACCATCATCACTGCAAATCAGAGCCTCCCTCCTTTAGGCTTTGAGGGGAAACAAGTTTTGCTTCTACTGTCAGTTCTGCACAGATAATCTTTAAGGGAATAATCTTAAAACTAAGTTTACCTTGCAGATACACTGAATACTCAAGCCCAGGATAAAAAAGGTTACTTCACATAATCTTTGTTTTATTTGGGGTTTTGATTAGATTTAGGTTTGTTTGGGGCTTTTCAGAGATGGAAGTGAGTTGAAGTGCACCATTTATACTAGGATTCATTTCCTCCTTCAGGATGAACATGCCTGGTTGAGTAACACTTCTGCAAAGTTTGATCTCTAAACCAATTGTGGACACATACATCTCACATGCTGCTGAAGTAGCAATCAGTAGTGGAGATGAAAGTCTGCAGCTTAATATATGAAGAGTTTAGATTCACTTCGTAAGTTCTTTATCTCCTTCATGGGGGTCTATACAGTAAAGGAAGTGCAATGATAAACAGCCTTCATGTTCCAGTTTGATATCATTGTGATTTTTTTTCCTGGCTCTCTCATTCACCAATATGTGTCATTTTAAGGCACCTATCTCTCGGAGGGTTATTGCTTCCTTTTTCCAGACATTAATGCCTCCTCCTTATCCTGTTCATGGGTCAGGAGAATAGATTTTACTCCTATTCCTCAGCTACTTCAGATTATGAGATGACCCGATTTCTTCTAGCAATATCAATGAGCTGATTTATGGGGGCATTACCTCTACTAGAACATCTAATTTACCAGGGCTCAGCTGTCCTAGAAAAAGGAATGCTTTCCTGCAGACCTTGACCTTGCTTTGGAAGTGCGAAGTTACAGTTTTGGTTATCTAGTGCCCACTCACTCATAACACACTACATAGGAGATGCAAGATGAGAATCAACTGAATTTGCAGCACAGACATCTCTGAGCAAACTACTCTGGGCTCCCCCTCTGGGCATTGCAGCACCAGTGAGTGGAGGGAGAGGAGTACCATGAGCAGTTCTGACCCGACCTGGTTGCCTGAACACCTAAATGTCATTTGAGCTTCAGTGAACTGAGTGTCCCTCATGTCCTTCTAAGTAAGCTTCTACATTTGGTCAAAAGTTTCTTGTCCTAAACTTCTCTGAATCTTTTGACCTACTCCCCATGAACTACAGTGTGATCTTCAGATGGAGACACCTGGACTGAGAGCACGAGGGGTAGGTCCTGTTTGAGACTAAGACATCTACATATAGATATCTACCTATAAGTATGTGAAAAAGCACTGGGTTGCTAAGACATCTGCCTAGTAAAACCTGTGTTACTCTACAGTATCAAAGACTTCTACATGTAGCTGGTTGATGAGATACAGTCTTACAGGAGATTCCTGCTGTTCCCAAGTGTCATGCAGATGCCAAGGAAGACAAATGCACCTACGTATGGGCTGCACACTCTGTGTGTCTACAGTCTGTGAATAGTCCTCAAGGATCTAGTCAGAACATTCAGAAGAGTTTAGTAAGCAGTGTAAATAGTAGGTTTCTACTTCAATGAGAGCTAATATCTACCAGAGTTACATAGAATAAATCCTATGTAAAACTAAATAGTCAAAAAGGTCTAGGAGGTAGATGAGATTTTCTGTTCCATGAGTGTCCTGTCTCTGCAAGGCCATTTCAAATCCAGTCAATTCCAGATCCCTACTGCCAGTCTCCACTTTCAAATATATCAATGTCTTTTTTTTCTTTCTTTCTTTCAGTCTGGGTGCTCTTTTCCCATAGTACTACACATTTTTTAAGGGGTTCAATGCAGACTCCTCATCCACTTGTAATCTGTCCATGGCACAAGAAATGAAGAGAAAATATTTCCCTGCATTCAGAGATCCCTGCCTTTTCAAACCCCAAGAAAGGAATGTGCTGTAAATTACATATTACAATGGCCGGAAAGAACATGCAGTCATATAATATCAGCCACAATATGATTGTAAGAAGGCATTGAACTGCATCTAACTGTTATTGAAATGCCAAAGTTGCCTAAAGCCTCATATTGTCAGAGGTATCTTTCAGTCTAAATACATACTACAGACTGTAAAAATTAAGATACTCATTATAAACTTAATCTGTAGACTGAATGGCAAAACTGAAAAGCACTCAAGCATTAAACTGCATGTTCTTAAAGGTAAAATAATAAAGCAATATAGGTAATATATGAATAGCTTTAAAGATTGCTAGGAGCAGGATAGCTGGGTGGAGCATTGCAGTGCAAAGTGAAATGTATTATGGCTCCCAGAAAAGTTGAATATCTTCTGAAGACTGCTTTTGCTACTAACTTGTTTACAACTACTATTGGCTATGAACCCTTTTCTATTTATTTTTTTAAGAAATTTGGAAGCTTTGTCAATTTAATGTACTGCTTGGTAACCTATTAACTCATTGTCAAAACACATAGCCTGCTTGATAGCAAAGTTAATTAATGCTTAGTAATAAACATTGTTGTTCATTAGTCAAAGATCTTCATTACGTTAAGTCTATTCTAATTGGTTCTCTTAATGAAGGTAGCCTTGGCGACATGGTTCATAAATAGTCAATGTATTCAATGAGAATAATAGAAGAAAGCTGCATATATTTGTCCATGTTCCAGGCACTTAAATTTGCCATAGTACAAAACCTCAGAGGGGTTAAACTCCACTTTACATCATTACATTAAAAGAAAAATCTTCAAGTTTTAGCACCATAGTTGATAAAGTATGCAATGTCAGCTGCAACCCCTTAACTTACAATGATGTGCAAGACTTCATCATATAACCAGTTGTTAATTTTAATGAGACTGCTGCTGCATGAACTACTTTTTTGTTTTGAACTGTGCTGAAATGCTTATTACAGGAGAGTCTGAGGGTAGCTGTGGTGCTGGCCATAGGCTGGGCTCTGCAGTGCATTCTCAGATGAAATCCTGCCTTACCACAAGTGAGGCTTCATGGATATCAAGCAGTAAGATAACTCACCTTATCATGAACGGAGTGACTCATATCATAAAGAAATTACAATATATCTGGGATTCTAATCCATGTCTTCTCAGATCTAATGGTCAGATAAGATTCTTGAGCTCAGAGACAAAATGTAACACCAAAACCCAATTGTTTTTCAATATGGAAATGCTATTCCAGCAAACTCTCCAACTTTGCAAATAAAATGGTTCCACTACTCCACTCTGAGTATGTTCAGAGACATACAAAGTATTCATTGTATTATAGCGGTTTGCCTGCAAAGCCACATTAACTGACCATATGCTTGTCCTTTCTATGTTCCAGATGGGTTGTAATTTAAGAAGAATCTCTCTCCTCCTGATGCCCACATTTTGCTTTCAAAAGAGCAGAGAAACCATTTCACCATGTTGAAGTGGTTTCCACAGCTCTGGTTACTCAGTCTGTCTATAATTGGTGTAAACTAGTTGAATGCTTTTGCAGAACTACACTCAATGATGTGACAGCTGAAATCTGCAGGTGAAATCCAACTAGGCTGAATTTCAGCTAAAAGATCCAGACATTTTTTTGTTTTGATTATATTTGAGTATTCCCAGTATGTTCTGTGTTGGAATGGTTCCAAAAATTCTGATGTGAAGGTCTTTCACTTTCCATGCTTCATGACCTAACACGTATAATCATGTGCAGTTATGGACAGCGTTGTTTCTTCGCTATAATGGGAAAACCAGACTAGGTTTCCTCAAATGGCTTGTTCTCCTGAGTCAGGTCTTCTCAGCTCAAATCTTTAAGAAAAGTTNAGTCTTTTGGAAACCAACCTAATTCTTGGACACACAGGATGAAAAAAAAAAATGCTACAACACGTGAAGCCTTGAAGGTGGTGACTATCTTTCATCTCTTCTCTCTCTTATAAACAAACTCTCTCTTTTCTTTCTCTCCTCACTCTCTTTTCCTTTCTTCCTTATAACGAAGCTACAGCAGGATGTAGCAACCATTGGTTTTGGTTTAGACTCTGACAACATGAGGATCATTTTATCTTTTTTTGGTTATACTAAGCAGATTGTTATACAGTGTTATGAGTGTTTATAAGTTGTGAATTTTTGCAGCAGCATCAGCCTTTGCAGTTTCTTGTTGGTGCGTTATCTTATATGGTTCATTGATTGTTTCCAGTGTTTCAGGGTAGGCAGCTACTTTAGTAAAATATTATTTGCACTTTTGTCCTGACTGATTTGTGTCACTCTGACACCATGCCAGTGGTTCCAAAGAGCTCTCTTTATGTGGGATGTGGCATGGTCTAATTAAGCAGTGGTCATTTACTGTTTACTGTCATTAGGTTCAGCTGATCCCATGGAGCAGGCACCTTAATTAGGCAGAGTTCGCTGCAATATATTTCACATGAATGGAGGCAGAAAAGGATAAGTTTATAAACAAGGACAGATTCCCCAAAGTGTTGCTGAAAACCATTTCATCTATTTTTTTCAAAACAGACATTACTCCTTCCTTCATCCAAGTTCTATAATGTTTCTGGCATTATTATTTGTAGGAAAATAGCCATTGAGGTAACATTCTGCTGCAGCTGTCTGTCTCTCAGATCACTTAGAAGAAGCTTTGTGTTCTCCTTTGAAGGGGAAGAAGACATCAAGGCTTAGCAGAGTCCTTTAAAAAGTTTGACAGCGAAGTAGGTGCTTAATGAGATAGCAGGAATGCAGGTGTACTTATGCAGGGAAAAATGAAATGCAGTCACAAAACATTTCAGCAAAACTCTCTTTAAATTCCATTCAAAATGCCTTTGTATATTTGTCTTTCAGAGTTCAGGTCCAACTGCAACCATTTTAAAAACCTGAAACCAGAAACCGGTTCAACGTAATCCTAATATGGGCTGATGCCTCTATGTGCTGCATAAAAAATCTATACACGAAAACACTGTGACAGTCCAGTGGCTAACAATCCTGTCAAATTATAGACATATGACAGAACATCTACCTCAGAATTAACAAACAACTCAAGCAGTGCTAGTAAAACTTGGAAGAGGAACAGCTAGAAGATAATAAGATATTTTTCTCACTGTTATGTTGAATATACAATCACAGTATAAAATACTGGAAAGGATTTTTGTAGGTCAGCAACCTGTTTCTGCTAAAAACCTGTGCAACCTCAGAATTATGAGGTTTCTGAAGGACTTGTCCACTTGAGTTTAAATTAGGTCTAAGGACAGAGATCCCACAGTCTCTCTGGGTCCCTGTTCCAGAGTTCGCGTTTCCTGTCCTACAACTTGTGCCAGTTGTCCAGTTGTCTTTTTTGTGTGCAACTTTGAGAAGTTCTGTCTCTGTCTTCTGCACAGCCACCCATTAGACAGAGGACACTTGGTCCCTCCATAGCCTTTTCTCCAGGATATATCTCTGCTACTTCATGTGTTATAATCCCTCAACCAACCTGGCTTCTCTCTGCTAGACTCACCCTTGTTTGAGTCAGTCTTTCCTGCAGTAAGGGACCGAAATTGAGCTAATTTTACCAGTTGGTCCTCTCATTAACTTGAATGCCTAAATTTACAGTTCTTCTGTTCATTCTTCTTCAATGTGTGTTCTGAGAACAGAGAGTTAGTAAGTTAATCATTACCAAGAGTCTTTCAATGAGAAGATTTATCTGAGAAACAGACACTGCCAAATTACAAATCTCAACGAAATCAATGAGAGCTGAATTGGAGCCCTGTCTCACTATTTTAGTATTATGGCTAACAGAGACAAGCCAAGAAATAGAACAACATTCTCCAGTGCTTCCACATTGGTAATGCCTTCTCTCAAACTCAGTGAGACCTTTTGATCCTGGGAATTTGATGATAAAATGTCTTGTTGTCTGCATTAGGACTGTCTGAACTCCCTGAGGGCTGAATGCAACATCAGAGCCAGTAAAGGATGCAGAGAGTTCATCTGCAATTATAAAAAAATGCTCAAAAACACAAAATTCAGGACCTTTCTGCTCTGTGATTAACTGTCTAGGCAGCAGCTTTCCCACAGCTTACTATGAAGGTGCCAAAATGTCCAGCTTATTCATTCCACACAGACTTTAGCAAATTTGGATACATGAGAGACCTTGGGAATGGTTCAGTGAGAGAGAGAAAGAAACATATAATTGAAGAATACAGGTCTAGGACAGGGCAAGAGCCAGTGTTGTGGATTTTGTTCCTACCAGCAATAAGGACCTGGCTTTTAGACAGTGCAGTTCAGGGGAAACTGCTTTACCTGCTGGCTGTTGTTCCATCCTCAGCAATGTCTAGCTGGTGTATAAAGAACCACAGGACAGAGAGGCCAGCACTAGAGCTGACTCAACATCAGTGAGCCCAGAAAGACAGCATGGATTTACACAATAGCCAGGGCATCCACTCACCCCTAGACCTTCAGATATGTATGTGAGGACCTGACAGGGCATTTGTTGCACCATCCATCCTGTTTCAGTCACCTTTTAACTGAGTGCGCATTATCCATGTTGACGCAGACCTCTGTTCAACTATCAACAAGTTGGAGCCAGACCTTTCCTTCAGAAACTTTTCATTATCTGTCTTTGTGTGATGATGAAAACTGGAGGAGGAGAGGTTTCATCTCTAATTAGCAGCAGAAGCAACTTTGTATGTCCATCTGCACTGAAGAGCCTGCTGTGCTGATTTAGAATCCACCACTCTCAAGGGTACTGAGTTATGTTGTGCCTGCTAATGGATAATAATGTCCATGAGAAGAATGTCATCAGGGGTTATATTCTCTCCTGAGTGATTCTTTGACTTATTTAGGTTTATAACTTGTAACTGTACCATTCCTAGTGCTGGAGCTTTTCTGCTCTCCTTCAATCTGTGTTTGTGTTAACAGACTGCCTTGAAAACAAACCCAAACACTTTTATGTGGGAAGACTCTATTACTTTGTCTCTCTAACTTTCAAATTACAATGCAGTATGGCAATATCTCATTAGTACTTTCCCCAGTTGAGGGAAAATTGCCAGGAGATATCACAGTGAAATTCTATTTTAAGTGTGGACAATATGATACAAATGTTGTTTTTAATAGTGTCATCAAAACAGGATTTTTTTCCTAATTTTATTTTATTATGAGACTGAGAGGACGACACTTCCTAAGGCTAAAATGGGAGTTAAATTCTTCTACAACAGGAATTCCTAATGACTTAGCACATTGTAAAATAAGAATAAAGTGTGTTTTAATTTTCTCATTCAACACTAAGTTTCTCTGGCGCCCATCATGGCATAATCTTAGTCCAATGTGAAAGAAACATGCTTTGTGACCCTGCAGAAGCTGATTAATTAGACAGCAAAAAAGGCATATTAAAAAATAAAATAAAATAAAAATTCTGACTTGCAGAGATGCTTAGAGATGATTTTGTAGCTTCTTTTAACCAAAGCTTCTGAAACTGTGAAAGATACAGATGCATGAAAGTTTTGCAAATCAGATAGATACTGTTCAGTTTACAACATAGCACTTAAACTGATAGAAGACAGTATCAGATGCCAGATTTTCCAAGATTCTCCAAGATCTTCAGTGTGCCCTTCCCTTCCCTTCCCTTCCCTTATTTGTGCAACACCCTGGAAAGCAACACCCTGAACTGAATAAACCACAGCAGCCATATTTCATCCAGCTATTAATAAACAACATTATCTTTCCTCCTTAATTACTGAATGTCTTTCACTCTGAGTTAAAAACTCTTTTCTTCATCTTTCTTTTGCAACAGTTTGCAGGTAGTTTGAGTATTTTCTTTTTTTCCTAAACAGATAAACAAAGAAAGACAAACTTGTTACCATGCCTCAGCAAGATTCCATTTAAGAACTCCATGATGCAAACAAACCAGAAAGACAAATGTAAATGTTATTCCAATTAAATGGAACCCAGGATGTCTCTGTGGGTACATTATAGGATACAGTGGAGGTGGTAATGTTGAAGATGTAGCTAGGAATAGCCTCCAGCATTAAAAATTTAAGCCTGCAACTCATTCACAGCTGTGATTGTGCATGCACTGGGAGAGAAATGGCACAATTGAAAACAGAATCAGCATATGCCTGCCAAACTGATCNCAGGCCTTCCAGAGGTAAAACAAACAAACAAAAAATTACAAAAAATGTTGTGGTCTGGCTCATTATGTGACAAAGCTTGATTTTCCCAGAACAGAGCAGCAAGGGAACCATCAGCCCTACTTTAAGGGCAGATTTTGAAACTAATCACTTACAAGACCTTCTACCTGAATTCA
Organism: Piaya cayana; assembly: GCA_013389865.1. NCBI lineage: Eukaryota > Metazoa > Chordata > Aves > Cuculiformes > Coccyzidae > Piaya > Piaya cayana. Next base: position 82,018 of record WAAB01013369.1, on the reverse strand, counting down.
GCCAAGTGACCTGACTTCTTGGTTTGTGCTTTGCTAGCTTAGCCTACTCCTTCTTGGGAAAGCAAACTTGTTCCTGATCTTATTCATAATTATCCATTGTTCTGTGCATTTTTTTCCCTGTGTGTTGTTTAGTCTGGATTACTTTCTTATTTGAGTTTATTTTATATGGTAGGGATGGTCATATCCTGCAGTTTACTATCCTGTTCTGTAATATTCAGGTAGAACATTTGTATATCTGGAAGAACATCAGACCTATCATATCTACGTTTATAGCCGAAGTTTGCATCGTTTCTTAACAAGAAAGAGCCACCAACAATTCCTTACAAAGAGAAAAGAGACACAGCCTTTCCTAGTGTCAGGTTAGACATGTCTGTTTCTAAAATCAAGATATGGAAAACCTCTAGATTTGATGTGAAGTGATGTGGAAACAGCACAGACTCATCTTTGTCTATTTCTAATATGACAGTTCTTACTAGGGACTAATATAATTAAATACGAGGTTGTCTGTTGGATTCTGCTGTCTCCAGGAATACAAACCCTTCAAGGCATATCTCAACAGCCTGTTATACTGACAGAAAACTGTACTGGGTGGGTTGCTCTGAAATCGCAGTAATGGATAACAGTAGTGTTACCTTCTTTTGAAATGCAGAGGAGAAAATCTGCACCTATAGACTTGATAATTGATGAGGCAATGTGTTACTCCTTTAGGCAAGAAAACCCCAGCACTAAGGAGAGAAGACTAATCCTAATGAGGGATAGGGCTGTGTCTTTAAAGAGATAAGCCCACAGTCAGAGTACCCTGTGCGGACATACAGAGGGGAAACAACAAGACCATGGCCAGTATTTGTGTGTGCAAGAGATGTACTGGGCCTGGCTCCAAAGGCTGCTTGGCAAACTGACTCTTTTATGTAGTATCCTGAGACTCACCTTTCTCTGAAATCTCTTTAAAAGAGATGCATTCATTCATGATTTTTACCTTCCCTTGGGTTATGTTTACACACACATTTAGGGTGGAGGAAACTGCACTACAGATGAAGCTTGTGCTTGCTGTGGGTGTCTTGTGTTTTTCCATTTAGGATATTGTAAAATCTAGCTCTCAATGGAGCCCTCAGATGAGTAACTGTCATTATACTGTTATTGTCACTCTTTTGTCTTTGGATCTCTATTGTGTATTGCAGCTCATCTGAATATCCCAATAAAATAAGAGCTCATGTGGGCAAAAGTGTTGAGCTATAAATTTTGTCATGAGTTCGATGCACTTGCTATGATGAAGCAGTCACTCATCAGAGGAAGTAAATCACAGGCAGAGGAGGTGGATGGAATTTTTCAAGCATCTGAATTCACATAAGGAGGAACTCTGGCTTACAATATCCTGCCACCAGAAAGTATTAGAAAGACTATATCAACAGAAATTCCACAGAGCTGTCAGTTATATTTGCAGAATCAATGGTACTGCAAAACTATAAAGATGAAGTGTTAAATAGCCTTATGGACTCCCCTTTTTGTACTCAGTTTTGTATAAAATGTAGGTAGCAGATGAAGCCATTTCAGAGAATATCAGAATTACCAAAGCACAGCTACCTCCCCATAACATGCCTTCATTTTAGCACTACAAATTAGAAATATTTCTGCCAGAGTCAGCAAACTAAATAGATAATTGATATAAAGGAGGAGTCAGACTTCAAGGTTTGTAGTTGAATTTATTGCACATGGTAGACAGGTGTAGAAGGTGAAGTAAAGATAGCTGAAGCACTGCTAGAAATAGATTAGACTAGAATGAAAATATGTTTTCATGTTCTTGGTGTCTTCTCCCATGATACAATAGCAATAGATAACTATACAGCCACTATAGTAGGGCTCTGTTCCTATCTCTCCATGGTAGAGTCCTCCTTAAACTTTCTGGGAGGAGCCAAGGAGTTATTTACAGGAAACAAAGCCACAAATATCTCTGGGTAGTCTTCCACTCACATTCATTCACACTGCAAGGACAAGTCTGTCTCAGGGGTGTAAGGGGAAGGGTAATTAAATCCCAGGGAAATGAAGTGGCTTCAATTACAGTAAGTTGCCTTTTCTTGTGCTTTCAGATTTCTCAACTTTGGTCCAAAATTGCAGACCTTCACCTGATGCCAGGTATATAAATTCTGTCTATAATAATTAGGGAGAAAAGTATATTTTTGGCTACATGTTGGTTTATGGATGCAGTTAGGATTCTGGATTCTGGATATCCTCAGTGTAACAATTACTAAAGACTTAATTCCCTCTCTTATTGAACTGCATGGCTTCAGGGACTGGTATTCCAATAGATGATTTGGAGCTGGGAACTAAGCCTCAGCATCCTTTCTGTCAGATGATACCCTATGAAATTGGTTGAAAGAATGACCAGTTTAGGATCTCTAGATTACAAGTAGAAAGCCAACCCCAGAGGAAAGTTGACTGGAAAAGAAAAACCAGAACAATATTTGTGAGTGAAAAGAGAGATGCTGTCTATTTCTGGGTATGAGTCAAATGAACCTCTGGAATCTTCACAAGGCACACAAGGCTGAGGGATGTTTAAAGGATTTCACATTCACAAGACCACAAAAATCTTCATAATGTGTTAAATTTAGCTCCACAAAATCTTTTAACTTTTGCAGGTGAGGTTCAAATTCAGATATTTGATGCCTCTCATGAATTTTTAGCCTCCAAAATTAACAAAAAGAGGTGAAGAGTCTCTCTTCCTTTACAACCAGGTACACACTATCTCACAGGCATGTCCTATGCCTTGAGCACAAAGACTGACCTGTGTTTTAAATGCAACACTATGACTTATAAATTTAAATCTATTAATGAATATGGGGAAATTCAAACCAAAGAAGATGTAAAAGGTGGCTAATGCTCTTCAGTGAGTTATTATTACAAAATGACAGGGAATGACTTTGACTTCAGTTCGGGGTTTTTTTGATGTATAACATTGAAGCTCAAAGGAAAATTGGGATGAAAATAGCTCTTTTTAATAAGATAAAGTGTCCTGGATCCATTTGCCCAACACTTCACCAGGCAGGAGTATTTCTGATCTTTTATACGAAGCCTTACATGATAGTTGCTTTAACTTCAGTGCAGGTACTTTTGACTTTTAAGAAAATAAGGCCAGAATTAGGTCCATTATGTTCTTGAGGCTAGCGGTAACTCATGTTCCATGAATGGTGTGTTCTTGCTTCAGAAATATTAATCTTTCCTCTAGCCTGCACTTTGACAATTCTTTCTTTGACCAATTATCTGGTTAATATTACTTTACTTTGTCCTTAAAACTGGTTGCATTTCCCCAATAGATTCCTGAGTTTTTATATCATGAGTAGAACTTCAGCCTTTCTTAGAAGAAAGCTACTGCTGGAGCAAATGCAGCATTAGTTTCTTAGTGGATCACAATTTTAAACAAATGTTAACAAAAAAAAGAATAAAGGGAAAAAAATCAAGTTCCCAAGTGCCCATCAGCTGAATTATTTTTATTATTTTTGTATTATCCATCAAGGGATACAACACAGCTTTCATGGGTTTAGCTCAGGTGCTGTACTAGCTTTTTGATGGCATACGGCACAAGACTTCTTTTCATGCACAGTTATCATTTATTAGTGTGTTCATTGCTCTGCATGCCATTGCAGCACAGTAAACATCCTTCTTTATGATCTAAGAGCCTAGATGTCCTTTCCTTGTGTATTCAGAAATGGTTTTCACACAGGGGTTGACTTTTTTTTTTTCTGATGACTGCTGGGGAGTCATTCTTAGTATGGCTGCGAGTCCACTTTGAAATCTGCCCTGCCCTCAACTGCAAGAGCTTTCCCACACAGCTTTCCAGTGTTGTGGGTTTTTTCTAGATTTATTACAAATTACATAGCTATTTGAAATCCATATTACATAATGTGGATACACCCTATATCTGGACACCTTTTTCTCCTAGATATCTAAAGAGGAACATAGACTCCATGTTTAAATTAAGAGGAGGGAAAATAAATCACAATCTGTTTGCTTGAGCTTAGAAGTCCTGGAAAGAGAAGAGATGACACTCAACGTCACTTCTAATGCATCAAAATAAATTTTATCAGAGCTATCCTATTTGCTTTAATACAAATTTCATATAAAATCCATCTTCTTTGGCTTGAAAAAAGCCATTTCTTTTTTAAAAGTTTTGTTCTGAACTATTTTTGTGTGTTTTCTTCTGTACTGTACTTGTGAAACTACCTTGAAATACTGGTATTTTGCTTTGCAGAAAAATCCTTCAGAAAATTAGACAGGCCATTGAAATTCTAGCACTCAACTAACCAAAAAAAAACTAAAAAAGAAATAAAATACCGATAAAATAAAATATAGTTTATGCAGAACAATGAAAGTCATCTGGTCTCAAAGTTACCCTTTGAAAAGAAAATTACAGCTTTATAAGTAAATGAATGAATGCTACAATAGCTGTTAAATATGTTTCCTCTCCAGAGCTCATGATGGACATAATAAGGTATTTATTATATTACAGCAATATTGCGTATTCTCTTTGTAGTAGGACTATGACAAGCATGTCAAAACAGTTGCTTTCTGGCTTGAAGACTGGGTGCATTTTTGAGACTGAAATATGAAAGGCAATATTTGACTGTTTGTCCAGAGAGATTTTGTGTAGTAATGTAAATTACAGGGTCTTTTCAGCTGGAGTATACATTCGCTTGGTTTTGAGTGGAACCCTGGTGGATTTTGGGAATTAGGAAGAAAATAAATTGCACGTCTATAAAAAATTTTTCTCCAGAGATATTATGAGCCTAACACTGTCTTTATGTAATACAGACTCATGTGTGGAAGTGTTTTAAATATTTATTATTTTAGTATTCAAAAAACACCAGCTCTTAGAAATTGCTTCAGCTTTGAGAGAAGGGAATTATTAAAGTGGGTGTAAGAATTGAAGTAGAGGTATCCTTTCTAGTTATAGAAGCTCCATAACAATATTTTCTGGGAAAGGAGGAATGGCTCCTTGTGCTCACCTCGCCCAACTTTCTGGGAGTCTTAGGGATGAAAAGAAAGATTTTTTTTTCCCAGATTTGAAGCAGTCCTTGAGTTTATAATGAGACATCTAGACATGGAAATTGCTTCACCTAAACAGCCTGCCATTTCCTATGTCTTCCTCTGCAGGATATGATTTTGGCTTGTGTCAGTAAGAAGCTACCAGAGTAAATGGACAAGATCCAGAGCCAAGACTGCAGGTCTCTGTCCCACACCAGCAAGAAGGAAAATGGTTGAAGTGGAGTTCACCTGACATAGAGCGAAGCTAAGGAAAACCTTCCTATGATTTTGTTCAAATCTTTGACTGAACACAAAGTGCTGTGAAATATACTTGGAATATTTTTCCTCAGGCATCACTAGTAAATGATCCACTGACCTCTCCTCCAGAGTAAAAGTAGTTAGGGCTTATTCCTATCAATAAAAAGTAAAAATGTGGCTTCTTTCACTGTTGTAAATTAAGGGTGGATAGGCCCACATCTGACACTCTCTAATTCCCTAGGAACCAAGTGACTTACTGGAAAAATGTTCACTCTACCTACTGGAAAGTGTCCCTGGCTTGTGCTTGGACCAAGGTTTGTCTGGGAGAGTCCTAGCTGGTTAGGGCCAAGACTGTGCTAGGACGCATTCCAACAGTTTGTGGATGATTGCACTACAGTGCCTGTGAATGTATTCTGGCACTATTAGATTTACTGTGCACAAGCCACAGAAGAAGTGGAGGTACGTGCCTTTGAATATACTAGTAGGGTAAGTCCACTTTAAAAGCTGGGATAAATTCTGAGTTTCTCCATATTGGAAATATCTGAGGCAAATATAGGCTGAAAAAGGTCTCAATATCAGCTCTTTGTGCTCTACAGGACAGGGAAGCATTGCTCTGCCGTCCAGCACTGATCTGTCAAGTGCTGGAGGCATATTTATGCTGTAATAGAGATCATTCCCTGCAAGGTACCTCCAATGCACCGTGGCACCTCGTGACTCCCGTTGTGTGCCTATGTGATGCAGAGAAACTGGTTTCTCTGAGACGGACTGGTTCCATTTTGACAAGGAAGACAGATTGCATAATCAATATCTCAGCCCCTCTGTTTGTCACAGTGGCTTTTCACACTGTTCTGTTGCTCTCTGCACTGAAGAGTGCTGCAGGTGGCTCCTTGCAAATGTCTGAGACAGTGACAGATTAGGAGATTCTTCACTGTTTTGATATCAAATGAGCCTTGCATATGCCTCCTGTTAAACAGGAACCTAAACAGCAGGATTAATAAGAGTAGCAACTGGGATACTGCGTATAATTTCATTTCAGTCATAATCCTGTTAGTGTTGAAATAAATCAGATGTGTCTGTTAAGGCCATCTGAAAATCAGGATATTTCTTTGGTAACATAAGTAATGATATTTTAATCCTGGTTTTAGGTCTGTCTCTAAAGAAACTTAAGCTATGTGCATAAACCCAGATCTCTCCCTTTCAAGACTGCTTCACTCTTTGCTTACAACATTCAGAGACCTTGGAGGTTTTTTCCATGTTTTAGTCTATGCAGGACTGGCTTGATCCACAAATGACGCTTCTTTTCTATCACCTTGAAGCATCCCAGAAGACACCGCCCCCTGCAAGTCTGGCTTCATACTTCACATGTGTTGGGCTGCAGCATTTACTTTCTCAGGTAGATATGAATCTACTGCCTAGCAGTTGGGAAAGGATGCAAAAGAGGTAAGGAAAAATGTTTTGGACATGGGGTAAAATACATAAAAAGGTCTTGGGGGTTAGGGAAGTCCCTCACAGTGTAAGATCTAGGTTCTAGGCTGCAAAGAAACGGTCATGTTTTCATTGGTGTAAAGTAGTTTTCACATAATTCTAGAATCATAGACTCACAAAAGTCCAGAAGAGACCTCTGGTTGTCATCTAGTTCAGTCCCCTGCTCAAAGGAGGGTCAATTTCAAAGTTAGTTTAGATTGCTCATAGCATTGTCCAGTTGAGTTTTCAGCATCTCCAAGGACTTTGATACTATGACTTCTTTGAGGTTTTTCCACCAGAAAGAATAACTTCGGCAGAAGGAGTAGAAACCTCCCTCCTCCACCCATCCAGATAGGTAGATTTTGTTCTTGGAGGTGGCCTTGAATCATTTTATGCAGCTGTGAGACTGCAATTCTAGAATCATCATAGTATAGCTTCCCCACATAGTATAATATCTATTTATATGCATTTCACTCATCAATGAAATATGTAAAAATCTGTGTCACCAAAACTGTTCTCGATTAAAAAATCAGAAGCCTTGAACTGGTCAAGATAAACTGGAGACTTTTAGCAGAGAGTGAGTGTTTACCAGATAGACATCCATATCTGAGAGGCAAGATTTAGTATGTGCCCTTTTGTCTGGCATTTTGCTCTTCCTACCTGTCTCTTCAGTTAACTTAATGGCTGGGTGCCTTGCTCCCCTCGTGATGCTATGTGGAGAGACCAGGCACCTGTCCCTAGGCTATGAATTTCAGTCTAGTAGTCAAATCCTGGAAAGAGAAGTATCTCTGATTCACTTTTATAGTCTGCAGCCCTTTGGACCTAATCCTAAGAGATTCACTCAGCCCTATGTTGTGAATTGATTGTAGAGCTAGGAATAAAGTGCAGAAGCCCTGGCTTTTCAGTGCCAGGCTCTGAACCATTACTCCTCTGGGTTAGGCAATGAACAAGCTAGAAAAGCCTTTAAGGCCTTGAGCATGATTAATAGACCCAAAGCTCCAGCTTGGAGCCAGATGGGGAACATACACACTCCTGCTTTTTATGTTTGCATACGTACTTGTGCTGCTCTCAATGAGCTTGTCAGTGCCCAGCTTTCAGGGAGCTGACAGATCTACCACAACACAGTTTGAATAAATGTGCAAACATCAAGTGGAGATTAACCAAGATAGCCCTTTAATAACACCATCAGTCGAGTGATTGTGCTGCCTGACAGCAGGCACTGGGCAGGGTTAAATATGTATACAAATAGAATTTTTATTGCACCCTTTCCCTCTACTTCTAGTCGCATAAATATAGAAAGGGGTACCTCATGCTACCCAGGCACACATTTCTGTCGCTGATCTGACTACCTATCAGAAACTGGCCATGAATTCCTGGCAGCTCATTAACTGCTTGTGCCAACCTCCTTGCAATTTACTGTGTGATCGTTTGATTTACCACATTTCTAAACCTATATCTCATCTGCTTTGTCAGGCATAATGAAATATCTTAAACATGCTCTTTAACAGACAGAGACTCTTCAATGCTTTCCACCAAATTACCAGGCTGTGCATTTTAACTCTCTGTGGCCTTGACAGCTCTTTCTAGACACATTTTGGGCAACATAAGACAGACTGTGAGACTAACAAGGTCCTGGCATGTTTTCAGCAACTTAAATCCTTTCATGAAAGCCAGAGAGAGGGAGCTGATAGAAGAGAAAGATGCCTTCAAATGACAGATATTAGAGACAAATTAACAAATATAAGAAAGATGATTTGATCAAATGAAACAATGAAATGAAATTTTCCCCAGTTTCTTTATCAAAACACAAAACCTGAAGTACTGCTGAAACAGGGGAAAATGTTTGAATGAACGTGGTTGTATGGCAGTTCCTCTCCCTTTGGTAAATCTTAGCTGTTCTGTACTTAACAGCAGGACAATTATTACCAAAACTGCTGTTCTGTGCTGTTAAGTCTTTCTTTGCAATCTCAAGTATGAGAATGAGGCATGTGTAGGTGCATCTGAAAATATGATTGAGTGGCCAAAAATTTATCCCCTTGCAAGAGCTACTTGAAAGTCAGTATCCTGCTGTGGGACTTTGAAAAGAACTGCAGCTTTCTTCCTTGTTTATAGAATCATAGAATCATAGAATCACCAGGTTGGAAGAGACCCACAGGATCACTGAGTCCAAACATTCCTATCAAAC